>VXCM01000657.1:0-296810 GCA_014773175.1 Lucifuga dentata
TAGATGGAGGCAGATGATTCGCTGTGGTGACCCCTGAAGGGAAAGCCGAAAGGAAAAGAAGATATGCAACTTGCATACATGTTACATTACTGGCAACCATTTTCCAGAACACACTACTGGAGCAGTAAATATTAGAATTATTTTTCCTACCTTTCCCACTGGGTTGGTTTCAGTTCATTCAGTACCTTATAAAAAAATCAACTTATAGAGACTTGAAACGCAATGGAGATACTGTAAATAATCCATCACAGTGAACACAACATCTATTATATTTTTTTTGTCAAAGTAACTTTACTTAATTTAAATTACTTTATTTAATTTTTATAAAATTTATTTAATTAAAAACAACCATCCCTTCTACATTCGGACATGCACGTTAGCAGGCGAAACACTGAATTTTAAGGTGTGTATATCACCTGAACATTTGATTTTGAAGGATTAGAGAATTTGTGAAATAACACAAAAACTAAAATACAGTTTAATGTTTTGGGAAATGTTTGCCAGAAACATAACATGTAGGACTCAAACATACAAAATCACAGGTATAGTCCTTTAAGGGACACTTGTAATCCAATTAGCAAATGTCTACATGGATAGTATAAAATTAAAATGGCATTTCCTTCCCTTGCTCAGGTGCTTCTGCTGCAGCCATGCTGGTTTTCATCCTGCCCTCAGCTTTCTACATCAAACTGGTCAAGAAGGAGCCAATGAAGTCTGTGCAAAAGATCGGGGTAAGCATGTAGTTTTTATACCTCACAGCCATCATGGCTGCCACAGGCTGCGCTGTCGATGCTTATTCGAATGTTGGATTCAGTTTAAATGCAGCAATTCTATCACGTGACACTGTCATTGAAAGGCTCTATGTATAGGTCACGAGATTGAAAAATATTATTATTGCAGGAAATGTTTGCATAAATTATTCACCTCCGGTGTGTAAAATTCGAGTCACTCTGGATTAACTTGTCTTCTAACCGCTGAATCGTCTTCCTCTCCAGGCCACCGCCTTCCTCATATGCGGCTTCTTGGTCATGATCGGCAGCATGAGCCTCATCATCCTCGACTGGATCCACAACGCCATGGCCGGCGGCGAGGTCCACGCCGACAGACACTAAACCCGACCCACTGCTGGAGAGGACGCTTGCGGCGTGGGATCGCTACGTCTGCGCGACAAACAAAGATCGAAGTCATTGTAAAAGAAGAAAAACACAAAAGCTCACTTGATGCTCGGCTTTGACCCCAGAGCGACGGACCATGCCATTCCAAGAGAATGTATCCAGACTTTGTACAGTACGCCGTTAGGCCACAAAGATGGTATTTTCCTTGTTTTTTTCTTTTTATTTTGTAACTTTTTCATTGTTGTTGGGTTTTTTTTGCTCATTTTTACTTGTAAAAAAATTTTTTGTAGTTCTGATACAGCTGAAAAACAAATATTTGAAGGTGCCTCCAAACAGGGATGACATATTAGCGAACGAGTTCAAACCGCAGCATACACTCAGGTACGGCGGTAACGTGTGTGTGAGCGTGTGTGTGGCAGCAACAACTAATCCTGCTGAGAGAAGCCGTACGGACACAAACTTGAACTTCGTGGATGAGACTGACAAGAGGTGAGAGACTTGAAAGTTTATCCTGCTAAAGGACAATGAATTCTTTCTAACTTTTTCTTTTTTTTTTCTGTTTTACTTTGCCAAAAAAAAGCGTTTGTAAAACATCTTTGTATATTGAAAAGCACTTAACGTTCAGCACACTCGTGAAAAAGCAGGTTTCACCGGTGACGAGGCCTATTCAGTATTCAAGGCGTTGTGACCTTGCTTAAAATGTCAGCTTTACTTGTTAAACTTATGTAAGTCTGTAAAACCTTCCTTCTTAAAGGAGCATACCACTGATTTTGAATGTTTCAACCCAACATATACAAGCCACGTGAACATTACGTTACTGACAACCATTTCTCAAAACATACTACCAGAGCACTAAATTTTAGAATTGTTTTTCCTACCTTCCAGACTGCCACTGGTTTCAGTTAATTTCAGTACGCTATGAAAATCAAACGCTTGTGATAAGTAATTCATCACAGCGAACCTGATGTCCGTTAATTTTTTTTATTTTTTTATTGTAAAATTAACTTTATTTAACCGGTCCAACACGGACCACAGGAGAACAGTCTATGTCTCCGCCAGGGAATGTAGTCCCAGGAAAAGACAGCTTTAAATAAGAAATTATAATAATTGTCCCTTCTACAACGGTGCAAAAGTGTTAGCATTTCATTTTAAAGTGCGTGTACCACCTGATCATTCTATTGTGAACGATACAGGGATTTAGCAGAATAACAGAAAAACTAATATGGTTTTATGTTTTGGAAAATGTTTGTCAGCAACGTAACATGTATGTGGGTAGTATTTACTGGGCTCAAACATGCAAAATCGTGGTATGGTCCTTTAAAAAGCAACACTGGGCACTGCAGAATATCTCACGAGAGGACTCTTTAAAACTTGTATTTACTCTTTATAACTTACTGAAGATCTTGTTGGAAAAGCGATGACAATACTGCTTAGAGGCCTGGAGGCCGCCGAGCCCAGAGTCCCCCCCCTCTCTCCATGGGGGATGGGGTGGGGGGGGACTTAAATTGTTTCTTTATGGGAGAATACTTTGAATTTAACCACATACGGTGGTTGTAATGTACTTCTTAAACTTGCGAAAACACACAAAATATGAAGTCGGGCTGATTCTTCATCGGCGTCAACCAAACGTGTTAACAGAAAGCTCAGGAGGGCGTCTGTCACAACTTTGAGTGTTTTTTTAACATGCCATTACGCAGTTTTGTGCTTTCGAAATGTTCCACAGTTGAACTTGAGAACTCGACGTCGACTTGTTCGACGTGGAGTCATGAGCCTGTACTTCCAACACTAACTTATCACATCATCCAAACTGTTACTGTCCAACTATTTATGGAACACCATGAAAACTATGTAATTTAATCTATTTTACTATATTTATATAATATTTTATGTATATATATATATGTATATATCTATTGAGTTTTAACTGTATATACGCTTGTTTTGTTTGGACTTTTATTTTTTGTTTTGACTATAACGCATTGGAGTTGGAAAACACACATACAAAAAACCCCAAGCTGATGAATTTGTCATATTGATTTAGCTTCACTGGAGCTTCACCGTTTCCCTCTGATATGACTGAATTAGTGGTCATTTTGTGAAAACAGTGTTAAATGTGGGTGCGGCAAACATAGCAGTAATAGTTCCATTTCCTTTTTGGCCCCTGAACACAACACGGATCAGCAAATTGTTTTACGCACATCTTGGTTGGAGAGTATGACAGACATCTCTGGACCTCAGGAGCAAAGAGGGCTTTGCCCACCAGTGTTACACTCTTGTTTCAATGAAACACTATGTATATCCTGTAATTAATGTCCAATTAAAAATCAAAGATCATCTCTGAAGTGGTCTGCTGGTAGTTTTTGTGTTCTGTGTTCCTTGTTTTGGTTCTTAGGTAATTTTTTTTCTACCAGATTCAGGAGATAACAAGCTGCTGGGGAATTCAGCAGACATTTTAAACTTCATAAAATATCAAGTTTTTGCTAAAACCCTCGTTTATGGGGAAAAAAGCCTTCCATCACAGAGAGGGTGGGGTTAATAATTTAAATATAAATGGATAATGGAGAATACTTTCACATCTCTGCATGTTCTTGGTTTAGCACAGAACTGTAAGTACCAGAAAGACAAAACAGATCAATAGAGAAACTAATGGTGCAAGTGAAGTAAACATATTTAGTCACAGTACGTAAAGGACCATATTGACGATTTTGTATGTTTGAGCCCAATATGTACAACCAGCATACATACTACTATATTAAAATGATTTTTCCTACCTTCCATACTGCTATTGAGTTCAGGTTATTCCAGTACACTTTTATTATCAATTTATAGAGACTTGAAACGTGCTTAAGATAAATAATCCATCACAGCGATCACGACATGTATTACATTTTGTTTTTTTAAATAAAGTAACTTCCATGTAGCTCATATTTGACCATGTTGGACCAGTTAAATAAAGTTATTTTGACAAAAAATAAGGATGTTTGATGGTCTATTTATCTCAGCATGTTTCAAGTCTCTACAAGTTGACTTTAATAGCAGACTGGAATGAACTGAAAACAAATTTTTTTTTGAAAATTTACAGCACCAGTAGTATGTTTGGAAAATGGTTGGCTATAATGCAACATATGTGTGGGTTGTATTTATTACACTCAAACTTGTAAAACCATTGACATGCTCCTTTAACTTTTAGAAAGCAAACTTTAAGAAACTCAGATGTGATGCATTGTCTGCATCCATGTGTGAAACTTATATTCAGTGTGGCAAACTTTGCTGCTTTACACAAATCAAATTCCTCAAATGTAAAAACTTTATTAGTCCATGTTTCTTGTTATAATATGGATTTTTTTTTTTTTTTTTTTCNTTTTTTTTTTTTTTTTTTTCCCCCATGCTGACTAATAGCGAATCTCTGATGTTTGGAGTGACTCTTTAAGATGAAATTCTGTTTTGTATTGACAAGGCCGCCCCCTGCTGGGCAAAATGAGGAAATGCAACCAAATACCACTACATTACTGTCATGGCCAAAATCATCAGACTGATAAGATGACCTGATTTCAGTAAATGTAAATACAGTTTCAATGTGTGTGCACTACAAACAAAAAAATATATATATATATATATATTTATTTATTTATGTACATTTATAACTTGTATGTAATAATAAATTTGAAAGAATTAATGAAAACGTTTAGAAAAATTAAGGTTTCAAAACTGGTTTCTTGCTTTTTAAAATTAAGAATCATCCATGTGGTGCAAAATAAACAACGGTGTGAAGAACGAGTGTGATTCTTAAAGGGACATTCCACCAATTTTAAACATCCAATTCAACGTATTGGTCATTCTGNCCACCCCCTTCCTGATTTCTTTTATTTTTGCATATTTGTCATACTTAATTATGACAGCTCATTTTGTGAATGATCATTTCATTTATTAAAGGAAAAAAAATCTATCCAACAACTATATCACTCGTGAAAAAGGGGGAAAATACTAATTTTACTTACGTTGACAACCACTTCCCAAACATACTTAGAAATCTTAGAATTGTTTTTCCTATCTTCCAGGTTTATTGATTTCAGTTTATTCCATTATGCAATAAAAACAAATCAACTTGTAGACTTGAAATGTGATTGAGATAAATAATCCATCATAGCAAAAACTTTGTCTATTAAGTTTTTTTTTTTTTTTTTTTTTGGTGTCAAAGTAACTTTATTTAATGGTCCAATACAGAGTTTCACTGAAGTCAATGTACATCTCCACCAGAGAATATAGTCCCAGGAGAAGATGGCTTTATTGAGAAAATAAAAAGGTGAAACACTGAATTTTAAGGTGGGTGTATCACCTGAACATTTGATTTTGAAAGATTAATGGTTTTGGCAAAATAACAGGAAAACTAAAAAATGGTTTTATGTTTTGGAAAATGTCAGTAACATAACACGTATGTGGGTATTTATTGGGCTTAAACATGCAAAATCCTCAGTATGGTCTTTTAAATACCCCAGCAACAAACAAATTATTTAACTGTTAAAAAAACAAAAAACAAATAGCCAATCAGGAAGCAGCTAATTTATTTCACTACTCTCTGGACACTTTGCACAGTTCATGTTCACTCAGACATTTATTACACATTCAGGCAGGGGGGGTTAATGTGCCCCCACCCCCGAGACCTGTGTCTTACATCACACACACACNACATTCAGGCAGGGGGGGTTAATGTGCCCCCACCCCCGAGACCTGTGTCTTACATCACACACACACTGCTGATTGGCCTTCCCACTTCCTGACTTCTCAACCAATCAAGGCCCTGATTACAATCACACTCAAAAGATTCCAGCCCATCATTGGGCCACAGATTAATAAAGCGCTTTTTTTTTTTAAACTAGGTTTTCATCTGAAATATTATATAATATTTAAAAAAAAAGAACAATAACCATATTCAATTAATGAGCTAAGCGATCAAGATGCCGTGCAGGAGAAATTCATGGTATCAGCAGGCACCATGGGAGATTATCTCCACGACATAAGCTGATGTCGTTCACTGAGCGTTGCATCTTTAATATCAACCCCCACCCACCCCCTCACCCCTACCCCACGCTACCCTGCGCTCCTTACAGTAGTTCTTTAGTCATATGATCTATGCAAAATAAAGGGCTCTTGCATTACAATTTCTGATTGGGAAATTCCTTTTTTTTTCTAACAAAATATGAAAATCTATAGAAAAACAAATCTTCATTCAATGAAAGTTAAGAGATATTTTTAAAAAATGCCAGCACTCCGTCGTCTCAGTTTGGAGGCCAATATTCCAGCGAGAGGAAATTGCACTTGAGCAGCTGAATGGGTCTGTGAGGGCGTGGCCATGCCAGCAGCAGGGCGGGGCTTCATTTCTTGCGGGCGTGCTTGTATTTATCCACGTAGGCTTTCACCAAGTTGGCCACCTTGCTGGCGTTCACCTCGCCGCTCTTGCTGTTACACACCTGAGGATGAAGAACACAGCAAGGCTCAAACCTTCATATAAGGCATGGGGGGGGGCGGAAAAGAAAAGAAAATCATGGCCAGGTATTATGAATTTACTCCCACGCTTTGTTAATATGTGCGCATATTTTGTTATCATTACCGCATTTTAGTAAAATCATGGCCACATTTTATATATTCCCAGCCTCGTTTTAGTCAAATCATCTTGGGAGAAGTTTATTGCAATTCGGAGGCATTTTCCTTCTGTATTTAGTTTCTTCAGCTGTGTGAAAATGGCGTTAACAGTTCAGAAGTTTTTAGCTTACCTTCTCTACTGCTTTGCGTACAATCTCCTTATACTCCTCCTTTGTGATTTCTTTCTTTTGGTAAAAAGGTTTGATGGCTGTCTTCACTTCATTTATCGCTTTCTCCTGGATCTGTTGTTTCTGGAGCAGGAAGAGGAAAGCAAACAAAGATTAACTGCTTTACTTTTGTTAGCGGTACAAAGGCACCTTCTTCACAAAAACAGTTTGCACGGTGATTTTTTAAAAATCCTTAGCAGTATTAATGATTTTTAAACAAAGCTAGTTGTTTGTTTAGACTTGATGGCTTGTTAACAGCTTGGATGTGTTTTTTTTTTTTTTTTTTNTTTTTTTTTTTTTTTTTTTAACAGCTTGCCATAGAATAGATTACCTTTTCTTTTTTGGAGCTGTCAGCATGAGCCTTGCTGTGATGGCTGGGCTGCGTCGTTGAGGAGGGCAGCACCTGGCTGGCCGTTGGAGGGCCCTGGGTCACCATGGCAATGCCAGCTTTGGTTGGGGTGGGCAGCAGGGGAGGTTTCCCATAACCCGTCATAGTATTGGCCATCTAGAATCGTCAGAGGATTGCAAGATTAAGCATTGCAGGAAAGCTGCCAAAAGGATGAAACTTGATTTTGCTCTTTACATTTAAACCTTAAAGGACCATACCAGCAATTTTGCATGTTTAAGCCCAATAAATTCTACCTGCATACATGTTATGTTACTGACAAACAATTTCAAAAACATAAAACCAAATTTTTGTTTTCCATGGCCAAAGTTTAGTTTTCCATGCCAAAACTCCTAATCTTTCAAAATTCAATCTTCAGGTGATACACCCACCTTAAAATTCAATGTTTTGCCTGCTAACATGTATGTCAGAATGCAGAAGGGACACTTGTTTTTAATTAAAAGCCATCTTCTCCGGGGACTATATTCCCTGATGGAGACATACATTGTCTTCTGTGCAACTCTGTGTTGGACTGGATAATAAAGGTACTTCAACAAAAAAATTTAATCAACATATTGGTCAATGTGACGGATTATCTCTAGCATTTTTCAAGTCTCTTCAAGTTGATTTTCTTTATAGGAATGAATTGAAACCAATGGCAGTCAAAAAATTTTCAAAAATTGACTGCAAAACTGGTATATTTTGGGAAATGCTTGTCAGTAACGTCATATGTATGCAGGTTGTATATATATATATATTGGGCTCAAACATGCAATCGTCGGAATTGCCCTTTAAGTTTTTGATTAGATTTCAACCTCAAATGAATTTTGAAAAGCATCCTAATCTAGCACACCTGTGTAGTGTGGCTGTCAGGTGGAGCAGCAGCCGCCTGGCTGCCTTGCTGCATGGGTGGGGGCGGTGGGGGAGGTGGCGGGAGGCCCTGAGCGCCAACAGCAGGCACCTGCAGCAGAGGCACGGCGGGATGGAGGTGCACGGGGACCTGAGGAGGCATGGCGTACGGCGCCGCTGGCTGCAGGGTGACGGGCAGGGCACCTCGTGTCTGCACGGGGAAGTGATGAACCACATTCAGCTGAGGAGGAATCACGTTCATCATGGGAACGGGAGCGTTGCCAGGGACTGCCGGGGGGGCCGGCTCATTTTTAGGAGGATCTGGAGAATGAGAGCAATACGATTAAGAAACCATCCGGGGAAAAAAGTAGTATGATATAATAAGCTACGTAACCAACAACAAACGTTGGAATTGATTTTAATTTATGTAATACATATAAGGACACGTATGGACATGTAGATACTTCACAAGAAGTTTATTTATGGATCTAAACAAGTTGCCTTTTATAATTAATGCTGGATAGGTACTGAAATCATGATAAATCATCATGTAATATTTAATAAAACACAAAATTTTAGTTGAATTTTGACATAAAATTCAAAATTCAAGAATAAGTAGAATCGGAAGCTTACAACGTCACATTCATACCTTCTGTTGTTGTTTCCATTCATTTTTTTTTACTTGTTCATTTCTTCTGTTCCAGTTATTCATGTGTATCAACATGCGTCTTTACAGGATGTTCTAAATGTCTCTTTATACACTATTTATGTGTTGCAAAACTCAATAAAAGTGTGGGGAAAAAAAGAATCGAATCAAAATGTAAATCAGATTGAACTACAGAGAGGGGGGCTGTGAGGAGGACTCTGACCTGCTGCTGCTGGCTGCTCCTCCTCCTGTCGGCTCCAGCTTCCCGGCCCTCCTCCTCTCTCTCTCTTGGAATAATAATCCTGAACGTCTGCAGGCAGAGTCCTCCTAACAGCCCAGCTGGATGCAGAAGACCAGCCTGACCGATCCAGCATGGAGTCTCCGTCCGGGTCTTTCCTCCGCCCGCCGGCCCGGTTTTCATTGAAACGGCTGTACGCGTCATTCCCTGAATTATTGCCTGAACCTGAGAAGTTGTTTCTGGGCTGCCAGCGGCTGTCGGCCGTTTCTTCCTGCTGGTTGTAGAAGGGACGGTTGGAGGTGCCCCGCCCGGTGCCGCGGCCACATTCAAAGCCTCCCCGGCCCCCGCGGCTCCAAGAATCTCCTCTGGCTCCGCCACTGTTGCGGTTCTCTTCCCAGCGTGAGCTGCCAAAGTCCCGGTTCCGGACCTCGGCATCATTACGAGTGTGTTCCGTAACCCAGTCGGGATTATCGGACCGGGCCTGGTGCTCAGGGGAAGATTCTGAGAGCCCACCGTTTTCAAAGCGGGATCCACCTCCACGGTGCCCCCGTGCATCACCACCAGACCCGCCACCCTGCCCAGACCTCCACCCACCCCTACGGTCCTTTCTCTGGGGAGACTGCTCTCTGGAGGCTGAGCGCTCAGGACTGGGCCCTCGTCTGTGGGACCTTGTCCTGGACCGAGATCTAGAACGGGACCTGGATCTAGAGCGACTCTTGGATCGGCGTCTCCGCCTCTCACGACTCCGCTCCCTCCTGGAATAGTCTCTTTCATTGTCCCTGTCTCTGTCTCTGCTGTGAGTACGGGAAGAGCGGCTGGAANGAATAGTCTCTTTCATTGTCCCTGTCTCTGTCTCTGCTGTGAGTACGGGAAGAGCGGCTGGAAGGGGGGCTGCAGTCACGCTCTCTGGACCGCGAGCATGAGCGCCTGGACTGATCTCGTCTCGAGTCCCTCTTGGGCGACCAGGTGGATGTTGGTGAGTGGAAGCGGGAGCGCCGCTGTCTGCCGTTCTTCCTCTCTTGGCTCTGTTCTCTGTGCCGGTGGTGATTGACACTCTCGTCTTTAGTCACTTGGCCTTCAGGAGCCGGATTCTCTGCAGCAGCTGCAGTTTCTTTTGGTTCTTCCAAAATAAGATGGCTGCCATGTTCACTGTTGGGTGAGCTGCAGTCCATGGGGACGACATTCGTGTCATCCTGGCATGGACTCTCATCCTTGGCTCCTTCCTCAGATTTTGTATCTGCTGAAGGCTCATCTGAACCAAGTTCTTTTGTATCCATGACCTCAGAAGCTTTTCCCTCTACGGCGTCTAAGTTTTCTACGGACTCAGCAGCAGCAGAGGAACCTGGTTGTGTCGAGCTCTCACATTCTGTCTTCGCTTCATTTGAAGAGTTTTCATTGTTGGCTTCTTGTGAACCTGCACAGATCTCTATCTTGTCATCTTGGTCTTCACAGTGAGGAGACGTATGGTTCTCCAGCAGCGTGTTCTGAGAGTCTAAGGGGGGTGACATATTCCTCGTCTCCGAGTCCTTTTCTCCACAGGAAACAGGACTGGCTTGCTCTTTGTCCTCACTTTTGCTCTGTTGCCCCTCAGAGAATGAGTCAGGGCTGTTAGGTTCTGAACTGGATGCTAACGTTTGATCCTTTTCTCCCTCCTCCTCCTCCTCCTCCTCCTCCTCCTCCTCTTCTTCCTGTTCCACTACATGTTTGTCAGAGTGTTCCTGAGTCTCCTCTCCGTCCTGCCTGACATCATTATCCAAAGATTCGGCTCTGTGCTGCTCATCAGCAGAGCTGGAACCATCCTGGTCTGCCGTGGCGTTTCCTTCAGCATCAGACTGCTGCTGCTGCTCTACAGTGTCCATTTCCTGTTCTTTTTCAATTTTGTCTTCTTCCTCCTCCGTCTTCTCAGACCATTCATCATCTTCCTCCTCACTCGCTACAAGGTCACTACCAACTTGAGGAGAAGGTTTTTTCCTTGCTGAGGCTTTCCGTTTCCCACTGGCCTTTCGATTTGTTACCTGTTTCCCCTTCTTTTTGGCAGGCACCTGAGCAGCTTTGCCTGGCCTGGTGGACTGGCTAGTAGACGAATCAGAGTCTGACGAACCGGACTGCAGTGATGATGAGGGTTCTGATGCAGGAGTCTCTTCATGAGCTTTACTGTTGTGTTCAGATCGCCTGGAAGGTAGAGACTCCGCCTCTTTGGTGGGAGCTTTGGAGCCTGAAGCTCGGCTGCCTCTTTTCTCTCCTCCTTTGGGACAAGTGACGGCACAGACGACACCCTGAAACGCTGAATGACAAAAATTATATGAGCAAAACCCCAGGATTCATAGATACAATCCATTTCTTTGGCCTTATGAAACTCATTTTGCATTTATTCTTTAATACACTGACTTGCAGACAAAAAAAAAAAAAAAAAAAAAAAAAAAAGATTTTTCTGCATCTAAATGCACTAAATGTGTGCCGTCTATTCTTTTTAAGAACATATATCATTTTTTCATATTACCTCATTTAGAATTTTTATTTGGATTCAACTGTTACAACGACCTGAGCACAATAAATTGGAGTAAATTTTCGCAACAAAACCTTCAAGATGCGACTCACCAAAATTACCAGGACCAAATGACGTGCTGGATGTAAAGGGAGATGAGGAGAGTCCAAATGGAAATGGACCGTGGTTCCAGTTATAGGGATGGAAGCTCCGTCTGTGAAATCACAATCATATAAAACAGATTAGCTCCAAACGCAGCACAGCATTTATTACGTTGCATTCAGGCTAAATCAACGAGACTGGATGTTACAGACATCTAGGAGATGGAGAGTGGAGATCACAGAGAATTCCTTTTCATAACTTCATCTCCTCGAAAATGAAAGTGTGTTTAGTTTTCCATACTTATAGGATTAATCACACAGACATTACAAAAATAAAGACACATACATACAACAAGGGCATTCTGAAAATGTATTAACAAATTTGCCTCCTGAATAGGTCTCCGAGCGAGTCGGAATGAGCACGGTGAGATGAAGCGAAGCGTGGACTTTAGATTTGTGTTGCTCTTCCACAGACAAAAGAAAGTAGTGCAAACATAATGAACACGTAGAGTTATCACAACAGGTTAAACACAGAAGACGAGGCCAAACAATTCAAATTCATTTAAATGCATAGTTAAAGCGCCGTTACCGAGAGGTTCCGTGAGCAGGAATGGGTGAAGCGGCAGAAAGCCAGGGGCAAGCTTGTGAGTGGGGTTTGCACTGTTTGAACGTGGTGTCACATGGTGTGTCCTCCACCCAAAGAGACTCTGCACTGAATATGAGACACAGAAAGACATACATGAAGAACTTTCCCAAATATTGAAGATCATTTTAATTTTTAATTGTAAAAATACGTCATCCAAGCATAAAATGGAGCTGCAGTAGAGTTGAGTGTTACATCTCCTCAATCACATTTCAGATTTAACATTTAAACCATTCAAATTTGGGGGTCACCATCAACATGCAGTTGTCAGTAGAAAATTAAAACCAAACTATATTCTGAACATCTGTGAATGAAAATTCCAGAAAGGACATTAGATGTTAAACGAAATCTGTTTTCAGCTGTGAAAATCAAACAGCTACCTCTTCTTGCACTAGGGGCCACTGATATGCAAAGGTGCTGCTTTAGCCAAAGAAATATCAGAAAAGGATGTGAATGCACAATCATTTCTCCCTATCAGATCAGGCGCTTCTGCAACAGATGACACATTATTACCTCTGAAAAGAAGGTTTTGAGGTTGTTTGTTTGTTAGCAGCATGTCTCAAAAAGTTATGGACAGATTTGGATGAAATTTGGGGGACAGATTGATGTCAAGAGGAAGAAGCGATTCAATTTTACAGGTGATCAACCTGATGGTGGCGCTATAATAAGCAACCCTAAGTCACAGAATTCTTTTTGTGGGTCTGTACGCATCCAACCACATAGGCCATGCCCATTCTCACCTAAAATCTCCGCCATTTTGAATTTTTTGAAGTTTTTTTTTCCCCCTTATATCCTACAATTTCAGCTCAATTGACAAAAAAAAAATATTCCAAGTAGAATGTCTGGACCAAGCCTGAATAAAGCTTTTTCTTTGTTTTTTTTCATATTGTTCACCATTTTGCTACAGTTGGCTACCAAAGCTGTGTGCACCCCTGCCTATAAAATCCTTGGCTTGCCTGTAGTGCATTCTACTGCAAAGCGTAGAAACTGTAATTGTGGAAGAACAGCTGAATAATTGGAGAACATTAAGTAGAACTGAAACACAAACAGCAGAATATTAAATTAGGAGAAAGGTTTTGAAGGGTTTCAGTTTGTTAACACGGAAGGCACCTCAGTAAAAGTGTAATCATTAGGTTTCTGTGTGGTGCTCATCCTTTAAAGTTTTGCGGATTTATGAAACAAATTTATTCTTTTGGTTGCTGTGGAAGCTAAATGCAAATTTTTCTGTGCAGCCTCACTGAAAAGCTACATTTGTCATAATGTGCCTGAGATGGGAGTGTGACTTACATGTCCTGTGTTGAAGTGCCTATTAAAGAACCAAATGGAGGCGGTGACCAAGTGCAACATTCTGTTCCTCTCACCTGAATAAAATACATTAAGAACAGAGAGACAAGAACACTGAAGAACATGCTGTAATGTAGTACTGAAATATGCACATAGCGAAACAGTAAAATCTCCCTTTTCAAGTACACAGAGAGGTGGGAAGAGATGAAGAAAGGCTTCTGGCTGCTTTATATGCATCCTGAAGAAAGGTGCAAAACAAAAATCTGACCTTTTTTCTGCTCAGTGAAGAGGGGTCGTCATCGCTACCTGGAGAAGACAGTTACCGACGATCAAATCTTACTGAACAAAGGCCGGTCATTAGATAATCATGAAGGAAGAGGGATTTTAACGTACATTTTCTCACAAGTCCTTTTGTTTTGCCGTCTGGGCTCCTCTCCGCCTTTTGCCGCCTCGATCTTCTTCCTTGCTTACTTCTGGAAAAGAAAATAACACACTTTTTTTTTTTCAGCATAGCTCCGAGTTTGACCAGTTAAATAAAAGGTGATGAAAATACTGTATGTAATAGACGCTGTGTTCGCTGTGATCATTACCCATATCAAAAACGTTTCAAGTTTATACAAGTTGATTTTTTTTATAGCGTACTGGAGTGAACTGAAATCATGGGCAGTCTGGAAGGGAGGAAAAATATTCTAATATTTACTGCTCCAGTAGTATGTTTGGGAAATGATTGTCAGATCTGTAATGTATGCAGGTTGCATACATATATATATATATATATATATATATTAGACTCAAACATGTTAANAGGTTGCATACATATATATATATATATATATATATTAGACTCAAACATGTTAAACCACCAGTCCTTTAAGGCTACATATCCTCTGTACTGCATAGTGCAACGCTACGGTGAGCCTCTGAAGACGGTGTCACTGCTGCCTGCCCCCACGACCGACTCACACCCCTTGAAATCTGAAACATTGTGGATGCAGCTGTGGGCTGTGGGAAGTTTAGTCGGATGCTATGCCAGCTCCTTCAAAACCGTTACGAAAACCATCAAACACAAGCGACACTGAAAATGTTAGTGGGCATTTAGTTTACACTGGATAATATTTTTGACAGTCACAACCCTTCTCCCTCTTCTTTACAAATCGCGCTGATGCCATACAGAAAAGAAAAAAACAACTAAAAAAGTAACTTAATATATTAACCAAGAGTGCTGGTGTGTATTCCACGTGTTACACACCATATTAACTTTATTTCCAACCCTTAACATTGTAAAAAGGGCAAAAACTGGATCTTTACCAGCTGGCTTTCTTTCAAATCAAAGGCAGGGACGACATGCACTAGGTAAAAACTCTTCAGCAGTCTGGATGACAAGTAGCAGAGGATGTGAATCCAGTGGCATTGTCTGCTTCCCTCTTTAAAATGTTCCTCCTCCAATTCTGAGGATCCCTGAGTCTCTGAATTGGTAAATACTCACTTTACACAAAGCTTGTGTTCAGGCTTCCTACAGCAGCACCGCTCAGCTTCACGCTGACTTGCTGCTCGTTTCCTCACAGGGACCTAAACACAGCAACATCAGCCATTTACAAGGTCTGAAAACTTACAGTTTCACATTTTTCTGACACTTCTAATGGCAATATAATAAAAACTCAATTGAAGGACAATTCTACAACAGAAAAATACACAATACATCCATTATTTGTCCATTTAATGAAGATTTGTAGTTTTTTTTTTCTCCAGATAGCTTTCGCTTTGTGTTCATTGTGGTGGCAAAGAGCCTGAAATACAATATATATCTTGTCCTTTTTTTTTTTTGAGACCAGCAACATCCTCATTCCGAATTAATTCATGTACACATTGTTTTTTTATATAAATAAGAAAAAGTAACAACACACCTATAAATACAGAATTCAGATAATCTGAAAATGAAACCAGATATCTTCAACTGAATAAAGACAGAATAGAGGAAAAGCTGTCAGGAAGCAGCCGCACCTGCACAAAGCCGACAGCCGGGTCCCATTTGTAAACATTAGTGAAAGTTTTTCTGTCCACTGGGCAGGACGGAGCCATCTGCAACTGAAAAATACAGAGAAAAAAAATATTTATAGGCTTCTTGAAGGGCTCATGGTGGCTTCGAGTACTAACATTTGGATTCAACTATTCCACTGTCTTTCATGGTTTAAAAGTTTGCTAATGCATCCTCAAGCTAGATGCTAGCTCAAGAAGAAGAGGAAACGGAAGTTTTAAAGGATCATACTGGCGATTGTGCATGTTTGAGCCCAATATATACATGTTATGTCACTGATGACCATTTCCCAAAATACAGTACTTTAGTTATAAACTTCAGATATTTTTTCCTACCTTCCAGGCTGCCAGATCATTCCAGTATGCTATCAAAATCAACTTATGGAGACTTGAAACATGCTTGAGATGCGTAATCCATCACAGCGAACATTATGTCTATTAAGGTGTTAGTCGAATAACTTTTAAGTTTTACTTAACCCATTCATCACCGTATGGAAGTCGATGTATGTCTCTGCCAGGAAATATAGTCCCAGAAGAGGGCTTTTACCAAGAAATTAAAATGACCGTGCCTTCTATAAGCGTGCAAAAGCGTTAGAAGGTGAAACACAGAATTTTGAGGTGTGTGTCATCTGAACTTTTGATTTTGAAAGATTAAAGGATTTAGAAAAATAAAATATGGTTTTATATTTTGGAAATTGGTTGTCAGTAACATGACATGTATGTAGGTTCTATATATTGGGCTCCAACATGCACTAACGCTGGTAAGGTCCTTTAAGTCCAAATTGGCCCAACACAGGCTGTGTACTGCTGTTCATAACCATTCCACTCCACATATTCCATTAAACATGAAGTAACAACTGTTACCACATATGTGTTTTTTCTCTCCTCCTCCTAAATTTTCTCTATCCTAAATTTAATGTTGCAGTTCTGACTATCACCTCAGCCCACGTGAGGAGGCATCCGAGGCAGAAGACGTGGGAGCAGCTGTCCGGCATGGCCAGCTCGCCTGCAGCCAGGACACCAAGGCAGATGGGACACCTCTCCACCTCCGCTGTGTCTGTCCCATCAGGCGGGCCCTGGCCACCTGAATACCCAAGACATTCAAAACACGCAACTTTTAAGATTATGATCATTCAGACTAAGAGCTTACATTTTCAAAAAAGTGTGAAAATGAGAAAAAAAAATGCACTGAGACGCAGTTTTTCACTATGGGTCATACAGACACTTAATGCCATACTGGATCCTGCATTTTGAGTCAGAATATGTAAATGATTGCTCAATGTGCAGCGTAAAGTCTTGATGCTCACCACTTCCAGCTCCAGTCATGTCTGGCTGGCCTGCCCTGATCACCACTGCAACACACAGAACAGAAAACATGAAAAAAATGTTTAAAAAAAAGAAAAAGATGGTTTTGACACAAAAGACGGGAGCACAACTGATTAGGTACTTTACTTGCCTCACAGGGAAACTGAATTCAACTCCCATTATCCCAGCAGGAGAGCACAATTTATAAGATAAACATAATAAAATGTGTAATATTTGTACCAATGTCCGGTCACTTGATCACTACAGTACTGACAATCTGTGTAACACAGCAGGTAAATTTGAGCCACATGAAGCCACATGTAAATCAGCAAGACTGTTTATTTTTCCAGCAGTGCTACTTTGCCGCATTTGAGATTTCAGAGATGAACGTTCTCACGCCACAAGATGGCCCGACAGACAAGGCCGGGCATTTGCATGCTTTTGCAGCTCACAGACGCTTAAAATGTGCTGCTCCACACAAACACTGCCATGAATTGGTCACAAAATAAAACACACTGCCTCTGACAATAAACGTGTACAAAAAAGTCTTGTTTCTGCACTCTAAATAGAGCCGTGATTGGTATGATAGTTGCAAAACTCGTTTTACTACCACACAAATAATTTGTCGGGAACCTGAAAGGTCATCCATCTGCCTGCAACATGAGTTGCCTTTCAATTTAATGAGTATTAAAATTGCTGAAGCCTGAGTGTAATGGACTGAAGCATAATTTATAAGGTATAATTGAGCATTTAAACCACTGACAAAACACAGCAGGAGAAACAGACGAGTATGACTATACAAACTAATGTTGCAAATGGTTTTGTCTGTCAATGATCAGAGTAAGACGAGGTCTTTGTCCAGTTGAGCTGAGCAACTGACATAAAGAAAAAAAAAAAGAAAATCACAAATTATGCTGGAGATTCACTAGGAAACTGATGGTCTGATGGCTGAATGAGGCAGTTCACACAAATGCTTTTATGATGAAGGTACCATCACATGACATAAACATATCTTCTTTCGGTTCAACAGAGCAAACAAAACAAAAGTTTCAGCAAGATGTCTATGTTGTCTCCCACTTTTTTTTTTTTTTTNCTTTTTTTTTTTTTTTAGCTTGAACATACGTGGTTGCACATGACAATTTCAAGGTACTGTACAACCTCCCAATTCTGAGGTACAATGAACGCAGCATAATGTGACATGTATGTAAGTAGTATTTATTGGGCCCAAATATGCAAAACCACCAGTATGATTCTTTAAATCTACTTTGCAATCTATTCATACAAATATAATGAATCAACGTGGTTATTTGTACTTTCAGAACATAATTTGACACAAAAAGTTCTGAGAAAATTATTGTAATTGTACTGTCGTGCAATATTGGGGAAGTTACTCAGACAAAGTAATCCATTACTAACTACTTTTCAGATTACATTACTAGTTACTCAATGAGGACAGAGGACACATATTACTTATTACTTTAGCATTACTTTCTGTCATACTAATTCGTAACTGTCTGATAAGCTGTTCAGAATGTCTGAGATGATTCTACTGTATCAGCGTTTCCTCCATTATGTAGCCTGACATAAGTGTCTTCATTTTTACTGTTTTTCTACTACCAGGTTGTGACATTATTTCAAAACTGACATTAATTTTTTTTAGCATGTTTCAATTTGCAGTTATGTGAAACTGAGAAAAGCAGCAAATGACAAAAATTATGAATATGAAAATTGTTGCCTATTACTTTTCTGTACAGTGGCTAATCAATCTATTTTAGTTACTTCAGCACTAAATAAAGCAAACCTCTTAATATATTTGTCATAAATATGAGATTCCCTGCTATTTCATACACTGAATGATTTAATTTGACAACACTGAAAGTCAGAAAAGTTCCCCGCAGCAAAAATCAATTCAGTCCACTACTGCTGAGTGTTCAGCTGAACTTTGTTTTCCAGACTCACAATCGTAAATGGAGTGTTATTTACAATCAGAGTCATGGTGAACAAGTCAAACTCCAGCAGGCCATCAGACACTTCAGCAGGAAGCCAGAAACTCCGATTTACAGCCTCTGATAGCAGATCCAGAACCAGTATGTCGATCTTAAACTCTAGAAAAGTGAAACCTGATCAACAGACTGAGGCCTGGACAAATGACAGTTCCAGTGCAGAGGGATCTCCTTTCAAAACACTTAAAATAAACCACGTAAACACAGACCTTTAACACTAGCCATTAATTCGTAGCCCTGCACTCTAACTGTAAGAACAACTGTGTTTTTATTTAACCTAAACTTGTAACACTGGCCGCTAAGTAGCATAACAATGTTAGCCTAATGTTAGCGAATATTCATTTACCTTAAGTTACATTAAATGCTTTGCTCGACGTAAACAGTACTCGATTTGACAGCCAGGTAATTCTGAAATTGCTGCCGTTGTGTGGCAGCTCGGCCTGCCTTCTAGATACGGAAAATTAGCACCAACTTGACTAAACAGTGCCAACACGACGCTGACAACATGGTTGTTGATGATTAGCCAAATGCTAATGCTAGCTAAAAACATAGCTACTTAAGCTAACAGGCTGTTGTTAGCATAGCATAACATGGCTAAATACCGTCTAATATTAGCAGCGTTGATGGGATTGAAGGTCATAAGATACCTAGCATTAGCATGAGAGCTTAGCAGAAAGCTAGTTAGCTGCTTTGAACAACAACACCTGCTTACGTCGCGTTAGCTAGTTAGCAATTAGCTCCCGTTAGCTAACGGTTGCTGTCGTTACTCACCAATATTCGCTGCTACGGCTGCTTACACGTAGTGCAGAGTTTCTGTTAGCGCCCAAACTCTTGGTACGAAATGTTGAATGAGAGCAAGATCCAGGGATTATTTTTCGCTAAAAACGGAGCGTAGCTTTCAGAAAGTCTCAGCCACATGTCTCGCGGCCGGGCTAAGAGTTTGGGTGCAGCTGTCGCCCCCTGTCGGAAGCGCCGCGCATCACACATTACAAAGAGAACAAACAGCACAAAATAAATATTAAAAACACTTTTATATTCATATAATACTAATATAGAAATATGGTGTTCAGTTGTAAGTTTCTAGTCCCCTTGTTGAAATAGAGTTCATTGTCATTAAGTTTTCCAGAAGGCACTTTTATTTTTACCCTGACCACCTGAAATAGAAAAACACTAGAATAAATCAATTTTGTCACTTGAGGCTGACTTTGCATTGTATTGTTCTGCACTGCAACTGAGTAGGGAATAATTGTTTGGGTTAGCTTCCTCATTTAATCTATTTATGCAAGACTTTTCTTATATTTACTTTTTACATTTTAATATTGTTTCATATTATACAGTATAAACTCTTGCAATTCACTGACTTGCACTTTGCTTCAGTCTCTATTTTATCTGACAAATTTACCTATTATTTACCTTTTTTAACCTGTCAACCAATTTTCAGTCTTCTATTAAAAAATCCTACATATTTCAATTGTTTAATTTATTTCATAAAACATATTTATATGTGAAGTTACTTAATAATTCACGTTTTTGCACAACCTTATACAAGCTTTACAATATAGAATTTACCTTTAACAGGAAACATGATCTAATCAAACAAAATCCATACAACCCAGGTCATGCTGTTATCAATCTAATATCTGATGAAGAATGGTTGCTTGTATTTTTGGATTCCAGCTGTTCATAACCTTTTAAAAATGTGACCACTGTCATCAAAAATTATGTTTTCCTTGGATTTTCTTCTTGTCAGTTTCTGAAAGAGAATTTAGACAATCAGGAGACACAAACTCACCACTGAAACCCAACATGACAACAAACGCAAGTCATATGTTACTGCATAATTTCAAATTTCACGTACATCAATTACTCAGCACTGCCCGTCGATTCTGACTGAAAGGTTATCTGTGGAAAGTGCATTGCAGAAGCACCACAGCAATGTGTGCTGAGCAACAAAGATGGAAGCACAAATAAAAAAAAAAATGTTAGAGGATCTCAGGTTGCATCTTTAAAGGACAATACCGGCAATTTTGCATGTTTGAGCCTAATACAACCTACATAGGCCTACGCATTACATTACTGACAACCATTTTGCCAAATGTAGAGCAGAAAGTTTTTGATTTTTTCTCCCTACTTTCCAGACTGCCATTGGTTTCCCTTCATTGCAAGTCTCCTATTAAAATCAACTTGAGACTTTAAACATGTTTGAGATACATAATCCATCATAGCAAACAAGATGTCTACTAGGTTTTTTTTTTTTGCCAAAGTAACTTTACTTAACCGATCCAACACGGAGCTGCACAGAACACAATGCATGTCTCTGTAAGGAAATATAGTCCCAGGAGAAGATGGTTTTTTTTTACAAGAAATTAAAACGACTATGTCTTCTACAATTATGCATAACTGTTGGAAGGCAAAACACTGAAATTTAAGGTGGGTGTATCACCTGAAAACTTGATTTTGAAAGATTAGGGATTTGAAAAAATAACAAGAAAACTAGAATATGGTTTTATGTTTCGGAAATTGGTTTTCAGTAATGTAATGTGTATGCAGGTTGTATATATTAAACTTGCAAAGTGGCCGGTATGTTGTCCTTTAAAGCATCAACGACACGTGACATTTCAGTGACTTAAAAATGACTAATTTTAAGTCATTTCAAGCACCAAATGTATTGTTAGGACTGCGGGAAGTGGAGCACTCAGAAAAGTCATTAATATTTCAATTACGTTGAAGGGAAGGAGCCAAAGGAAACCCTCCAGTGGTTAAACAGAACAAAAGGATTAGTGTGGCAGCAAATGGTGCTTGTTAGGTTCTATCAGATAAGAGGGCAGATTAAGTCAGAGTACTAACCATGACAACCGAGCGCTGAATATTAAAAACATCGGCATCTGCGCAGCCACACCATATTCTCATCCTCAGCATTGACTTCTGCATTAATAAAAAGGACAAAAAGGGGGGAAAGGGGGAGAAATCAAACATAAAACCAAAGCAAAATGTTCAGTCTTTTATTTAAAAACTATAAACAGTCACCAAAGTAAATAAAGCCAATCTCTAACAGACTGTTAGGTCTATGTATAGTCACACATCCTACTGACACCGCAGAAATGAGGATGGTTGGGTCACCCCGATCAGATGCTAATACGACAGGCAGTCATAAATGTTACACAACACACGGTAGAGAGGACAGTCTGAGGACGTGAGCCGGAATGTGGCATGGTATTAAGAATGAAAAAATAGTACAATAAAACTCCACACTATATTAAGATAGAAAAAAGTAGTGAAGAAAATATCATACCTGCACATAAAGCAAAGAACACAGGAGAAAACCTGTATAAAAACTCCATGTATTTAAACCAATTTACAATTACAAAAAAATTTTGGTACGCGCCCTGTGCCCGTACATGACAAAACGCTTACAGTGGATATATGTCATTGGGGTGTGTGCATGTGTTTTGGGGAGGGTGTGTGAGGGAAGAGGAAGGGAGAGAATACCTTCAATATTTTTTTTTTCTTCTACAAAATGACATGATATATTATTCCATACTCTTTCAGCCAGCAAAATGAGTTCTACAAGGTATTATAATACAAAAAATGTCACAGTTCCACAAAAAACTGTTTTTCCCCTCCCTAAGCTTTACAGCATCAGTACCTTTGCAGAATTATTTACAGGTTTTTAAGTACATTCATCCACTGCTGAGTATAGAATCACATTAGATACAAGTAACCAGGGATCATAAAAAAGAAACAAAACAAAAACAAAAACCAACAAAAAAAAATTAACATACTACTGTATTCAATCTACCAAAGTAATGCTTCTATTACTCCACAGAGCAAGTTCTCCAGTGGCTGCATCGGCATGAAAGAGGATCTTCTTTATATATATTCACAACATATTTACAAGATTCTTTTTATTAATTGTAATGGTATTCATTTCAGTAATAAATAAGTGAAAATATATTGACTCAAGTAAGAAAACCAAGCTACCAATTTTCTAAAGAAAAAAAAATTTCTCTGCGCTTGTCGCCAGCTTAGTTCTCCTCCACCCAACCCCATGAGACGTCTTGTACGTTCACCTACAATAGCCCCGCCCCCCGCCCCACCCCTTTTCAGTCAACCACCACTCACTCCAACGCACACATCAGGTCACTGGGACAAAGGGAAAAAATAAACAACGAAGAAATAAAAAAATTAAACAAAATGTGCTCGTGTTTGGGGTTTCGTTGGTGAAGTCCCGCAGGGAAGCAGTCTTAAAGAGCTCCCCCTGGTGGGCAGCTGGTGGAAGACCCCGTGGCAGCTTGTTGTGTGGATAGGGAAGGAACGGGGTGAGGGTGAGCAGGGTTTGAACACAGGTTGGAGGAGGCTGGGGGTTGAGTGGGATGGGGCTGCGGCAGGTGGCAGAAGAAGGGCTTCATTCCAGTTCCCGCCCTCTGGTCCCCTGCAGACCCGCTACGGCTCACCGGTGGCTATCACCCTTCGACTCAGGAGAGGGATGGAGGGTGATATGACGGTGGGGGTGGGAGCGATAATAGTAGAGGTTGTCCTCCTTTTAGCCTTAAGCCTGGAGCGTGCGCGTTAGTTCATAAAGGCATTTGGCGAGCGTGGTGGAAACCTCCATGTTACTTAGCGCGAGCACGGAGAGGTGCGTCTCATGCCTCTTCACCAACCTGAGACAAGAACAGAAACGTCACATTAGCATGTCGACTCCTAGAAATAATAAAATCTAATGCAACCGAATCATCCAGCAACTGACTAATCCAACATCCCCACAAAGTACGATGTCAAAAAGCATCGTGTAAATGTTACTACTTATTTCCAGGTTAACAGAAAAAAACAAGTTTAGTGTCAATTCATTTGAAGTAGAATGACACGACAACAAAATCACCTGTACCTCCAGCGCACTAAACACTCCTTGAAAGCAATGTGAGACTTACATGCGACCACAGTCCGAGTGCTTGGCGATGTTCTTTAATGTTAAGGCAGCAGTTAGTCGTATGTGTTTGGTCACTGGTCCCTCCTTCTCATCCTGGGAGAGGAAAGAAAGAAGAAATATATTGATGGTTTCAAGTTATCGGACATTTTTGTAGATATGAGAGGTTCCGTTGAAAACTGATGTTTGGATATACACCGAATTATGAATATTGTTTCTTTCCAAAATATGCAATTTCACTGGATAAATTGCCATTCTTTATATATTTCAGGATGAGAAACTGCAACTGTGCCAATGCCTGGAACTGATCTAATTCTTTTCTCCAAGCATTTTCAGACAATCCTGGCTGGGTACTGGGACCATGAAGGGCTTGTAAATGGGGTTGTGATCATTCTGGCTTTACTCACAGTGAAGTCCCTGAAGACCAGGTTTCGAGAGCCTCTGCGCAGGGCCATGAGAGCTGCACTTGGATGATTGACGATTGCTTTTGGTGCTCGCTGTGCCGGATTGCCGCCTGCCACCGGAGGAGTCCTTTACAAACAATAAAATAAAACATTTTCATTTTTCACATTTACATGTCTGCTTACAAACACTGGATAGGATTCATAAATTTTTTTTTATAAAACATCTCAATAAGCGCCATGAAAAATATGTGCGAGATTGGATCAAAAAACTTGCAACAAATACCCTGATCAACTGAGTGGGCTTAAATATAACATTTATTGATCACTAACATGCAAGGCAAATCTAGTTTAAGATGTCAGCCAGATTTCACACCACTGAAATTTACCACCAGACTCAAACAGGTCTTAATTTTTTGTGTGACAGTATTTTATGAATTACGTAAAAATAAGGAAATACTGTATTAACGCCTCTTTCCATGCAAATGCTAAAAGATGCCAGAAGCACATTTATGAATGAGGGAACATAGTTTGCGTGATGATATTCACCCTTACTGACACGTTAAGTCTGGTGCTGTGTTTTATGAATCCCGCCTGCTGGCTTTTTAAGTCCAACATTCAAAGATTGTACATTAATGGCTTGAGAGAAGATCTTTTGTCAGAAACCATCAGTTCACTCTTGGATAAAGGTTTCCCAAAACTACAGTCTTTCTGCTCCTCTGAGTGAATTCGATTTTTCATTATTCCTAACAAAAGAAATCCCTTTTAATGAGCAATCCAGAAGACTTTTTGCTGTACTGTCTCTCTCGGTGCAGAGGTTCATTTTCCATGGAGTCCAACCAACCCCTCTGCGGCTGATTTCAGTGATCAGCTCCTCCTCTCTGATGGAGGGCGTGCTGATNCCAACCAACCCCTCTGCGGCTGATTTCAGTGATCAGCTCCTCCTCTCTGATGGAGGGCGTGCTGATCACTCAAATCAGCTGGGATGTTGTTTTCGGATGGAAACGGTTCTCAGCACTCCATATGCATGTCACACACCAGTGAAAAGCATTTAAAAAAAAATATTTCTAATTTACTGATGGTATTTCTGTTGTGGCTTTGAGCACACGCGCGCACACACACACTGGGAAAAGGTTTCTATCAGGGCGTATATCAATAATAATAAATGAATACTGCTTCACATACTGGGAAGAGGTCTGATTGGGGCTTTGCGCCTGCTGCTCCTCTAGTTTGAGTCCAGCCAGCAAGGCATCTCGAGAACAGTGCTTATCCTGCAAAAGAGAGAAGGGAAAGGTTTTAGATCTGACTATTATGCTGTTATGGTTATTTTGTTGTTTTACAAAAAAACTGCAATAACAATATCACTGATTTCAAAAAATGTGTAGGAAAACTAAGGAAACTAACCATTCATATTGTGACTAATTCAATTCAGTTTCAGGGATTATTTTGAATATTGCAAAACAAATACAATAGGTTAAAAAAAATTAAAGAAAATAGAGCAGAAGTCTGAGGGAAAAAATGAGGATTTGCACCAAAAATACTCAGTACTTCGATTTTCTTTTTTTCTACTTGCTTTCAGAAACTTTGGCTGTATCGTGTTTCGGTGCAAATTGACAAAACAGAGCAACAATCAGCTATATTGTTTAAAGTGCAGTATGTCTGCTGTATGTGCACAAGCAATTAAAGGACCATACCGGCGCTTGTACATGTTTGAGGCCAATACACTTTTTTGGGAAATGGTTGCCGTTGATGTAATGTGCATACGATTGTGTATATTGGGTTATATGTATAAAAGTTACGTCCGCATCCTCAAAGGTTTCCCAGCACAACCGCTCTTATGTCAGTCAGAATGATCGCAGGGACACCTACCTGTAGATGGGTGATGAAGGACAGTCTCTGCCGGGGAAAACTTTCGCATCCCTCCCATAGACAAATGCCTCCATAGATGTCCTTTCCGCCGTGCTGTGTTGCTGCGTGGTAAAACACCTGGGATGGCGTGTCAAACCACCTGGAAGAAAGACAAAACATGGATGAACAAGCAGCCGGTTGACCGCCATCCAGCTCCGACGAACTGTGAGTTTCCACCTGACAAGCAATGTTTTAATCCACACCAAAGTGACGTGCTGTTGACGCGCCAGGAGTGAATCATACCGTTTACATGCTTGCCACAGACACTTGAAGTTCTGCCCTGTTTTCCTGCTTTGCTCTGGCACTGTTGTGGGCATTTGCTGCGTTGGGAGGCGGGGGCTGTGGTTACCTGCCAGCGCAGGCTGGGATGCTGGGGGTGGGGAAGGGATCATGGTAGGCTGTGGGGGGAGACAGGAGGCATTAAAGAAAAAGAGAAAACTTCAAGTGACAGCTCTCACGAGATAAGATAGTTGGCATTTGAAAATCCTGACATCTGGTTTCAGAAAACAACCTTTCAACTATTCCACAAATAATAAATCAGCATTGGCGTGGTTTTATATATATATATATATACATATATATACATATATATACATAAATATATATATACATATATATACATATATATACATAAATATATATATATATATATATATACATATATATACATATATATATATACATACATATATATATATATATACATATATATACACACACACACATACATATATATTTTAATAACCACAAAAACAGGATACGTTCCTTTCAAGTGTTTATAACATGTTTCCTACAATTTGTGACACTAAGTTGTGACACTTTCTCCACACAAAAGACAAAGAGTCTTAAAGGATCATACTGGTGGTTTTGCATGTTTGAGCCTAATATATTCAATTTTCATGTGTGAGACATTGCTGACAATCACTCCCCAAAGCATAATAGTGGAATGGTGAATTAAAAATGTATTTCCTACCTTCCAGACCACCATTGGTTTCAGTTCATTCTGGTACGCTATTAAAATCAACTTGTTGATACATGAAACATTCTTGGGGTAGGTAATCCATCTCAAAAGAAGGCCTGCGTTTATCGAAAAATTTAAATGACTGTGACTTCATAAGGCTGCGTAACTATTAGCAGGCGAAACATCGATTTTTAAAGGTCCCCTGTTGTGAAAAACATGTTTTTCCTTGCCCATACATATATAGTCATCCTTCAGCCTATCAAACCTGGGGAGGGTATATTGCTTGAATATTTGATTTTGAAAGATTAAAATATTTTGCAAAATATCAGGAAAGTTGAAATACGGTTTTATCCTTTGAGAAATGACTGTCAGCAACCTTACGTGTATGAAAACTGAATATATTAAGCTCAAACATGTAAAATGGGTGGTATGATCCTTTAAGCATGTTCAAGTCTACAAGTTGATTTTAATAGTGTACTGGGAATGAACTGAAACCAATGGCAGTCTGGAAGGTAGAAAAAACAATTCTAAAATTTACCACTCCAGTAGTATGTTTTAGAAAATGGTTGTCAGTCATGTAACGTGTATGCAAGTTGTATTTATTGGACTCAAATGCGCAAAGCCACCAGTGTGATCCTTCAAACTAAAATTCTTCAACACTGTTGTGAAAAGTGAGATTGTAATCTGTGGTTTTGTTGGCTGGGACGTAACCGGAGCCGCTCTCTCTCGGCAGAGGTTGTCCTCCCAGTTGCTTTGCTGTAGGAGGTGGGTATCAGCGAGAGCCACATGGTCTTAACTGGCCTCACCTTCTTGACCTCCAAACATCAACTCAGCAGAAAACTTAAGTGACTCTTACAATGTTCAACTCTATATAACATACACAATACTATACACTATACTATACATACACTATACTTTTCTTATAAAGAACTAGTTGAGAGCGCTTACATTTTAGTTGCAGATATAAAAACATCTTGGCTAGAGTGGTTAACATAGCCAGTAAAATCATTGGCAAACTCCAGATTCAGCTGTGAGAGTCGTTCACCATTACATCTAAAAACCAAAGCCTGGTGTATTTTAAAAGGCACGACTCACCTCCTGTACCACTTATTTGTCCTGTTGCCCTCTGGGAGGTGCTACCTGATGCCTATGGCAAAAAAGAATATCTACAAAAGGTAATTTATACCTGCTGCTATTGGAATCCTCCACTGGAACTTTAAACAAGTCTTATTTATCTGGTCATTGTTTTATTTCGCTTTTTATTGAAAGGTTTGCAAGGTAGACCAAGCAGTTTTATGATTGCAGCAGGTTTGTAGCTAAACATTGTGGTAATGCAGGCGTGATGAAGCTTATGAACTGGATGGCACACAGCCCTCAGGTGTCCCCTTTAAGGCCAATACATGTCCCAGCAGCTTGTGAGGAATCAATGACATGACTGCACTGTGTGTGAGCCTGGAATGTGTGTGTCAAAGTGTCACAAAGCACACAGTCTGTGGATGTGTCAACACACTGCAGTACATTTGATGTCATGAGCAACAATTTCTCTGGCTGTGACAACACACAAGACAGAAGTAAGAGTGCAAGTGCCACGCACAATTTCCTACCTCTACTTGTTCTTATCTTATTATTCAGGTGGGTTGCTACTGCTACAGTCCATGCAAATTTGTACATCTCCAGTCATTTTCAAATAAATAAATGAGATCAACAAACACATTCTGGAGCATGATGACAGGAGTCTCAGTTAAAGTGCAACGTTGGCACATGCGTACATTTCTTCGCTTGCAAAGATGCACTGAACGCATTTCAGCGGTTGGTAAACTGCAAAATATTGTTAGCCCAATGTCCACTGCAAATCACAGTGAAACCAATGAATGCTGCTAACAAAGATTAAATCAAAATCCAGTTGTTTCACTGTGCATGCCAGTCTATGCTTCAAAAACACCATTAACACACACACATACTGTATACTCCAATGCTGCTGGATGTATCACAGCTTTACGATAACAGCGTGCAGCACAGTGTGAACACTGCACAATAGTCAAATCAGCAGCACAAAGCAACTATGAGCGGTGAAGAAGTCTCCATGCCTCTTCTACCGGTGTTCTCCTGTTCTGTTAAGCAAAATTAAGCTGTGCGGCAACAAATTACAGACTTTGATGTTACTGCCAACACAAACTGTTGCGATGCCACGTTACAAATGCTGCATATTTAGAGTTAGAACGTCAAGTTAAATCTATTTTATTGGATTTGGCTGATTTGCACAGCTAGGCATTGTTTTTAATCTTTCTTTTCTTTTTTTTTTTTAGATTGCTGACAGCAGAAAATGTCAGGAAAACTTAANTTTTTAATCTTTCTTTTCTTTTTTTTTTTTAGATTGCTGACAGCAGAAAATGTCAGGAAAACTTAAAGAGAGTCAAACAAGGAGATGAAAATGCAAACATCCTTGAAGTGACCTGAAGCCTGGACATCATGGTTGCAAAGTAACAAGATTAGTTGACACCAGGACGAGCCTCCTGGTGATCACGTCTTTGATTTCAACTAACAAAAGGGATCAGCAGGAAATTCTGCCACTGCTCGCCTCACCACTAACAAACACCGATCAGACGTCCACTCGTTCCCACTGAACCAACACCGAAGCCACTTAGATCTCATTTCACGGTCAATCACAGCAGCAGTAAACACGTGATTGGTTTACCCATAAACCCAGGTGTGAAGTTACCAAACATAAAGCGCCACATGCTGGGAAAAAAAATAAGTGAGGTGGATAAATAAGTGAGGGTTTCTCACCACATTGGCTGCTAATTTGATAAAGTAAACACACTGATTATATGCAGGCTCTGGCTTTTCCTGTTCTCCATCTCTACCATGTTTGCTGCTGTACCTTCTCTCTTGGCTATGAGCCAATCAAATCACAGCAGAGAACAGCCCTGTATCAACAGGCAAACACATTAGGCGTCTGTTAACACAAACTAACAGTGTCTGACATGCAAGAAACACTGAAAACAAGCAGGCAGACATGCAACTATGTAAAATACATGCAGACTGTTTCGCCTGGAAAGAATATGCTATTTATCAGCCAGTGGCAGCTGAGATAAAAGGTAATTTCAGGCGCCGCATAAACATAATGTGCACGGGGAATTTGACATTCCAAATCAGGAGAAATGGACACCAGGAATCTCACAACTATCTTATACACGTGGATTTTGATGAAAACAGTCAAAAGTACACAGTTTAACACGAAGTTGAGGAGAATTTTGCATCCTTTCAGTGCTTTCTCCTGGTCTTCAGTCCTGAGCTAACAGAGAGCTAAGACTAACATAAGAGAAATTACAAAGCTACAGCTGCTGATTTATGGCATCTGTGTTACAGATATCCTCTTACATCAGAAAATAAGATGTCATGACACCAAGCTGAGGATACTATGATAAATTTCAGCCATGTCAGGAGCACCTAACATGAAAAGAATATCAAAGATCTTTGCCTTAATTTTTACCATCTTTTTAAACAAACAAAAGTCCACACTTTTCAGTGAGTGACGGATCAGAAATCTGGTACATTTTAGAGTCAAGCAATGTAGATGAAAGCCCATCAGATGCCTTCCTAAAGCAGCAATAAACCAAATCAAATCCTACTATACTTATGCACAACTCAATCTGCTGGCTAAATAAGACCCTCTGCTAAGTGTGCAACAATTTTAATTCCACAATATGGTGCCTGTGAAAAACCACGTTACATATCTGCTGCATAATGTGCCATTTCAACTGAATTACCTTGCTGCTTTTTTCAAATCTAACTGAAATTGTGTTATCAAAAAGCAGGTGGTAGACTAGACATATTTACTAGTCAAAGATGATGAGATTACGTGTGTGTGTATGTGTGTTTGTGTACACTTGCAGGATATTTTGTGGTAGACTGTATATCAAATCATATGACAGGAAGATGCTGTGAATAAACATTGCTTATTGTAAATCTAAGCGTACGGTGACTCACCGTGGAGCCGGCTGCCTGTGTGGGCGAGCAGTTCCTCTGCTGAGTGGCGTTCTCTATTGCTACTTTGGCTACTGTGCTTGGGTCAGTTCCAGCAGGCACCGCCACCATGGTGGCACTGCTGCCGGCATTGTTGGGGTCGCTGATGGTAATGATCCGCACTCCCACTTTATTGGGGATTCCTGATGGTGCTGCCATGCTGCGGTCCTCGTTCTCAGCCAGCCTCTTAAAGCCGCGGGCCTCAGGGGCCACTCCGTTGGTGGGAGCGGCGGCTGTAGGACTAGCGGAGGTAATGGTTACGGTGGAGGGAAGGGAGGGAAGCAGTTGCTGTCTTAGCACAGGCACAATGTGGCCCAGTCCTAAAGGTCCATTGGTTAATTCCGAAGGAGGCCTGGTGCCTACTGCCTGGGGTCCGTTGGCCAGGCGTTCAGCCTGCTGGGCTTTGGCAGTGTCCTGCTGGGGGGGAGGAGGACTAGGAAGAGAGGGTTCCGAGCTGTGACTTTTCTCAGTGGGGCCCACCTCCCCATTCCCCAAGTACTGTTTGGAAGCAATGTGATTTGGAATGTTTTTGTTAAAACTGCCACCACTGTCATCCCGATCAAAGTCACACACCCCATTAACCAGAGCCTTTTTGGGGTCAGCATTACTCTCCAGTGGGGTGCTCTGGCCAAGGGAGAGGGCCTGCTTCCCACTGGGAGGGTGACCCTCTAGAGCTGGGCCATTAAGCGTCCCCTGGCTGTTCCCTGAGTGGTATGGAGGTAGATTTGTCTCCATGCACTTCCTCCCGTTTAGCAACTTGGCACCTGCCGCCACATCTCCATTACTAGTTTTGTTATTGGAGGAGTCTCCTGCCAAAGAGGAGTTCTCCATCACCTCGATCTTCCTCTCGTGGATGTGCAGCCCTGTGGCATCCTTGGCCTCCTCCTCCTTTTGACAAATGATCTTATCTCCTCTTAGGGGAGCCGGCAGTGATGGCGGAGCTGCTGGACTATGATGGGGCACTGCAGGGAACGGAGGGGGGAGAATGCTCGGAGCCACAGCACCCTGACTGACAGCAGCAGAGGTGGTGAAACCAGTGTTGGGGACCACAGTGAATGTGACCTGTCCTGCTGCTGTGGGGGCTTGGATAATGGTAGCTGCCCCCGAGCTACTTGTGGAAACGAGCTGGCCTGGCAGGAGCTGGACCGTCTGGAGGGGTGGGCCTCCTGAAGCCTGAAGCTGGCCAGGAACCAGCTGGACATTGAGCTGCTGAGGCTGAGGAGAAGGTCCCTGGGTGCTGTAGCCTGTCTGGTAAATGACCTGCGGAGTAGGAGCTAGCGTGCTGTTGGGAGGGGGCACCTGTGGAGCGGGAAGGATTAGCTTTCCACCTGGTGTAGTAGGTCCTCGTTTTGGAAGAAGTAGCTGTTTGATCAAGCTGGACTCAGTGGAGGTAGGCTGCGGAGGAGGAGACTGGGAAATAATTTGGAGTGGTTGCTGCTGATGCTGCTGTTGGTGTTGCTGATGTGTCTGTTGATGCCGTTTCACCGACAGCGCATGGCTGACCGTTTGACTGGGCTGGACCTGTGCGTTGGAGTGAGAGGGGAAGTTGGGAGCAGGAGGTGTGCAGGGGCTGGAAGCGGCTCCAGGCTGCCCTGCTATTTGGATAGTCTGGGCGCTGGGCATGGGTGAGGGGTTGGCAAGAACAATCTGATGTATGGCAGGGGGGAAGGCCGGGCTCTGCTGGGGATTGGGGCTGACTATTACTACACTCTGTGGCTGCTGCTGAGGCTGAGGCTGCTGGTTGGGATTGGCTATCGTGGCTGCTGGTCCACTTGCCTGGGATGGGGCTGGTTTGGGGGCAATATTTTGGAAGGTGACTCGTGACCCCTGGGCATTGGGCACACCAGCGATACTCAACACCTGACCACCCCCCATCTGGAAGTTCTGGATGGAGGAGGGAGGTATGGGGGCTGATGCCGTAGCCACACACTGAGATTCTGGCTGGGGCGCACCACCCTGAGGCCCAGACAAGGGAGGGGTCTGAGGCAGGGGTGGATGCTGGGTGATTGGAGGGCACACACCCTGTACCCTGGTGGTGAGGATGTGGCTCTGCGGTACCGGCGTACCAGGAAACAGTGTGACAGGCGTCCCTGTAGGGAGCATCGGGGAGAATTGCTGAGATTGAAGTGGAGCAGCAGGAGGGCTCTGAGGACTGTGGTTCTGTATTGCCGGTGATGACGTGGGAATCTGGACCACTGGACCAAGTCGAATCTGTTGCTGTTGCTGTTGTTGCTGCTGTTGTTGTTGTTGGACAAACTGTTGTTGCTGTTGTTGTTGCTGCTGCTGCTGTGCTGCTGCCAGGGGATTTGGGGGCATCTGTGGGGGCACCAGCTGACGGGGAACAGTTGGGTGGCCAGCATGGGGAGGTTCCTGTGCAGTGAAGGCCATGGGTGGAGTTGCACCACTGGTGCTGAGGCTGAGGCCTGGGACCCGGACAAACTGGGGCCCAAGACTAGGCTGCCCAGGAGGTAAGCCTAGTCACAAAAGAACACACAGACAAACTGTTACGGTCTGTTAAAAACAGACGACAGTTTCTAACTCTTGCTCTGCAAACTGCTGTATAAACAAAATTTACTTACTAATAACCTCAATAACATTCAAAAGCTTTCATTATATGAAGTACTTTCACAGTGCTTTTACTGTTAAGATATCACAAAAGTTGAAGCCTGACATTTTGTTTAAACTGTGTTGTGGCCTACATTGTGATACATTAATGCTACAGTTATGCACAACATCAGACTCTATGCTTTGAGGCAGCTTTTATTTGCAGCAATAGAAGGCTATTCCATTAACATCAAAATCTGCACCGAGACCAGACAGGCAAAAGAGTTTTCCTTTTGAGGATTGAATCCAATCAATATCACGCTAAAGTCATGACTGTCGCCATTCATTTGTGGTGTTTTTGCATTCAATCATTTGAAGTGTGGCCTCTACTTGGGAACCAAGCAGAGAAATCGAGGTAATCTCAATTACTCTAAATAAAAAAAAAAGAAAAGACCCCAACATGACTATGCAACCTAATCTCAAACAGTCTATTGTTTCTCAGGATGGCATACTAACAAGAGCAAAGGTGCGTTTCCTACCTGGGGGTGGGGCCTGAGGGTCTCCAGGAGCTTCGTGTCGGGCTGCTGGAGGTGGAGGAGGTGCTGTTGGGTTCTGCTGCGGCTGCTGAGGTTGTTGGTAGTAGAGTTGGACTGGCAGCGGGATGGACCTTCGCCTTAGCCCTAACAAGAGGATGTGAACCTGGCCGTTGGCTTTGGGCTCTTCCTGCCGCCGCATTGTGTGGTTGGGGAACATAGTTCTGTGGTGGGAGGGGCAGAGAGAGGAGGGACCAGGTAAGATACTACCAATAAAGGTGCTAGAATGGATGTCAAGATTTTCTGATCAAGTTTAACATTTCCCATTCAACCTACAGCCAGTTCATGGAAGCTTTTACATTTGCTGGCCTCAATAGTACAAATACAATCATCAGACAAGACAGAAAGCAGTACTAACCGTAGACATTTGAGGAAGCCAGTGGAGTTCAGGATGTTGCTTCGTCCCATTTTACTGCATGTAGTCAGGTACTCTGAGTACATTTCTGACCGCGACACAGAGCCTTCTGCGTTTACCTCAAAGTGTGCATTTAGCCTTTTGGAAAAATACAAACCACAGACATGGTTATTACATGCAAGAAATGCAAAACTAGCTTCCTCACACAGACAGAACTAGTAAATCTTAACATTTAAGTATATATGAATAATTGAAAATTCAATTTTGTAAGAATACAGAACTGTATATAATAGTTTAATTCATTTCAATGATACATTGTTGTGGATAAAATGGCAAATACGCGGCTATCAAGAGGTTAAACATTAAGATTTAAGACATTTAAAAGACATATATGAGTGTGTAATGTTTTAGCACGTGACCATCTTACCACTGCAGTGTAAATTTCTCGCCATCCAGTTCAACAATACCAGGTGGTGGAGGAGTAGACTGAACTGGGACCCTTGTTACTGTGGAAATAAAAAATAATGTGGCATACATTAAACTGATGAAGGCCATATTTAATGTATTTAACTCTGAAGGACTTTGCTGCAAAGTTAATGGAAAGAAGCTGCCTAAATTAATTCTATCTACTGATTCAGTATCACTTAAGTTGAGGATGTCACCCCAGTTGTCCACTAGATGTCAGCAAATTAGTTATTTTGCATCAGCAGTGCTGTGGAGCACAGGACTGATACTTCCAAAGTTCACTGGATTGATTCCCACCAGAGGTCAGACAGCTAATTGACAGGTTCAGGGTGTGGTGAGGAATCTGTTTTTATATCTGCTTTGCCTTTTATTCCCTTGTCTGTTCCCACCAAAATAGAAGCTGGTGGCAAACGGTGACAATTTTTTGATTTCACATTTTAGTGAAAGGTAAAAGGCCAGATTTCCAGAGGAATCTCATTTTTCTGAAGCTTCAACATCAGCAGTGTCTTGTGTGTGGCAGCCAAGAGGAGGCGCTCTATAGACACTCACCAGGTGCTGGTGCTCCCTGCATGGCTGCAGGAAACTGCTCTACCAGCTGTGGCCGAACCTCGGCTGCCTGGTCCGCGCTGGCCTGGTGCTCGATTAACCGCACTGCTGTTAGAGCGTCTGGTCCGAACGTGTGAAGGTCTACTGATACTAACCGCACCAACAGGTCTGACCAGAGGGAGAGAGAAGAAAAAAAATACACACAGCAAAGGTCAGCACAGTGGAGTATGGTAGAAACATAAAATCCAAGGTGTCACAGGTACAAGGAGAAAGACATTTACTAGTGTTAGCAAAACTTTTTTGAGTCCATGTGACTTTCGTTTTCAAGCCCCAGTTTTACTTATAAGTAGGCACTATCATCCGGAACCATGATATAGACCAGATAACATATACTCTGTCAAAACTAAAGGACCATACCAGCGATTTTACATGCTTAAGCCTAATAATTACCACCCAAATACATGTTACATTACTGACAACAAATTTCCAAATATGAAACCATGTTGTAGGCTTCCTGTTATTTTGCCAGATCTCCTAATTAAATGTTCAGTGATACACCCACCTTAAAATTCAGTGTTTTGCCTGCTAACACGAATGTCCAAAAGAATTGATGGTCGTTTTAAATTTCTCAGTAAAAGCCATCTTCTCCTGGGAGTATACTCCCTGGCAGAGACAAATAGTGTCTGTGCAGCTCCATGTAGGATTGGTTAAATAAAGTTACTTCAACAAAAAACATCATACATAGACACAACATAGAGATCATTTTTGCTGTGATGGATTACCTATCTCAAGTGTGTTTCAAATCACTATAAGATGATTTTTATAACGTATGGAATGAACTAAAACCAATGGCAATCTGCAAAGTATATTTACTGCTCCAGTAGTATATTTTGGGAAATGGTTGTCAGTAAAGTGTATGCGTATATATATTGGGCTCAAACCTGCAATATCACCGGTATTGTCCTTTAACTGCTGAAACAACAACAGATACGATGATTTGTACCTATGCTGCGGTCAACGGAGGCGATCTTGCTGCAAGGAATCTCCCCTAGCTGGGCCAGCAGGTATAGCACCTCCAAGGCAGCCATGAGGAGCATGAGGTCCGGCAGAGTCAGGAGCATCACTACCTCCTTATACGAGTCCTGATCCACGTACTCGCAGATCAGCACACCATTGTCCTCTGCCTTGCTGAGGTTGCCCAGGATCTCCATAGCTAGAACCACACACAAACACACAAATACACTTAGCTTCAGACACTTAATAGAGTGTAGTGACACAAACTCTATGCATCCAATCAGCCCTTCTGGATGACTGAAGGAAGGAACTCATGAAGGTTTACTTCCTGTAATGTCTCTCCCACAGGACCTACCTCTCATTTTGAGGAACCGGTCCCTGGACATCAAGCATTTGGTGATTGTGTGAAAGATCAGATGGGTCGTCCGAAAGTCTACAGGGTCCAGCTGGAGCTGCAAGAAGTTAAACGTGTTTTATTTGGTGATCTCACCATGCAGCAAGTTAGTTGCCTAGACTTAAAAAATTCATACACAGAAAAAAAAGAAATGCACAAAAGTTAAGATAAATACCTGGGAAATTATACTTGACAAGAATAGATGAATGGCCCTCCTCTAAAGTTTTCATTGAGACAACAGAAAGACTTGAAATTATTTTGGCTCTGTAATTTATGGTCGTGATTTGTGGTTGTGTTAACAACAGATAGTCAAATATAAATAAAAAACAATACTGTTTTAGCCTTACCTTTACTGCTTTACTGCTCTGGAAGTACTACCAGTATTAGTAATCTTAACAGATTCCTCCAACACAAGGATTTGTGGTATCACATCTGAATAATATGTTAAATTCTTAAATTCCCAGAACCCAACCACCCAATTAATGACATCAAAGGCTTAATTGATCATATCGGAGACCTTATGCATACAGTTTCTAAAAATAGGAGTGCTGATGTAAGCTCATTTATATTCATCTCATATAATACAGTTGATATGGAAGCTGAAGAAAGTACATGAGCTCGAGTTTTACTAAATTCTTTATCTAACCCTAACCTAAGTCCAAAAAAGGTTGAAAACCCTTGAATTAGCTAACCATAAAACCTGTTCAGCTCAGCTTGCTGTTGCTAACCAATCAAGAAGAAGCCAAAGTCAGCAGCACCTAGTAAGAGTATTTTCATTTTCTCATCAGATGTTATCCTAATTGCTTAGCTGGTCACTTTAAAGTTTTTTTTTTTTCAATTTACGCTGATACTGTTGACTGAACCAAGTCAAGCTCCACCTCAGTGTTTTGGAATAGGACTACGGATAAAAGACAACAAGTTTGTTCAGTCACACTAACCTACATTTAGAAACAATCTTCCTCATCAGACAATTCACCTTTACTACAACATCACTGAAATGACCTAAATCCATAACAGTTTTATTTCAGGAATCTTTTTTGGTTTTTTTGGTTAAACTTTGGACGTGTTATATTTAGAGATTGTCTGAGCACAGCCAAATCCCCAATGAACTCCACCGTGGCAACAGACCTGGGAGATTTCTGACATATCTCCAAAGCTTTCACTTTGTAAAACAAATATTTAGTAGCGAGTATTAGGAGTACTGTTTTGCCACATTCTCCACACTAAAACAAGAATCATGCCAAAAACAAAAGTCTCAGGTCGTCTTCCCCAGACCCACCTCAGCAGCCACGTTTCCCAACGTGTCAAGTCCGAGCTGTCGGAGGGAGATGAGGTTACAGTGGGCGCAGAGCAACAGGAAGCGCAGACATGTTCGGTTGGCTGCCAGCAGCTTGACATTGGCCTCCTCGAAAGAGAGGTTTCGCAGGATGACAGCAATCTGCAGCACCCGCTGGGCCTCCATGTCGCTGATGCCCAGGTTCCGCGGTGGGTGAAACAGGCTCTGCCAGCGCTCCTGACCCGACGTACCGTCTGCAAGGAGGATGGGGGGGAGGGAATTAACCCAAAACTCATAATTCTATACAAGAAAACCAGACAGTCACACTGTCATTTTAGGATTTCAGTTATCTAAAATTGTACGATGTGTTCATTTTGTGACATCTTTTGCTGCATCATTGTTCAGCTGATTTTGCATGATCTTTGCTTTCCAATAAAGTACTTGGGGAGCAAACAGGAGCGCTGCCTTCTGTGTGCTCACCTTGTGCTGGGTTGTTCTTGTCCCAGATCAGCTCCCTGACTTCAGCATCCTCCACCACCTCCTTCCAGAACTGGAGAAAAACAGCAGCTGTTCAGTGCATTTCAGTGCCTATTAATAGTTCTATTACAACCAGATTAGGCAATGATCAGATCATTGCAGATGTCAACACCTTAACAGGGTTATCTTTGTCAAATTAAGGCAAAAATCATAGTAAGCTTGATTAAGAGGCAAGACAAATTTATTAATCTCTCACGTTACCACAGCATGTCTACAGCTTATTCTGATTTCTGCATTTTGTTTCTACACAATTCAATGTAAACTTAGGTTAGAAGGAAAAGCAACCTACTGTGAACTAAATAATCACTTTTAAACTTTCACCCCAATCTGGCTGTAGTGTGTACTTGACTTGAACACAATAAAAACTGTGGAACTTGCACTATATTGATGAGAAAATCTGAGTATCTTATTTTTAAATAAATGTTCAGAAACATTTTTTTTTAAATCAATCAGGCATTTCAGACAGTAACAAGTTAAACATATAACACTGGCAATGCAGGAGCTGTTTTGAAAAAACAAATAGCTCACAAATGTTAAAATGTGGTTAAAAAATTTTCATGGAGGCGTCCATGTGGCCTCCCCCTCTGCTTAGCTCGAACACATGGCGGTAGTACATGATTCAATTCCAAGTTACAACTTCCCAGTTCTGAGGTACAACGAATGCAGCGCAGCATAAGAGTACAATGCCAGATTGCTCTTCAGCTTTAGCTGGCTTTGACCTCTGACCTTTTAGTTAAGGACAGAAAACAGCCAAGAGATCTAATTTATGATTGAAGACAAGCGATACATCACATTGTGCTGTTTTCTGATTCTTGATTTTCATTTTGGAAGCATATTAAATCGACCAAGTTCAAAGTGAATCGATTTTCACTCCGTTTTAACGATGCCTCGGAGAATACTACTGTCTCAGGTTGTTGGTAGGGAGCTACTGCAATGTTTTCTGCCAAACTTAATGTTGTAAAGAGTGAGACAGATGCCTGGTCTCAGTGTAAAATCTGACGTTTGGAGCACTAATTGCCATTTAGTTTCAATCTGCAAAGTACAAAATACCTTAATATAGAGCAGAAACAACTACAACACACAACAGGTCACACAAGTACAAGGTTTTTATCACTTTACCTGGACAAAGTCCCGGGAGGTTTTCTCCTTCCAGTCTGTCCCAAATACCCCGGAGAAGCTGCCGAGCGCTGCAAAGGCATAAATGGGTGGTAAGAGGGAGCAACAAATCTCAAATCTGACTCAAATCAACTATTATCTTTATTCTAATATTCCTCAACTCGTCCCTGTAAAATAATATTAGGGAGATGGATCCTACATCAAGGTAGCAGGAAAACTGGGGAAATATTTGGAGAACTCTTTTCCCCCAGGAACCTCTGCGATGTGAAAGTACAGTTACTAGAACTTCAGTAATGCTAATGTGCATTAAAAATTCTATCCTTATTAAATGTAGAGACTGAAAAAAAAAAACATCTCCTCAATCTAAAGTTATAAAGACAAAAGTGAAGCTATAACTTAATATTTAAAAACAAGGGGTGGAAAATTCTTTTTGTATTCTGCTTTTCAAAATCTGAACTGAAGAGGTAAATCCGAGCGAGGTTGCAAACGTACAGTCGTCATAGACGCCGGCATGTGCCAGCAGCAACGTGACGAGTTTGGGGTCCTTGTCCAGCTGCATGGCGTGCTTGCTCTCGTTGGACAACAGAGTGCAAACGTTAACAGCAAAGTCCACTTCGTTGGGTAGTCCCGAAAGGAGAGACAGCACCAGTTTGTTGTAGTCGCATGGTGGAGCGAAATCTGTGGACAGTCCATAGCTTTGGCGGAGATAGTCTGAAAAGAAAAATAGAGCAGAGTTGGCACATATCTTATATCTGGACATGGCAAACTGACATGACAAATGACTTTAAACTTTCTTTGCTGCAGGTCCCAATAACATCACGTATACCTGCTTCGTTTAGGCAGACACAAGGAAGGATGTTTACAGGAGCGTACCAGCGATTTTGCATGTTTGAGCCCAACATATACAACCCAAATACATTACTGCAAACCATTTTCCAAAACATAAAGCAGTAAATATTAGAACTGTTTTTCCTCCCTTCCAACCTGCCATTGTTTTCAGATCATTCCAGTACGCTATTGAAATAAACTTGTAGAGACTTGAAACATGCTTGAGATACGTAATCCATCACAGCAAACCAAAAGTACTTCTTAGTTTTGAGGAAGTTAATTAATTTAACGGGCCTAACGTGGAGCTACAAAGAAGGAAATGTATATGTCCGCCAGGAAATATAGTCCCAGGAGAAGAACGAAATTAAAATAAATTAAAAACAACTGTCCCTTCAGACATACACAATAGCAAGCGAATCATTGAATTTTAAGGTGGGTGTATCACCTGAAAATTTGATTTTCAAAGATTAGGTTTTACATTTTGGAAAATGGCTATCAGTATAACGTGTATGTGGGGTAGCATTTCTTGGGTTCAAACATGGGTGCAAAGCCACCGGTGTGCTTCTTTAATAGCTTTAAAATCATAAAAAGACGCATGGTAACCCTGGGAGTAAACTGAACTTCAAGGCTGTCTGCAAATGCCAAAGAAAAAGACAAATAAATGGCTTCAAGGTTTTTCGTCCCAACAAGACATTTGGTACCTCATAGTACATACCTTAATAGTGGCAATTCATATAAACTTACTGATGTAAAGTACAACCGCTAACCAGAGTCAAGATATCTGACTTTCATAAACCAAACACAACATGGCGTAGATTCAGAGGACAAATGAAGACAGCCAACAATCAGAAGATGAAGTCGAGTTTGGATATTAAAAGCCACATTGCTTCATAGGAATATTAAAAGCCCTTTGCTGCCCTTGGTTGTTTCTTGTTCTGTGTTACTTGTTGCATCTGCGCACATTCAACCCACTTAGCTCAGATTTATTTTCCTTTAACAGTCGACTTTAAGCAAACCAAAAGTGCCATTATGCTGTTTGGTGGAAGCTGGTTTTATTTACTTCCAATTACTTTGATGAGCTGCATGCTGTCTAACTTTTAATTCTGCTCGTCTGATTCACTCCTCTTCCTCCTTAATGGGCTTTTATAATTAAGAGTTCTAATCCAAAATACTAAGGCCTTTTGCTGACATGAATGTTATTATGCGCTAGCCCGAAATTATACTTGATGTATCGTAGAAAGTGCTGTCATATTCCCGTTTCCTCACATCTTCAGAAACGTGAAGTCATTTATTTAGATGTTTTGCATCCAATCATTTTATCAGCATTGGTGCAGTTTTTCTGACTTTTTGTTAGCTGTTGCCGTTGGAAGCTAATGGTAACACAGACCTAGCTTGCTGAGTGAATCTGATTTTTTTGCTGCAAAGGCTTGTGCAGGCAAATGTAATTCAGCAGAGTTGCTATTACAGCAGCAAAAGTTCCATTGCAAAGCTGAGCATCTCTGCTCATCGTCCAGGCATCACCTCCTCCACACTGACACACAACCAAAACCTTTCTGACGAGACAAGAGCAGACCAAAACATAGGGTCAAATTATTATCTGATCTTGCTTTTTTTTTGGCCAATGCAAAGCCAGGCTTTTACTATCACTTTTGCCACAGCTTTTACTAATATAGTGCATGTTTGAGCCCAAACCATACAATCCATACACACGTTTACAGAGATAACCAGTTCCTGTTCCTACTTTAGTGGTAAATTTTGGAATTTTTTGATTTCAGTTCATTCCAAGTATGCTACAAAAATCAACATGCAGAGACTTGAAATGTGCTTGAGATAGTCAATCCATCACAGCAAACACTATGTCTAATAGTTTTGTTTTTTTTTTGCCAAAGTAACTTTATTTAACTGCATCAAACACAGAGCTGCATGGAAACTCAGACTGGAAATATAGTCCCAGAGGAAGACGGCTTTTATCGAGAAATTAAAAATGACCGTTTAGTCAATACACCAATGTACATGTTAGCAAGCAAAATTTTGAATTTTAACAGAAAAATTACAACACGGTTTTATGCTTTGGAAATTGGTAGTTGGTAAAGTAATGTGTATGTGGGCTGTATTGGGCTTAAACATGAAAAATTGGGTATGGTCCTTTAATCTCAACACTGGCAGGAGAACTGAGGTGAAGGGAAAACCGACAACTTTTCTTTTTGCTGGCAAAACACTACAACACGGTGAGCCTCATGGACAGTTCAAGTCTTCTGTGTTGGCATTAAAAATATTCATTTGAGATTTGATGTGATATAACATGACAGAAAGAGCCTCTTTTGATTGAAAACAGATTAATCAGTGTTTTATTGCGTGTAGGAATGTGAATCGAGCTGGCAGACTTTTTTTTAAAGCTACTCACAATTTCTGCAGATACACACTCAGTAGCCTTGGTTCACACACAGCAGTGCTTAGCAGGGTGAAAGCTCAAATAAATGAGTCACTGTATTATAAAAGCAATAAATGTGAGCTATAATAAGCAGCTTCGTGTGCTGACAAACGGCAGAAAAGTTCCTCTGTAGCAGCGGGTCGCAATCTGGGTTTGGAGAAAAGTTTTTCATCTTTCCAATAAATTCTTTCTTCCTGAAAAACATCTCTTCCTGGTAATGTGGCCACAGTTCAAGAGCACCTGCCGTCACGAAATGACGAGAATAAAAGCCCAACACAAATATGTGATAAATGAATAAAGAAAAACATCTGAGCAAGAAATAGCCAAGGTCTTTTAGTAGACCCCCCCCCCCANCCCCCCCCCCCCAAAGTGAACTTTCCAGCCAAAAAGACTTATAGAGAATATTTACAAAGAGATGGAAAGATTCCCGATTTACATAGAGACAACTTCATTGTAGCATCAAGATTTCACATTGAGTTTGCCTAAATTTGCCTAAACTTGTTTTAAAAGTCTTATGATTTAAATGACATTATTATTTATTTCTTGTTTATTTTCGTATGTATTTGAGTTGTGTAAGTTGAAAAATGACCGAAATAAAAATCTGAATGAATGAATAAATTCCAGCATTCTATATTTACAGATGCCTGTGCAGTTGAGCGGCATGCACAAAACCGTCTGATGGCATTTTAAGCTAAGACCTGCTTGTTCACTTTTTCGTGGTCTCCTCTTGACCCAATTCCAATTTTCTGCTCCAATGTGGCACATATCAGATATACATTGTGAATATATTGTAAATTGTGAACATGTATTAAAACACACATGGAATCGGATATTCTTAGATCAACTTTGGGCTACATTCATATGTGGAAATAAAGTGGATGTGTGTCAGATATTTGCCAGTGTGGCTGAGGATCTTTAAGGATGTTTAAAGAAGCAATAGCTTGCACAATTATTTGCATCTCATTTGTGTCCATTGCGACATTTTGTTTACCTCAGTCTCAGAAATGAAGTCCTCAATTATGCATGCGGGTTGTTTTGATCTAAACACATACACTTAAAGATGGTAAAAACGTAAACAGGCTGTCAAAAAAATCTGACGTGCAAAAAAAAAAAAAAAANAAAAAAAAAAAAAAAAAATTCCATCAAGAATTTCAGCCTTCTAATAGACCAAGAAAATATAACTGTATGACTCAATGAAACTACATGCAATGTTACCATGAAAGCTAATCAGACTTTCATTAAATATTAGAAATCAACCATCATGTTTCCTTCCTCATCATTTTCTTCCAGAGAAACAATTAAACCTGATTAAAAAGAAAAAAATCTGTGATATGTGCTGAAATGTGCTCGCTCTGTGGGCTGAGCGGTTTCCCCGCGCATCTCGCCCACAGCTCTGATGAAGCGGCACTTCGTCTGCGTGATGATAGCATTTGAGCTGGCCCAGGGGCAGGCAGAAAGAGACAAACAGGCAGGACAAACTGGAAGGGGAAAATGAGAAAGAGCGAGACAGACAGAGAGAAGGACTGATGTAGAAATGATGGAGACAAAGAATGAACGTGTCAAGCGAGAGCGTGAACCCGAATGAACTCACGAGGCAGCGAGTGAGTCTCTGCCTACCTGATACAACGTGTTGCTGGTAGTTATAGGAGCAGGGGATTGCACCGATTGGAAGAGAGGCTTTGGGATTCCCCGGCTGTGACTCCTCATCATCTTCGCCGAAGTGGTGGACTTTCTCATATTTCTCTAAGTATCTAGAGAGAGAAACGAACACAGTTAGCAATTGTGTGACATGTGCCATGTGACCATTCATAACAGTGAATTTTGCTGTGAATTTGTGCTCAAATCTCTAACATTTAACCTTAGATTTGTAATTTCACAAGGAGTGCGATTCAAAAATCAGTCTTCAAAGGACCACACCGATCGTTTTACATATTTGAGCCCAATATACACAACCTGCATACAATTATTTCAATACCCCCTTCTATCTCACACCACATTTCACATCCTCTTCACAATAAAAGACAAAAAAAGCCCAATGAAAAAGAAAAATAATAATCATGCTCATTTTCTCTACCTAATGTTTGGCATCATCACTGAGCCATAATACTGGAGTTGTCATTTTGGACAGCAGCCTCTGGATAAATGGGCTCCCAGTTAAAAACAAACCTGGCACAGGTTTAAGGAATTTTGTAGAACCAACAAGCAATAATAGTGAAAAACGATTACCATATTAGAAGTGATGAGCAGCAGGCTTTTCACAGCTAACTAGGCTGAAATTCTGCTCCAACACCTTTTCCTTTCTGGATTTAAGTTGTATCGCTGCACCAATAGAAATTTTCCAAATACCAGGATATCTTCGGTATAACCTGTACTATAGGTCAAAAATACTTCAATGCTGATAATTCACTAAATTCAGTGGGATCATCCTTCTCCAAACTTGGTGCATTCAGAGATTTTACAATTCAAGAGTTTTATCCCAGACTGTAAATCAATACCAAGCAGGATGAAGTTTCACATAGCTCTGCTAGTTAAAAGGACAATACCGGCATTTTAGCATGTTTGAGCCCAATATATACAACCAGCATACACATTAAGTTACTGAAAGCCTTTTCTATACTATTGGAGGGGTAAATGTTAAAATTGTGTTTCCTACCTTCCAGACTGTCATTGGTTTCAGTTCATTCCAGTACGCTATTAAAATCAACTTCAGAGACTTGAAATGTGCTTGAGATACGTAATCCATCACAGTGAACACAATGTGTATAAAGTTTTTGTCAAAGTAAGTTTATTTAACTGATCCAACACGGAGCTGCATAGAAGACAATGTACATCTCCGCCAGGGAATATAGTCCCAGGAGAATCAGCCTTTAATTGAGAAATTAAAATGACCATGCCTTCTACAATGTGCAAAAGTGTTCGCAGGCGAAACATTGAATTTTAAGGTTGTAACACCTGAACATTTGATTTTGAAAGGTTAAGGGATATTCAATATAAAAGGAAAATTAAAATATGGTTTTACGTTTTGGAAATTGTCAGTAACGCACTGTGTATGCAGGTAGTATGTATTGGGTTTAAACGTGCAAAATCGCTGGTGTGGCCCTGGCCCTTTAAGGATTACCTGTCTGTCACCATGAAGCCAGACACAATCACTTCTACCAAGCCAGTGGTGCTTTCAAAGGCTCAGAAAAGCTCAAGTGTTAAGTGAAGCATGAGCCACTTAGGCACCGAGGCTAAAAATGAGCAGCAGACAACATGAGAAGCATGTCTTTCTTCTAAAGAGAACTAACAACAGCCGCACGATGACAACTTTACTCAATAACATGACTGACAAAAGGTCAAATCCCACTTAAATTGTGAAACGTCAGAAAAACACTTCATCTGTTGTCTTAATAAAATTATGTTCAAATTTCAATACATTTTAAATTCTAAACCTTTACTTCTTGATTTGATCATTTTAGCAATCAATACTCTCATCTGTACAGAAAAAGATTATTGCTTATGTCAACCAAAAAAAAAAAAAAAAAACAAAACAGAAAATGTCAGCATATGGGGTCCAAAAGAACTTTATGCCTCTGTCAACTCTCTAAATTTGTGTTTTTTAACCATACAAAATGTTCAGAAATTACTTATCTACATCTGTAATTAAAATGCACAAAGTGATTATCATGTTGATGCACTGGTGGCAGTGATGATTCATTAATAACTTTGTTCTTGGGATCAATCGAGTATTTCTGGTGCCAAATTTGAGGAAGCTCTGCAGCAGAAATTTGCAACAAGAGTGGTGAATAACTTGCAAAATATTCAAAATAGCCTAAAATAAATATTTGCTGCAGACAGTAGGAGCAATAAGCCAGAACATGCATGCCCATCAGGTGGCACTATCTGCATCAAAGACACCAACACATTAAACTATATATATTTTTTTTTTACATTTTATATTGAAAATATATGTGCTTATATGGTTTTCGACGTTCCAGCGATGTATTTGTCGTAACATCTGACAGGCTGAAACACGAGAATGTGAATGTGCAGAGGTCCTGAAGCTCAATTCCCAACTAAGGATGTGTTCTGAAGCAACTTGGCTGACAAGAACAAAAGCAAAATCCCCATGATGCATTGCAAGGACACCACTTCATATCCAAACGCTGCAACAAGCCCGTAATAGAAACAACTGGAGCAGCTAAACCATAACAGCTGTGCGTCAAAATCATAAAAGCCTTCTATCTTTTACTGTTACTGTAAAAATGCTTCTCCGTTCTCATGTTCTTGCAAGTTTTCTCTCCAAGGCAACTTGAAAGAAATATTCTCCACCAGCATGCAAGTACTGAGTCAGGCTTTCCTGGATTTGCTACACATCTCAGACAAATCTGGAGATGAACGTAAACCCNCCTCAGCAGTGATAGTGTGGTGAACCCTGCCTGTGCAGCCGTGAGTCACCAAGCAGGCGAGTGCCTGTTTCTGAATGAGGCCCTGCTTTTTCATCGTGGCCAAGGTAATTCCCCGTCCGCTGGCTGCTGGGTGACACGCCGGACTATAAATATACTCAGCCCTCATTTGTTGAGAGAGAGAGAGAGAGAGAGAGAGAGAGAGAGAGAGAGAGAGAGAGAGAGAGAGAGNAAGGGGGGTCGACTGCAGCTGCTCATGTCTGCACTTCCCTTTTTCACACAAGAGGAACATCAGTCCCCTCCTGCCATGTAGCACGCGATAACACGCTAACAGAAACGACCACGCTCTCATCTTTTTACTACAGCCGTTTCGGGAAATGCACGTATGTTAAGATATTTGATTCTTTTTTTCCTCCCACGTGGTACAACAAGTGCAAAGGGTGAAACACTGACATGGATTAGAAATGATAAAAAGACATGCAGCCATGCACAGCCGTTCTCATTGTATCTGAGGTATATAAGGTCGTCAGGATTACACACATGCAGGTGCTCCTGGCTTTAATTACAGCTGCATGGCTGCCCAAATGCCCTCAGTGCGCTGTGTGTGGAAGTTGGTCACCCCCTGCTGGACATGGATGCAGACGTGCAAACACACTCACTGTCAGAGATATTTGCTGGTATTTAATGGAGCTGGTTGTGATTTGATTGATGGCACTTAAAGGACCATACTGGCGATCATGTAGCTTGCTGTGATGGATTACCTTTTACAAGCATGTTTCAAGTCTCTACAAGTTTATTTTTATGGCGTGCTGGAATGAAGTGAAACCCATGGCAGTGTGGTAGTTAAGAAAAAAAAATTCTAAAATTTACAGCTCCATAAGTATGTTCTGGAAAATGGTTGAGCTTACTGGAAAACATGCAAAAATCACAGGTATGCTCCTTTAAGGACTACACTGCAGGCAGTGTTCCAGGATGCCTTCACTGGTCTGTTGTGCCATAGTTTTGTCTTCTGACATATACTGGGGCCTTTAGTGCATGTACCAAATTGTCATGGAAAGGTCAGCAAAAAAAACTGAGTGCACAACTCAATGCATTTCTCATTTTATAACATTTCCAATCATCACCCTGGTGTCTCGGTGGCATGAGCTCCTGAGACATCCCAAAATACTACAAAGAGCAGTGACACCACCCACAGCGAAAATCCTGGGTTCTGACTGGGAGAAGAAAATAAATAAACACTTGCTTCTGAAGACGCTTGTATGTATTTTGGGATATAACGGTATCAAGTACTGCGGGGCAGCCTTGTTTGAAAAATCTGATCTCTGTAAGCTTGACCACTTTCTTCCTTGTACTGTGAAATGTTGATCCTTGTCTGTCAGAGTTGATTTGAAATAAATTCTACTGGTCACTTTGGCTCATCACTTGGCCAGAAGACTTTAAAGTCGATTCCTCTATTTTTGACAGTTTCACCATTTCTTTCATAAATGGTGTTGCATGTCGGTCGTGAGGCTTGCTGAAAGCACTGGGTTTTCAAAAACTAAGTTTAATGGTGGCTACTGTGGCTACTTAATAGGCTATTGTATCGTGCACCAGTGATACCACTCACCACAACAAATCCAGCTGGGGTTTTTTGGTGGAGTTTTCGTGTTCATTCCATGTTGATGTGGGTTTCCTCCCAGACCAAAATGGCAGCGATACACTCCTGCATTGCCCTTGACCATATGAGAAGTTGGTGTCTAACACTTGGGATTGGTTAAACCCAGAGGACAAAATAAAGTGTATTTGGCAAGTAAAGTAAAGCCAACGAAGCTATTAACAAAGAACACAGCTCAGAACATTTTAAAGGACCATATCAGCGATTTTGCATGTTTAAACCCACGTATAATGTACAAGAACATGTTATGTAACTGACAGCCGTTTTCCACAACATAAAAACCGTACTTTAGTTTTGCTATTATTTTTTCCAAATCCCTTAATCTTTCAAAATCAAATGTGCAGGTGATGCACCCACCTTACAATTCAATGTTTCGCCTTCTAACACTTTTGCATGATTGTAGAAGTCACAGTCAATTTAATTTCTCAGTAAAAGCCATCTTCTCCTAGGACTATATTCCTTTGCGGAGGCATACATTGGCTTCTGTGCAGCTCCATGTTGGATTGGTTAAATAAGGCTACTTTGACAAAAATCTGAAAAGACATCATGTTCGCTGTGATGAATTATTTCAAGCATGTTTCAAGTTTCTACATATTGATTTTTATAGTGTATTGGAGAGAAATAAACCCAATGGGTGTGGAAGGTAGGGAAAAAAATTCTAAAATTTACTACTTCTGTAGTATGTCCTGGGAAATGGTTTTCAGTAACATGGTAAAACCGATTCTGCCAGATTCTAGCCAGTGTATAAAGCAGAACTGTTTGTCTGCTGGTTAGCGAGGACACTGAGAGAAGGAGATTAGGCTATCAGCGGTGGCCACCACTGCTGGAGGGCAAGTCAAATTACAGACGGGCCAAAAACACAAAGTCTCAAGAGACTTCTGATGTTATCGGTGCTACTTTTTCCTCTCCCACTCTCATTCTGGTAACCGTCACTTAGTGTAAAGTCCCAAAAAAAAAAAAAAAAANAAAAAAAAAAAAAAAAGAGAAAAAAGCTGAAATAAACACACACGCACACACACTCATCCACAGTCTCGTCTTGACCCAGAACTGGCAGTCATCAGAGCATCTCGGCAGTCTGAGCGGTGGCTCAGATGAAGCAGGGGAATAAAAACAGACGATCAAAGGCCACTTCATCCAGATGTTTGAGACGAGCAGGAGGCTATCAGCTCAGTCAGACAGCAGAGCAAAACCAACACAACAATTATAATACTTACGGAGCATCAGAAATGAAGAGATGCATCTTTACTGCAGCACTGGGTCATAACTGAAATTTAGTGTTTATTTCAAGGGTTTTAAAGGATCATGTCAGTTGTTTTGAATGATGGATTGTATTGATTGGGCTCAGACTTCCAAAATGTATGGCATTGTCCTTTAATGTAAGGTTCCCACTTGCCCGGACCACAAATTCAAGGATAGTTCAGTGACTTTTATGAGGTCTATCTTGCTCATAATGAACATGTTTTAATGAGCTCAAATATACTAAATTGTGGTATTGTCCTTTAAGTTGTGGTATTGTCCTTTAAGAGATGCCAAAAGAATTACAAGATTGCTATTTTTCAATTTGTTTGACAAGGTTTCTTTGTAACATGAATTCTATAGGTTTGATAATTATCATTTCTTTTAATCAATTTGGTGCTCCCTACATGCATTTGTGTCATGTTCAAATCTACACAAAAACGTTAAAACTCTCTGATTGGCTCATGAGAATTTAAAGACCTAAAATGTGGACAAGAGCCAGTAAAGGTTGAGAAAACTGTGGGTTACCTCCTTTATTGCTTGATATTTAAGTGTGAAATGCTGAAACTTGAATGTAATGGGTAAACTGAGCCTGACTGTAACAATTTCTCTACACAAAACAGCTTTCCAAACAAATATGGTGAAAAATTAAAATGTGCACTAATCATTTTTGTAGCAGCTCGCTCAACTCTGAAAAGCTAAAGCAGAACATGGTACCGCAAAGGGCTGGTTTTCTGTCACCATGGTCATTAAAATCCAGAAAAAAATACAAAAAAATGTATTTCACACACGGCTGCTAACATCAGAGGACAAAGGTCAAATCTGATCAGGCATATTTAATTCATCACTGCAGCATGTCATCGTCACAAGTTCCTACGTTGGTTCCATGGTGAAATCCTAAACTATTTCACCCTAGACTTTATTATATTTCAATCAGTATTTACATTACCAGGCCCCTTTAAAGCACAACCATCTTTCAGAGGATGAAGATGATTCATAACAACAACAAAGCCACATGACATCAAAACTCACACAGCAACTTTCTTCCCTATAACTGTTAATAACTGTTTCCCTAAACTGCCACAGTTTAAGGCTAAAAACTACCAATCGACACATTTCAACCACGTTTAGAGCCTGTTTTAGGTCAATAAATAAAATAGATAAAACAAATAAAATAGATTAATTCAACATTCCTGCTAGCTGGGAGGATAAGTGACTAGTTACTAGACATCAGTACCTCCTGGGCTTAATTTACCCCAAAAGGAATGTAACAAAGGGCAAACAAAGGTTGATCCAGTTTATGTGTCACCTGACTTGGCCTCAGTCTACAATAAACGACTTTTAAATAATTTTGGCAAAGCAGTAACAACACCAGAGTCTGTATTTCTAAATATCAAAGGATATCTTTCATTCATTTTTCAAAAAAATGACACCGTGCGTCTGGTCGAACTAGATGACGATTTGCTGAAAATCAGGACTCTGTTCCCCCGTGAGGGGAGATGCAGAGTGCGCGCCCACATTCAAATCATGTGAAACCACTAATGGGAGGGAAAACCATGAGGATGTGAAGTAGTGTGGACTGAAAATCACCCAAATCAAATGTAGCCGCATGAAAAGTCAAAGCAGCCTTTAGAAAATCTCAAAGTAATCAGGTGAAAAACAGTTTAGCTGCACACAAGCGTATATAACATAAATATATCGAACATAAATTTTAAAAGAATATAAAAGGTTCTCCACTGCAGCTGGACTGAGGGGAATAAATTTGGAGAAACTCTATTTGAGGAGCCACTTCCACGCTACAAATTTACAGGACCATACCAGCAATTTTGCATGTTTAAGCCCAATAAATACGAACCGCATACACGTTACTGACAATTTCTAAAACAAAAAAACCTATTTCCTGTTATTTTGACAAATCCCCTACTCTTTCAAAATCACATGTTCAGGTGATACACCACCTTAAAATTCAATGTTTTGCCTGCTAATATACATATGAAGAAGGGTCAGTCCTTTTTAATTTATTGGAAAAAGCCGTCTTCTCCTGGGACTATATTTCTTGGTGGAGACATATATTGTCATACACGCAGCTCCATGTTGGATCGGTTAAATAAAGTTACTTTGACAAAAAAACTTAATGGACATAGGAGCAGATTCACAAAAAAATGGAACTATGGGTGTAGTGTTGACCTAAATATGTGCCATGATAGCTGACGCTCATTCATAAAACTTCTCCTATGATAATCAGCGCATCGCTGTCACATTAAGGTAGCGTTGCTGTGAAGGGTGTAACAGGTAAAAGCCAATGAAGAACCACGTGTTAATGAGCTGCTACATATTTACCAGCCACCATTTATCCTGATTCATCTGGTTTTAAAGCCACAAAAGTAATCTGTGTGAGGAACTCAGACGTGCAGCAGGTGAGGTTATGAATGAAGCAGAGCGCCCCAAGATCGTGTCAGATCAGATCAAAACTCACCATTTAAAAACTGACTGATCAGCTGAGTGAGTTTATTGATCAAAGTNTCAGATCAAAACTCACCATTTAAAAACTGACTGATCAGCTGAGTGAGTTTATTGATCAAAGTTATTCATCACTAATACATGAGGCAAATACAGTTTTAAACATCGCCCAGATTTCATTCTGCTGAAATTTACCACCAGAATGAAGCAGGTCTTAAGTTTTGTGTGTCAGTTTGTTTTATGAATAGCTACCGTGACATGTAAATAAGGAAATATCACAGTAACGCCTCTTTCAAGGCAAACGCTAAAATATGTTGGTAACAGACGTTTATGAATGAGGGAACATGGTTGCGGCATGATATTTGCGCACAGCGATGCGGTAAATCATGCGCTACCTGTTATGAATCTGGGCAAGTGTGTTTGCTGTGATTCATTACTTATCTCAAGCACGTTTCACGTCTCTACAAGTTGATTTTTACAGTGTACTAAAATGAATTGAAACCAATGACAGTCTGGAAAGTAGGAAAAAAATAAAATTAAAAAAAAAAAAATGTAGTGCTAAATCAGGGGAAATGGTTGTTCATAATGTAATGTGTATCTGGGTGGTGTATATTGGGCTCAAACTTGCCAGTATTGTCCTTTAATATAAGGTTTCCACTCACCTGGACCACAAATTCAAGGACATTTCAGTGACTTTTATAAGATCTAGCTGGTGATCAGCATGTTTTCATGCAACATAACGCTGGTCAAAAATATAAAGGCTTCAGTATAGATTTGGTATCTTATCAACTAAAAAAAGTCTTGTAAAAAAGGACATAATAATAAAATCTGGCTCAGTTTCTTCAGGTTGTGACGCTTAGATGTGAGGACGAGGAGAAATGAAACATGTTCTAAAAATTACTTGAGAACTACACTTTAATAAGTCCATGCAATAAAAGCTATTCATTCATTTTGAAAAGATTTAAAAGGTTCTATCTCAAATTCCTCAGATCCTCAAACTTTTAAGTGTTCCTATGACCCATGGGAGCGCTGCCAGGCATTTGACAGCCATTATTTTTTAATATTTTGTTTAAACACTTTCCCTTTTTATCATTGTTTCTGTTTGGCAATATCTCACTGTACGCCTCCTTGATCAATAATTCTCTCACTCCCACTCTTGAATACTTTTGGTTTTAAATTTATATATTTTGCTTTAATTTTGCTAATGATGCAAGGCGATAATGCAGTTGCTGTTCGACTGCAACTATGCCCTTAGTGTGCGAGTGTGATTCCATGCCAATGCTTTGATCCAGTGAGAATCTTTCTGCCCCCTGTAGATGAAATAAAATCAGCACCACTGGTAGGACTGATGTCAAAGCAGTGCTTCAACAAGTTGAAAATGAGCTGGAAAAATGTTTCTGGCAAGCATCGCTCGCTTATTACCAAGTGACATTCAGATATCAGATAGACAGCAGCAGGAGCTCTGTGCTGCTCTGAGTGGGATGTGCTGAACAAGGCCTCATCAAGAGCATCCTTTCCATTTAGAGGGGCAACAGTTTGACACAGTGACCAGATAGACCATCCAAATAGCAAAAAGACAAGTATGATCCCTGCAAAAAGCACACTGCCCTTCATCCCTATCTGTTAACATACCTTAAAGGACAATGCTGACGATTTGGTATGCCTGAGCCCATTAAAACATGCTGATTGTGAACAAGCAGGACCTGTAAAAGTCACTGAAATGTCCGTGAATTTGTGGTCTGGGCGAGTGGAAACATTACATTAAAGGACAATACTGGAGATTTTGCGAGTTTGAGCCCAATATATACAATGTTACATTACTGACAGCCATTTCCCAAAATACAGTACTGGTGCGGTAGATTTTAGAATTGTTTTTCCTACCTTCCAATCTGCCATTGGTTTCAGTTTCATAAAAATCTACTTGTAGACTTGAAATGTGCTTGAGATAAGTAATCCATCACAGCGAACACTGTTTATTGTTTATCGGTTCCCATTAGCTCCCGCCCCGGTGGTCACTAATCTAGCTGTGTCTATGAATTTTTTTCTTCTAAGTAACTTTATTTCATCGGTCCAAGATGGAGCTGCACAGCAGACAATACATGTCTCCACCAGGGAATATAGTCCCAGGAGAATACGGCTTTTACCAAGAAATTAAAATGACCGTGCCTTCTAGAATAGTGCAGTGTTAGACGGTGGGTGTATCACCTTAACATTTGATTTTGAAAGATTAAGGGGTTTGAAAAATAACAGGAAAACATAAAAATACAGTTTTATGTTTTGGAAATTGATTGTCAGTAACATAACCTATATGCAGGTTGTATTTATTGGGCTTAAACGCACAAAATTGTCGGTATGGTCCTTTAACATGCAACACACATGCGAACAAGTGCTTCAAGATTGTCTTTTAAGTGGCTGATCACGATAAACATTAGGTGTTAACCACCATCCACCCTGCTGATGCATCCTTGATCAAGCGAGTAACCACAGCAGCTCCAGGGTTCTGCTCTGCAACTGACCGTGAACTCTGACCTCTGCAAATGAGTGCAAAGTGAGAATTTCCCCACAGCATTCTCTTCTTACTGTCCAGTTTTGCAGCTCAAAAGTGGTCAAGCAGAGTAAACGGCTCATTTCTATATCGGCGCCTACTCCTGTAGTAATCGTACTCTGTCAGCAAAAAGCAGAGCAAGGAAGGAGAGGAGACTCTGTTAGCAGCCTGAGTTGAGGAAAGACAAATCTAGCTGACTGCTGCCTCTGACATCCACTGAGTTGCCTTCCATAAACTTCACAAAGTAGCTCCAACTGCTGGTGTGACACAAGTGTAATATTCAGCATGTAGGTCTACTCAGCTGTCAGGCTTCCTCTGCTCCAACTCTCACACACCTTCCCAAAACATTTTTACAGGTAATTATTACAGCAACTTCGAAGCTGAACACCGAGTTACCTTGCTTATCTTCGCAGGTGCCATGATGCTGTACATCTGTATATATCTCAAGATAAACTTCTAAAAGATGTCACAAAGGAAAAGAAACAAACCACTTTGTGATATGAAAGACACATTAGTTCGGCCAATTGTGTCTTAATTTTTTTAAAAGCTCAACAAATCAGATCATCAGATGGCTTTCTGTGACAGATAATTCAGGCGAGCTCAAAATTTTACTTCTTGTTAGAAACAAGAAGCAAAATAGATTTCACAATGGTGGTGTTTTACTGTGCCTAGATCCCACATAAATCAGATCAGAGAAATCCAACACCCTTGTTTCATAGCTATTTACTCCAGATGAACAGACCTAAACCATTGTCTTGTCAGCTGTCTGTGCTTCCCAGCAAGCCATTACACCAAATGACACTATTCTCCTGCCTGGAACGAAATTGCTCTATAACCCACTCTTCCATACATGGAACCTATGAAGCAGATTGACAGTGAATTCTGAGAGTCACATTATTTATAAAGACACACTTCAAGGCTACACACATGTGCACTAAACTTTGGTGGTTGGAAGTGAAGTTAAATTGCAAAAAGCTACAACTTATCAGTTCTCACATGTTGCACAAAAAAGCCATCTGCACATACAGGTAGCTTCTGATTTAGTCGATGAATTACTGCCCTGCAGTTGCCCATCAAGTAAAGAGAGACAATAAGAATTTCCCTGCTACAGAGGTGTAATCCTCTGCAGGCAGGTGCTACTTATAGGAGGGAAAAATCGTTGCATGGGGAAAAAAGAAAAAAAAAAAAAAAANAAAAAAAAAAAAAAAGAGCAACACCGAACCACAAATGCCAGCTTGTTGGGGAGAGCTGCATTTACACCAGACTCCCATCAACAGCAGCTGACAGTATTAAGACTTACAGTTTGCACACTAGACTGCTCAATCAGAAGTGTTATACTCTACCACAAAGCCCTCCGGCTGCACTGCATTCAAAAAGAAATAGCCATCAGTAGATTATAGTTTGAGGCAATCCTGGCAAAATCCGACTCAAGACATAACAAAATACAGAGAGCACATTTGGCCACGGATTTCTATCATAAAAGTCAGATCAGAGTATTCTGTTCAGATATGGAAAAGCAGTGTGTAAATATATGCCATGTCATGACAAATGTACACATATCGATATTGCTTTGTCTGTCAAAACACTGTATTTGTGCCGCTTCCTAGCAGAGCGGAGAGGAGAGGAGAGGCTGGAACCTGCTGGCTGCATCTTAACATTTGTAAACACTTCCCACATGCTGCCTGTGAGAGATCCGAGCTGCATGGCCAAGCTACTTACCTAAGGTAGTACTGTTTTAAAGCAAATGCAGCATTGGAACAACTCCTTGGAAAGTTAAACTCTTCTCCAAGTTCAGACCATTGGTTTTTGTCAGAGACCTGGAAGAGAAATCAATCTGTTAGGAGATAAAATACCGGCAACAGCAAAAAGAAATGTTATATAGCAACCATCTGGTCTGCTACAGGTTCCCAAATGTGACAAATCTCACAATCACTAATCAGTAACTTTCTCAGTTAAAAAAAAAAAAATCTAAAAAAAAAAAAAATNAAAAAAAAAAAAAACACAGGGAAGCATTTGATGATCTAGAAAGAGAAATACTACAATTGTGTGTAATAAGCTTGTAATGTTTATCTTCCGAACATATTTACATTTGACACATCAGTACTACTGCCTACTTCTCTTCAGGCTGGTATCGTTACTGGTGTGGCTAGTTAGCAGACTAGCTAACCAGCTAACCTTGACTTTTCAGTATTTGTGTGAAAAGCCAACAAGGCCCAACTTCATCTAACTAATTGTCTCAATCAAAATCGAACGTCTTGGCCGGCGGCGACCCGTGTTGGTTTGGGAGTCGGTTTTGATACCGTTTACTGTATTCATTACATGGGCCTGTGAGGCCTACATTTTGTGATCAGCCATGAAGCCGAAGAAAGATGGCTATGGCCAGAAAGAAAACTGAGCTTCCTCTGCATGAAAACTACCGGTGAAAGCCGGCGAAATGCTATGTCCTAAGCGGCGTTTTCGAAGGCCGGGCTCCGTGCCGATAATCGATGTTAAACGTGCCCGCTAATTTTGAGTCGCTCCAACTGCACTCTGACTCCGAGCGGTCGGAGTCCCGATTCAAACCACACAACAACACAAGCCACCACATTGCACAGATACACGACAAATTAGCACAAGGCCAACACCGACTAATAACCAGGGGGTTACACTTGTCCCGGGGTATCCAAACGGAGTTGCAGAGTGCTCCACGGAGGAGTCCACAGACAGCAGAGTGTTGAGAAAAATCCACTTTTAGTTCCCACTCACCTTTGCAAATCCACCTAAAGAGACGACTCTGATATAGAGAGCATTCAGATCCAGCTCTTTCCCACCCACGATAGGAATCTTCTTGAACGGCGATCTGAGAGGAAACCACAAGAAATAAAGGCAAATGGGTTTAAATTACAATTTAGTGTCGCTCGCGGTCACATACAATGAACATTCAAAGTTATATTTCTTGGAGAAAAAGACGCCCAATTCTCACCCTCTGCTTTGGTGAAATTGCCGCAGCTCGTCCAGGAAAGCCTGTCCTTTCCTTCGCTGATCTGGTAGATTTTTCCCCGTCGAATTTGCCATTGTTTTTGCATGCAAAAACGGTTTAAACCCCACTTCAGTCGCTTCTTAAGACACCAAGGATCCCATACTCCGCCGGCGCTCAGTCATTCGCGAAGCTGAGTGTTTAAAAAGTTAAAGAAATAGCAGATAGCAAGAAGAGCGGCAGCTCGCTAATAAAGACTGATGCACACAGAAAGCAAGCCCGATTCAACCCCAGACTAAGTTCCAGCGAGCAGTCACAAATACGACCGATTTACCGGCAGATTAGAAACGCCATGGCAGAATGTGTAGAATTAATGTTTTTGGTCGCGGTTGTATTCGTTTGGAGTGGTTTGACAGTGTGTTACGGACGCAGCTCCGAGGCTATCGCACACACTGTAGAGCGGCAGAGGGATCCAGTTCTCAGACAAAAAGATGTGAAGGCCGCGGAGCTCGGCCTGCCATGCGTGCAGCGCCCTCTGCGTCCACAGGCGGCACTGCACCGTCCAGACCCGAGCGGTTTGCTGGAACAATAGAGACTGTTTTGTTTTTTAGGGACTGTCTGACAACTCGTCTCACTCTTTGGAAAACGGGTCAATCTGTACTAGGAATTGCCCCGTGGGGGAGGGGATCACTCTAATTATTGTCCACTTGTTATCCCAATCAGGAGTGTAATTTAGGGGAACACAACATTTTATTAGCAAAATGCTGTTTTGCTTTTTTTTTTTTTTTTTTTTTTCTTTCAGACTGACATAAGGTTTTAGTATAGTCACTGCTGGCTTCAAATTGAGCAGCTTATGACTCTGATATTTGTTAAATTATGTTAAGAAGAAACTTAATAATACAATTTTGTGATTCTATACAGTGTGAAATATTGTTATAGCATTAGCGACTTATTGCTAACACAGCAGAAAATCATAGGGCCTCTTGACATATTGTCAAAAGTGTAATGTAATGAGATTAAAAAATGTGTTCTAAAACATAGTCATTGTAATGGGTTTTTTACATTCCATGTAAAAGCACTTCAATTCTTTTATGAAAACACCACCAATTATTTGCCTCATCTGCTTTCTCTTTATCAATTTAGGTCATGATTTGCCACTTATGTTTATGTACCACTACATTACTGAATACATTGACTTTCATTTAGAAAAATGTACTGTTCTAAAAATATAATTTATTTTTGCTTATACTGGCTGTTTACCTTTAGGGTTGGGCAATAATTCCATAGCATACTTTAATTTCTCTTCACGTAATCATGTCATGGCACAATTGATGTATTACAATATGTCACACAGTTCTCATATCTAAATGAATGATGATTAGTTACGATTCACCAAAAGTTGTATCAGCACGAGAGCTTGAATATTTGAGAACTTTTGACTAATGTGGGTGTCTACCATGCAATTTTGAATGCTTTTGCAATGTATTGTTGTGTTGATAATCAACATAATATCACAATGTTATTTTTGTCCATATCAATTACTCCCACTTGTCTTACGGAAGACTTTTCATCGTTGTAAAATAAACATGCTTATATTCCATGTCCTGAAATTAAGGTTGTAACTTTTTTTTCAGCATTTTATGATGACCTTGATGAAGCTTTGTTAATCAGACCACAGTGCATAATTTCACATTTACATACTGTGATAACAACCTGTTAAAATATAAATTTGTTAGTTGTCAGCGTTTTTGTTGGTTTACATATAGTCACTAAATTGAGTTGTAAATATTTTCCTTGTGGTAATTTGTTGCAGTAGACTTGGTTGTAAACTGCCCCTACCCCTTGCTGACCACTTCAAAACGACTTTTATCTCACGGGATGGTTGGAAATTACTCCTGATCCCTTTTCCCTCTAACTGCCAAGCGGATATCTTCTTGATGGGGTTACATTCAACCATTACACGTACCCCTTTGCTCAATGAAAAACCTGTCACAAAATGGCGGAGACGTACGTTAGCAGACCCCATTTTGAGGAATTGACACTAAACAGCGGGGAAGTGCGTGTCCTGGAGTGTGGTTTTCAAAATAGTGCTCTTTTTTCCAAACAAACCGCGACACACTTGAGATCACCTCACGCCCGTTTGGACTCCCCACCTGGCAACCGAATTCTGGGCTAACGAGTCATTGATATGCTAGCTTGTTAGCCTAGCAACAAACGTTAGCTGGACAGAATTTAACATGGACGAGCACTCAGCTAATGTTAATCCTATTTTATACTGGTATCTTATTTTAACATTTGAATGACTAAATGGTTTGTGTAGTTACCAGGCAATGTCGAAAATGCCAAGTGGCGAAATCATTGTTACAGCTCGGACGCTAGCTGTATCGACGTCCAACATTAGCATGTTAGCTCCCGGTGCCTTATTAAAACTGCTAATATTAGTTCAAGCTAATACCTCCGACACGAGCAGCTAGTGTGGGAAATCTCAGAGCAGTCTTCTCTACATCTTTACAAAGCTTTATGTGTAGTGACACACAGCGACATTTGACTATTAAAAAATTATTGTAATTTAGGTTGTTTAGGATTTAGTTCCTTAGAACGAATCAACCACCTATATGTGTGCCTCGGCTCGACGCACGAGCTACAGGCCAGAAATGTAGCTTCACAAAGTTTATATCGGCGGTTCTTATGATGCTAAGAATGCTACAATAGTATAACTGTCAGTAACGCGATTAAAATGTGGTTTCTTTGACCATATGCTATCTTCGTTGATGAGGCTACGCTAACTAGCTTCTATGTTAGATAGGGATGTAACGCGTTAAGATGAAACACGTTGCGGAATAATGTTTCACTGTTTTAAAATGTCAAATTAATATTAGACTTGATAATAGCATAATGCAAAACTGGGGAATCGAGAATGTATTGTTTTATTTTTTTTCCTTGCTACCTGTATCATAATTTATGGTGGGCCATAATATCCTTTTACCAATTGCTCACTTAACTGTCACTACATACAGCTCTTTGTCTATACATCCACTGTAAATGATAAAATTAAATATATATATAGATAGATATATATTTTACAATGTATGGAATTAATGTATTTTGTACTTTTTATTGAAATTGCTAATGTGCCTGTATTTTTAAATGTTTCAAGTTAGATTAATGCAGCTGGTCAGTTTTGTTTGTGTTTACCATTGTGCAGTCTTTAATGTGCAGCGTTGATAACCTATTTGGTATTGTAATCATACAAATATACCAGGTAACTTTGCAGTATGATGAGACAACTTTAAGGGACTTGCACTGTCTTGGTCTCCCTTTTTGTATTTGAAACCTATATTGCACAATTGAACCGTGAATGTATTCTTGTTTACATATTGTCAAGATTTTCTGGTTGGATTTAGCTTCGACATTTCTGTGATAGATGGTCATGTTGCCTACAGCAAAATGACACTTTGGTTTCCAACATCATGGAGCAGGTTTATGATGGATGACACTGTAGTAGCAACTGTTGGCAAATTATGTAAATGCAAGTAATAAAAATGTCCCCCTTTTCAGATAAACACAGTCTATAAGATTCTGTGATGTTTCCTGACTCATGCTTTTAATTCACAGGAAGCAGGGAAAAAAATTAAGCTTAACTGCTTAAACAGTTCAAAGACCTTAAAGTCAGTTGTCATAACTGATAGTAGTCAGATATGGCGGTTAACTGATATCCAGCTGATAATCAGGCAATCTCTAGTACAAAGATAATCTTATTGTTTTAAAATTAGTTCATTTATCCTGAAGAGTTATGCATTTGATAGTGCACGTGGATGTTATAAAGATTGTTTTTAGTGTGCGTTCTGCAAGCAAAAAGCAGGATGAACTTTAGAGCAGCAACATCTTTGGCAGCAGCCAGCCATTTCAACAGCATTTTAAAAAGGCATGAATGGTGTGAACTGACTGCAGATGTGCACTTGAAAGCTGCACAATCAGTTATGCCATCACGCTGAGGCCCTTATCTGATCTGACAGCCAGGCCTCCAGTGGCATATGGCACAAATGGGGCCACTGAGTCCAAACTGCCTGCAAGGCCCCAGACAAAAGATCCCAGTGGGACACTAAATGCATGTAACGTCCTTATACCTCCCTGCGTCCTCCACCATCCCCTCAGCATTACGTCTCTGATGTTAGGGAGGTTCTGACTTATTTAGTGGAGAACGGCTCCATCTTCTGGCAGCTGGGCAACTTCTTTAAAACACAGGATGGATTCACATCTTCACCTTGAGAACATATTGTACTTGGAGGGATCAGTTGAGAGATTTTAAAATGGATCTATTCACAGTTGGAGCAAGGTGCATGCTGGGAGGTTGGGGGGTTGCATTGAGTGATCCTAATACAAGGGATTGATTTTCATGTCATGCATTCGTGCTGAAACTTTTTAGAATTAATAGAAATTACTGCATAAACTCCACTTCAAGTATATTTTGTCTTCTTTATCTCCACAAGTAAAATCTATCATTTATAAGCCTTCCTAAAAATAAAATTCAAGTCTTTTCAAATTACCCAGACAACTACAGGCATTGCTTTGTGGGCAATAAAACATAAAACAGACATAAAACAAAGAGATCATCTACATTATTTTATTTTATTTATTTATCTATTTCGCTTTGAAGTAATGTCCCAAAAGTCAGTTTTATTGCTTATTTTAAATTATACAGAGGACAATGTTTTGTTGCCTCTCCATGAGCACTACATTACAAATGTAGTCAGATTACCACACTCAGTGGCCAGAAAAATAGAAACATATGTTCATTCTAATATAAACCAATACAACAATCCTGTAATAACTACTAACGTGATGAAACTAATAATCTTCAGTTGTTGTTGACATTGTGACAGATAGTTGTTGATTCAGCTCTGTGCTCATTTTTGAGGCTGTTGTTGTTTTGCTGGACTGCATTATATTGTACTATGTTTGTAATATTTTGTCCACCTCTTTCATATATGGGGGAACCAAAATATTAGAAACATTGTGTATCATCTAATCTGTAGTGGTTACATTTTCACAGCCATACATGTCAGAATGTACTCGGCTAACTGATAATCGTATCAGTGTGAATCCAACTCATCAATACTTTATTGCCTGGAGTCTTTCAATTTGGGATTTGGGTGTTTTTCTTTTTTCAACTGGTTTCTTCAAGTAGTTTTCAACTACTGTACCTGGTTGCTGTAACTGTTTTAGCCAAACATTCCGCCAGAGGGCGCTGTAATTTCCTATTACGTTTCACTTGGAGCCTTTGCTAAAACATAATTCCATTTTTAGTTTTATTTTTTCAAAATCATGTTTTTCTGTGCATTCCAGGCAATGCCAATTAAACTGTTATTTATTTATTTATTTGTTTAAATCAACATAATCATCTGGAAGGCCCGGTTTTAATTATAAATACATAGGCCTAAATACATACATACATACATATATGCATACTTAATGACATAATGAGATAAAAAAAAAAATAAATTGAGCTGTCTGTTTTTGCAAAAGCTCCACGCATTTTGTTATGTCATTAAGTAATTACGTTATCCTTATATTTCCCGTTTCCTTTTTTTTTTTTTTTTTTTTTTTTAATAAAACGTCATTTAACTGAATTGAAAGACATAACGCGCGCACACGCTCGCACGTGCGTGTGTGTTTGTGTTTATCAACTTTTTTACCACTAGATGGCAGTTGTATTTCAAGTATGGGAGCCATTTGTTTTTTTTTAATGTTTTAATGTTTGATACTCATGAGACTGTGTTATAGTGGCTTTAGCTCAGTATTTTCTTATGAAAAAAAAGACACATTCAAAATATTAAAAGTTTTTGTATGCGTAGCTGCTGACCGAGTGGCTGAATGTTTTTATTTCTTAATTCGTCAGAGGGTTTGACTGATTGGCCATACACTTAACATATATCCTGACTCACAATATATCAAAAATACTATATCCTCTTTGTAATTGACAATGTACCTTTTTGACAATTTGCATAGAAAAAAACAGTTTATGATTTTGTAAGAGTAGGAAATGCTATGATCTGTATGCCGATGGATACATCAACACATTTGTCACAATGATCATGGTCACAAAAGGTCACTGTGTATGTTAGATCACTAATACGCCTAACTATAACTGAGCCATCATTACTGTTATGAGTTATGCCTCTGGTTTTAAAAATTAAAATGTTATCAATGGTCAAAGTGTATTTTCAATTTTCCTTCATTTCTGTTGTGTGTTACATTATGGGACATAGTGTAGCATCCATCAATACATTATGCACTAGTCTGAAAACTGTATTTTAAAATTTTAGAATGCATGAAAGCACATCTCATTTGAGTTTTTTTCCAGAATTCACTTCACATTCAGTTAGAATTAGTGTACACAGTATGTAAATGAGGGCAGTAGTGTCACAATAAGTTTAACACACTTGCACCTAATAAAATCATGTATAAGTAGGATTTTGATGAAACTAAAACTGTAAGTTATTAATTGTGTTGTTACAGTTGTGCAAATGTACAATATACACATAGTAAAAGTACAAAAATTGTTTGTACAGCTTATTCTTTATTGCTGTTGATGTGATGTTTGAATCATGCAGCAGGTCACCAAGCCATCTATTTGCTTATATGGTCCTTTAAATGAATACATATTTACTTGTAATGGATCATTTTCCACTATGGTTTTGATACTTTTACCAAAGTAAAGGAGTTATGTGGTTTTCTCACCATTGCATAAGAAAAATAATGTCAGACATATTGTCACTGATTAGCAACCTGCAGCTTATTCAACTTTGGCACATAAAGTAAATGTGTAATCTTCACAACAACAGATTAATACCTCACAGAAAGAGAGATGCTACTGCAGTAGGATAAAATTCCAAACACAAACATTTCTATTAAGTTAATTGTGCTTTATCTTTGTGTGTTTCATAGCAGAACAATATCCAGTTTCAGAGAGGCTGGCTCAGCAGCTGGAGGATTGGCTCTCTCTTAAAGTATTTATAACAAAACAAAACAAAAAAAAAAACATTTAGGTTGTTATGTTTCACTCCACAATAGCATGGGTGCGGCTGAAATTCAACACAACACGTGCTTCCTCCTCACCAGGTGAGGTAGCAGTGAATGGAGACTGCTGAATGGAGTGAATGGAGACACTTTGTTCATCATAAAGTAGACCAGTATTTGTTCTTCCATGGCGCCTCTGTGATTTTCATAAGGAGTCATTGATGGTATAAATGACACTTTATGAAAAAGAGCCTTACGTTTGTCATGGTATATTGGTTTTATATAAAATATGGGATTTTGCACTTCAAAATTAGTACTAGTTCTTGTTTTCCTTCACGTTTTCTTAGTGTTGTTAAAGAGGAAAAAATGAATAAAATAAAGAGGAAATGTAAACTAAAATTGGAATGACCTGTTTTCTGTTACAGCCTGTTTTAAGCAGCAGCGGCTCTAACAAACCTTTTCAAAACTTTACGGTGTTCCTGTAACATGATTTAAAACTGTTTTATTTTTATTGTTGAATGAAGTTTCTTCATTCAGTAAAATGACACTCAGGTGAGCCGTGACTCCGCCCCCTGCTGACGGAGCACTCTGATTGGCTGGTTCGAACAGCGCTGCCCACACTGCAAACAGAGAAGCCAGGGGAGAACATGAGTAACTCTGTCCGACAATTGAAGCACCGACTCAAGATTTCCACAACAAGGAAAACACTGGAATTCAAAGGAAAATAGCCACATTTTCTGCTTTTACACTTTCAACCATTCACTGCTGCTGGTGAGTGAAACTTTTACTTTGTCTCTAAGTGGAAATTAACGGGAAAAGTTTTCGAAAGGTTTGCCTGTGCCGAGGTTTCCGGTTTCCTCCAGTTTTTCCCAAAATCCACGAGGAATCCTCGTGGAAGCTGGTCTGTTTAATCCGGGAAAATATTAATAATATCGATATTTCTGCATGTTACTGAGCTTCGGGTTTGCTGTTTTTACAAACATGATTCAGAAAATGGTGATCAATAATAATAATAGCTGCTATGGCAAGCTGCCAGGGTTTAATTAAGAATGACGCTGTTTTAAGTTTTTATCATCTTCTTTAAGGGCTGTGGTTGATTTGCATTGTTTCGTGTTCAAACAATGTCTTATTAACATGATCCATTATCTGCTTTCCATGATGGAGGCTGCATCTTAAACCAATTTGCATCCCAGCACCGAGTGTTACGTAATAGCAGGTAATTGGCATCAACAGGTCTGTGCTTACCTGAGTGTGAAACAAGCATCCACAGGTGGGGGATAGATTGATAATAGGTATAGATAAATACTGTATTAGATAAATGCAGGTGATGTATTTGTAAATTGAGACCCAGTGTGGTTTATGGGATATAACATCAGAATAATGGGAAATTACAGAGACTGATAAGAGTGAATGTTGTAGTCTTGTAGTTCAGTGGGAGCAGCAAGGCACTAAAACAGCCTAGGCTGGGGGTGCAATTCCCACTCAGATGTAAAAATAGAAGGCACTCATGCTTCTGGGAGACTTTTTGGACGAAAGCACTGCTGGATGTATGAAATATAAAGTCCTGTGACATTCCTGGTTTCCTGTTGGAGGAAGAAGGATGAAGTAAAGGCTCTGCAGGTGCTTCCTGCAAAGAGAACAACAGCAGAGACAGAATCTTCATCCACTGCACTTAAATCTCTTGTGATGAGTTCAAGGTGAGGTTTATTTTTGGCCTTACTGAGCCTCAGGCGCAAGACAAAAACAAGGTCTATTCTCTTGATGTATTTTTGGCCCTGAATTATTTTCTTTACTTTGAGCAATTTTTAGTGCAGGTCAGTTGATTTTAAATGTGTTACCATAAGAATGTGATGTAATCTGAGAAAAGGTGTCCTTATTCATCCTTATTTGGTTTGTGAAAAGTTAGCCAAAGACCCCCCCCATCACACTTAATATTTCCATGCTGCATCTGAGCTATCTTCTCATTCCTTTGGCCCTCACTTAAAGGACCATACCGGTGATTTTTGCATGTGTAAGCCCAATAAATACTACCTGCACACGTTATGTTACTGTTGAGCTTTTCCAAAATTTAAAACTGTAGTTTAGTTTTTTCTGTTATTTTGCCAAATCTCCAAATCTTTCAAAGTAAAATGTTCAGGTGTAACACCCACCTTAAAATTCAATTGTTTGCCTGATAACATGCATTCTGATTGTTGAAGGGATGCTAATTTTTAATTTCTCCGTATGCATAAACCTGACTTTTCAGTGCATTCACACACCACACTTCAAACTTTGGTGTGTTTACTTCTTTGAATAGCATTGCTGCACCAAAATTTAACTGTTTAACAAAGTATCTGTCCAATAAATGTGCTTCATTTGAGTCCATTTGACTTTTGTTTGCAAACTCTGATTCACTTTTGCCAGTGAGGAAACCGATAAACAATCCAAATATAAAAACATACAGTTTTCCACAGTGAGTCACGCTGAAGAAATCACATTTAAGTGTACTTGCGCCATCATCTGGGTTTGAAATGTAGCATCATCTGTCACCGGATCACTGACAGAATATCATTCAGTTTCAGACAAAGCTGTCACTGCCCGGCTCTGAACCAGAGCCAACCCTAATGAATGAACGCACACATGAGGAGCAAGCCCAGTTCCCACTACCTTCATAATCACCATCTGCTTGATCTTTGGCATCAGGCCTGCCAGGGCTCCTGAAAGAAGTCCAGTCAGATACACACACACACACATACATACTTAAGACAAAGGAGGATTAATGGGTTAAAAATACACATGGACACATATGGGCTGCGACGCTGCATGAGGGCACAATGAGAGATGATAATGAATTGTTGGATTACTCTTCATTTATTTAGGGTACAGTTTACAGGAAGAGAATGGGTGGGATAAGGGGTAAATGTGTGTATGTTTGGGTGTTATGCATAAGAAACATAGTTGGAAATATATTGTATTCCTCAGCTAGTACATTTACATGCATGTTAAAACTTCAGTTCTAGCTGGCAATAAATGGAAACCTATATTAAGTTTGAAATCAGCATAAACCGATGTTGGTGTACTCTGTGGCCCATATTATTTGATTGATTAACTCAAATAAATAAATGATCTGTAAATGATAAATATAAATGATCCATTGGTTTACAGTTGGCTCATCCATTCATTCACCTGCCTCGTGTTTGTAGATTAAGCAATGACTCATAAATATTCATATAATACTGGATTTGATAGACCAGTTTGCATCTACTTTCAGAAATAGAGGGCGTCTCATGGTTTAGCATGGCTTCAGACAAATGTCAGATTTGCTGCAAGTCTTAATAAAGTTAATCACAATTCTCTCACCATTGATAATCTGAGGGCTGAGGTGTTAACAGAACACTTCTGTTTTGTTGTCCTTTTCAAATTACTTTATGAAAAGCACGTCGTCTCGGACGCTTCTTTAATTGAGACACAAGTTTGAGGACATAAAGGATCTCTGGGTTTTAGCATTGATGACGGATTAAGGTGAAAGGTGCCACAGTTTTTCAATCCTCAAGCCCCACCTGCCTAACACCCACCATCTAACACACACACATGCACTTTCAAACAGGATTATTATTAAGACAAACAAGCGTGGGGTAATTAGGCTGAGCACTATGACCTCTCAACCCTCTTATGTGTCTTTAGCTTGACCCTCTATGAGTAGTTTGGACGGGGGTGACGTGGCTGTTTGGCTGCACAGGCTTTTATGAACTGACCCTCACAAGCCTGTTACATGGCAACAATGGGGCCCCTGTTTGGGGAAAGAAATGATTACAGGGTAGAACAAACAACAGATGAATGGAGCAGAATTTAGTCTGCACTTTAATTCATTCATGTCATTCAAAATGTCACACTTGTCCCACATGGACACCATCAGTCTTAGTAATAGGTGATCAGGTTCCCTTTAGGAATATGTGACAGCTTTAGGAATCTGTTGAGATGCCCTGGTAGCTTTGGCAACTGGACAGATTTAATGTTTCAAATGTTTCTCTAGTGGATCTCCTGATTTTCTGTTAACTGAATTACTTCTGTTTGTTCTGGGGTTGAATGAAACTCGAGAGTCTATCTAAAAAAAAAACAGCCAGGGCGAAATCAATGATCAAGTTTGTTGTGTAGCGTGCTCAGGTATTTCAAACGGCCGGACGCCTGTGTTGTGACTGAAAGGATGATGTCATTGCAGCTCGTTGGCCTTTGTGTGTGTGTGAATGAGATCAGCAGAAATAGCTCAGGATGCCGTGCCAAGGCTGCTGCAGCTTAAAGGACGCTCTACCTCTGTGTTAGATGTGACGCTGCTGACTGATCCAGCCAACTGATTTCTGACAGAGGGAACAAGGAGGGAAGTTTAAAACGAGGAAAGACGACCAAATCATGTCAGCATGCTTCATCTGACTTGGTTGGAGACCTATTTGGAAGATGTACGCGAGATGCTGTACCTACAAAATTACAGATGCGTAGCGAGCATGAAGCATAAGCCAGGCCTTAGTCAGCACTGCAGGGCTTCTTTGAGTCTCTGGAGCTGACCTGGTAGCATGTGGAGCGCCGTGGATTAGCATCAACAAATCAAAATTGGATTGGCAGGTGTCGGCCCCTCATTGAAGGCTTTAAGATGGGCTTTACTCCCATCGTCTCACCTCTGAAGGAAGACTGCTCCTTCAAGGACAAGAAGATGGAGGCCAAGAAAGGGTTTGCTCAGCTTAATCCTGCTTGAAGGGGGTAGTCTTTTATCTAGACCAAAATCATGATGAGCAAGCTTGTCCAGGACCAGGAGGATCCAGATTGCTTTAGAAACTAAAGTTTCCTTGAAGTTGTTGCGATCACTTAGGCAACAGACCGTTGGCGATTATTTACTTTTTTCACTCTCCTCCACTGAGTGCATCTCCCTCTCAGCACAGCCAAGGCCCCATCTGTAACGAAAGGGGGGGAGGCCGCGCTCCAAATGAAACGCTCCTCTGACAGCATAATTAAGTCCAGACACAAAGGGCTCAGCAGGAAGGAGTATAATGGAGGAGGAGTTGGTATTCTCCAGGGGGGAAAGCTAGGTTTCCAGAACCCTTTGGACTGCAGGGAAGGGGAAGGGCGCAGGAGGTGTTGCGGACGCTGCGCTGGCCCACGGCCATTTCACACCGTGGGTACTGAGTACTGCACACACCAGTTAGATGTTACTCAGCCGTTTCGATTCATTCACAGAATATCAATGAAAAGCCTCAGAAGTGCTTTATAAATGTTCAAATGTTCACATTATAAAGGTAATATGGGCCAAGGCAGAGTGGATTCATTGTTGATGTGGACAGCGCTGCTATTTGGTATTTACAAATTGTTTAGGAGTCACTGTCATTTCCACTTTAATAATTTAACAGATTTATTTTAGATTTTTCAGTGTTCCTCCTGCAAATTTCATCTCATCTCTAACCAATTTGGCAGCCAGTATCTATTTTTATTACCTCTACACACACAGTGTCACGTGGAAAGTCATAAAGACATTGCCCTAAATCATCACCTGAGCATTCTGTTTTTAATTCATTACATAATATGCTCTTATTGGTTTTTTTACTCTTACACACAGGTACACACACACGCACTCACGGCCAGAGCGCTGCAGGCTGCGTGTGTGTATGTGCCACGTGCTGTGTGTGTATGTTGTGATGAGGGAGTGTCGTGGAGTCGGATGTGCTCTGCTGTCTGGAAAAGCACTGATCCTCTTAAATGATTACTGGAGTGAGCTAGAAAGAGAGGCGAATGTGTGAAGAATATGCGGACAGATGCCTCTCCTCCCCTGCCCTATATGCAAAACACACACAAATACACACAAATCTACTGTTTATTTCAGGCTACATGACAGCTAAAATAGACCTGTTTCTTTTAATAGCCTCAAAATCTCTTGTATCTCTTTTCACCCTAACAAATTTTAATTGGTATTTAGCACTTTTTCCTGGAAATTCACTTGTCAACTACTGAGAGAACTCATACCTCCTCCAAGCCCCACCACTCCTCCCATTTCAGCTTTACTGTATTTGCCAATATAAAGCCAGACTTTTAAAGGATAATACTAGGGATTTTGCAGGTTCAGTCCAATATATACAACCTGCATAAAATGTTACTGACAACCATTTCCCAAAATATACTACTGGAGCAGTAAACATTAGAATTGTCTGCACTTTGTGTAAATAACACTACATTGTTCTTGCAGATGTAACATCTGGAAATGCCATTTGATGTCATGCTTAAAAGTTTTAAATGAAGTTGTAGTTCTTTTTGTGAGCAGATAAACCTTACAACAAAGCTTTTAATTCACATATTACAGGAAGTAGTTAGTTGACCTAAACCTGAGCAGAAAAAAGGGTTTAGCCTCTTTTGTGCACCAGGTTTCGGTCTCTTATTTTCTCACTTAATCCTAATGTGACTATAGAATCATGAGAACGGCTCCCACACCAAGACTACTGTGTTTTTAAAGCTGTGGTAGAGAATCATCAAGGAGAATGCGGATGCTGGGTTTGTTTGTTCTGTGAATGGGATTTCGTGGGCAAAAGCAAAAGCGACATTGTTCACATGAAGCATGGCTCCTTTGTGTTCACCAGCTAAAAAAATGTCGATGTAAGTCGATCGACAGCTGCACATTCGGCCTGAAAGAAAACAAGAACAAAATCTTCAAAACTGCTGGACATTCTGCGTGCTAAACCTTATTTGCTGACAGAATCGTGGAGATGGAGGGAGAACGGCATCAGATGGGTGGCAGAAAAGAATCTACATTGTCAGAGGCTTTTTTCCCCCCGGTGACCGGTGGGGAATGTGTGTGGTATTGCTCAGTATCAATGTCGAGCCCTGCCCTTTCCAGAGGGACGCACCCAAGTTCACCAGCATTATAAAACATGTTTTGTCTTTGCCTCCGCTTTTGGCCTCATTTCTCTTGCCCTCCTCCACGGTTGACATTTGACAGTGTGTGTGGGTGCCTTTGGTCCCTGTGGGGAGCCGCGCTCTCAGGCTCCGTCAGGGCCACAGATGTGCACCACTGCAGCACAGACCCAAAGATTTGCCCTTTGTCCTCTGTTGTCGAGCACGACCCTTCATGAATGGCTGTGTGCTGAGAAGAAACAGCCATGCTAGAATGTTCCGTGCATATGAAATCCCAAATGTCATCGTTCTGTTTTCAGCCTTGAGCACATTTTGAAACAAAGCTTTTCCTCTTAGGCCTCTTTGGCCCTAGATGCTTGTTTTCAACTCTGTTTTTAAGAAATCGAGCTTTTCAGTGCTGTTATGACCTTTTTCAAGCAGCTAAGTATTTTCCATTTTGTTTCACCCTCAAATGAGGAGTTTATCATTTAGATTTTTTTATATCTCATCTCTGATTTGCTATGTTACATTCTGAATAGCCCTTAAAGGAGCATACCGGTTAATTTGTATGTTTGAGTTCAATATATATGACCTGCCTACATGTTATATTAGAATTTTTTTCCATACCTTTCAGACTGCTGAGTTTCCGTTCATGTTACAAAAAAAAGAAAAATGCTTGAGATAAGTAACCCATCACAGCAAATATAACATCTAGTAGGTTTTTTTTCTTTCTTTGTCTAAGTAACTATTTAACTGATCCAACACGGAGCTGGACAGAAGACAATGTATGCCTCCACCAGGGAATATAGTCCCAGAAGAAGATGCCTCTTATCAAGAAACAAATCAACCATGCCCTCTACAATTGTGCAAAAGTGTTAGAAGACAAAACATTGAATTTTCAGGTGAGTGTATCATCTGAAAAAATTGATTTTGAAAGATTAGAGGATTTGGCGAAATAACAGGAAAAATAAAATACGACTTTATATTTTGGAAATTGTTTATCAATAACAATGTGGATGCAGAAGTATGTATAGGGCTTGAACATGCAAAATTGCCGGTATGGTCCTTTAAAGTCAGCTGCTGAAGTGTTTGTTTGGCTTGGCAAAACCTGAGCACACGTGTTTAGACAGCAAACGGTCAAAGAACTTTGAGCAACAGGCTCCCTCATGTATTGTTTTCCTGCTTGGCCCCCAAAGTTTCTGCTGAGAGTGGGNGGGGGAAGAGAGGAAATGCAAGTAACCCTCTACCTCATCACCGCCTGTATCCCATCCCATCACAGCCTGGGGAATTTCTGGTTTGGCTGCTGGTTCATAGATGAGAAGGGGTGTGTGTGTGTGTGTGTGCGCAGCATGCTAACAAAACAGTGGAGGCTTTGTGTGAGGGTCCCGCCGTGACAGGATTGTTGGGGGGTGGGTGTGGGGTGGTCAGGGCTTAGCGAAGCGTAGCCACTTCATTAGTCAGGCCTCTCCATTCGCACCTCCTCCTCCTCCCTCCCTCCCTGTCATTCTCACACCGCTTTTCCCTCCTCGCTCACTCGTGGAAACGCAGAAGCAGCGCGGTGCTGAGCTGAGCTAAGCGTGGGGGTTTCGGCGTGGCGGTGCTGAGGATGTCATTTCGAGGCTGAGCGGAGAGTTGCGTAGTGCAGTTTCCTCGCTGTTTTTGTCGTGAGGTAAGTCATCTTCCATCGTCATCCTTCCCGTCCTGTCCTTGGCAGTTGTTTTGCATCATCAGCCTCTCTGAGATGCAGTTTTTGTTTGGTGGCGGGTGGCGGGACACGAGCTTTCATCTCTCTTGGAAAGGCCTTTAATGTGATGTTTGTGGTCATGGAAGAATTTCTATATGAGGGTGCAGGAATTATTGTCTTTTTCATGCCTCGCTCTGTGCATGATTACAGCTGTGTAAACCACGTTTAAGCTGCAGGGTTAGAAGTTTCTTACACCCTTTATGTGTCATTCTTGGTGTGTGTGTGGAGGAGGATGGAGGGGGGCTATTGCCTCAGCTGTGTTGACCAAATTATCTGTCTTATTAGGATTTACATGGTCGTGATTGCATTCTCCCCCCCATCCTCTCCGTCTTTGTCAAACACACACACACACATACACACACACACACCCTCAGAGACAGTTCATTGACAGGGTATTCCTCCACATCCTGTGTGGGAAAGGGCAGAAAGGAGCACTCAGACTAACTCTTATCACTTCCTCGTGAGAAAGCCTCATCCACTGTGCTGCCAGTAAAAACAGCGTCCTGACTGCGTTTTTACCCAGAAGGCTGTTAGCAGCATCCTGAGTGCCTGTTTGCAGCTTTTATCCCAGCGTTCCTCTGTAAAGCTCTTCCGTTATTCCGTTGGACTGACATTACCTCCATGCATCAAAGCCTCTTGACAGGTTTCCGATTCAAGACCACGACAGCTGCTTTGCATACATCTCTGCCAGAATCCTGAATTGTCAGGACAGCCGAAAGTTAGAAATCATCTTGTGACTTTGAACAAGCGCTGAAATTGAAGAAATTCATAATGTTCAGATTAACACCCCCGTCTTTCTGCTCCTTTCCTTTACAGAATGAAGAAGTGAATCATCGGTGATCGTAGTCATGGCGGTGCAGGCTGGCATCCAGGTAGGCTCATCACCATCCTGTAAAGAATTTAATTGGTCTGAATTTTTAGGGGAATTTGGCCATGTTGGCTGCCAGTAATTTGGAGAATAAAAGACATAAATAAAACAAACATTGGTGCTAACAGCAGTGACATATTAAGGGACCATACTAGTGATTGTGCATGTTTGAGCCTAGTGTATTCAATGTTCATATATGTAACGTTACTGACAGTCATTTCCCAAACATACTACTGGAACGGTGAATAAAAAAAAAAAAATTTCCTACCTTCCAGACCGCCATTGGTTTCAGTTCATTCTGCTATTAAAATCAACTTGTTGATACTTGAAATGTTCTTGGGATATGTAATCCATCATCACCAACAAGAAGTGTATTCAAGTTTATTTTAGAAGTTACGTAATTTTAGCGTTTAAGCACAATAAAAAACATGGTGAGAATGTATGTCTCCACCGGGGAATATAGTCCCAAAAGAAGACCTGCGTTTATGGAAAAATTTAAACGACCTTGACTTCATAAGGCTGCATAACTATTAACAGGTGAAACATCAATTTTTTTTTTTAAGGTGGGTGTATTGCTTGAATATTTGATTTTGAAAAATTAAGAGATTTTGCAAAATATCAGGAAAACTGAAATATGCTTTTATCTTTTGGGAAATGATTGTCAATAACGTAACGTATTAAAATTGTATATATTAGGCTCCAACATGCAAAATGGACGGTATGGTCCTTTAAATCTAAAATTGGTTCCCACAGCTCTATAGAATTTGCTCTCTGGCAGTCTAATGAGGCATTGTGGGAATTTAAGCTTTTCTTATTACAAAACATTCAGGTGACTATAGTTGTGTCAGATCTTGATGTTTGGTGAGAATTGATGATTCACGGTAGTTAGCTTGGTCTCGTTTCACATGTTTTAAAACATGGACTGTAATAAGGTCACATCATTCTGTAAGAGAACTATGTCATGGATGAAAAGGGGGGGATTCTGGGATGCTATAGGACAGAGAACCCAGGGTGTGTGCGTGTGTGTGTTTGGGTAGGGAATGTGTGTGTGTGGGATAGGAATGGAAGGGGTGGGGATGAGAGTTGAGAGATGCAGTACGTGGGTGTGATGGGATGGATTGAATTTTGTAGGGGGATGAGTGGGAGTCTTTTTTTTTTATTATTTGGGGAGGAATTTCTTGATGTTTGTGTAGTTTGGAGGGAATTTTGACTTATTTGGAAATAATGGAATGCTTCCTTTATCTGATGGGAGAATGTAAGCAAAGTCCCATGTTGAAGGTATGGACTCTTATAAAACAAAACTACACAATGTGTGTTCCAAAGTAGGAAAAAGTTGCCTGTCTATGCACTCTACAGACAGCTGTGTCCCACCCAACAACTGCAGTAAGCCCACCTGTGTTGCAGCATGCCGTCTTGCTGTTATTATGCGTGTCTGGCGTTCCATCGCTTGCACCCTGAGGAGTTCCTTGGTTCATTTTTAAGAGGGAGTGAGTGGAATGTACAACGCTTTTCCCTTCCCCTCCCAGCAACACAGCGTTAGCCACCCAAAAGCCAAAACAACAACTGTATCCTGTTACAGATTTGTCACATGGCAGCAGCTCGTTGAGCTTTCTCTGTCATCTGCTTTTGGAAAGTCCTGGCTGCCTCCACTCGTCTTGGCCCGTGGATATGTGAAATATGCTTCCCAGCGGTGTGCGCGTAACATTTGGCGCTAAACCTCGCAGCCTGCCAATGTGTTGACGAGGCTGTGAAGAGCCTCTGCAGAGCTGCTGATTAGCTGCGGTTGGATGCTGGAGCTTCAGACGCAGACACATTAACCCCACTTACGTCACGTACTGTATATTGTAACTTCAATCTTTTTACATACACCCAAGGAGTCCTGCTAAACTTCTTTCCACCCCAAGAAGCATAGAAAACAACAGCTGAACTAGCTTAATTGTCAGTAATCCAACACTAGGGACAATATATTTTACAAATGTCTGAACACTGTCAGGCTGTAAACTTCACATTTTGTGCACTTAAAGGACCATCCCGTTGTATATATTGGGTTCAAACATGGAAAACCACCGGTATGATCCTTTAAGATTAATGCTACTTCAATACATATATTCATCCACGGTCTTTGTCTAAACTTTGAATGCCTTTTAAATATAAATTTAAAATATATGTAATCTAACGAATACTAAAGCCAAATTTCATGAGTATATCTCACGGACATGACCCTGCCAATGAATGACAAACAAAGGTGTCAAACATCATTTGTGGTCTGACCTCTGACCTAACCAGACGAGTGCTTTTGGTTAATCGTATATCAGATTTAACGGGTCGAGCATAAATGCAATTCTGACACAAACTACTTTAAAATCAACAGTAGTTTCCTTTCTTTTCACCGATCCGCCTTCCTGTAATGAGGACGGAGGTCGTGGAAGAAAACGATTAACCAGGAATGCATTTCAGGTTTTAGTTTACTACGTGTGTGTGTGTGTTTAAACCTGAATGCTCCCTGTGAACCTGCGTCCAATCAGGCAGCAGAGTATGAGGTTGGATAATCCCCATTGGTACACTGATCTGTTCTAATCAACACATGATTTACATAACCCTGAACCATTCCGCTACGCTGCCTTTATTTCCTAATTAGCTGGATGTGGACACACGGACATATGCGGAGTGCCATTGGCAGCCTGCCGTTCTCAACTACATTATGTAATGTGTGTGTGTGTGTGGTGTGGAGGGTTAGCTCATCTCTCTTTTGAAGTAGGCTACATCATAACTCATACATCATAACCTATGGCATCAGGTGTTTTTTACCACATCTCCTTCTACCCTCCATCTTGTTCAGCACGTATACATCTTAGATCAATTCGCCCACTTTCTTTTGGGTTCAAAGGTCACCCTGAAGGAGTCATATTGGGGAGAAGACCCCCTCTCAAAAGGCTAAAAGTCAATTTTTGGAAATTAAGTCAAACACATGCCTTTGTTTGCATGACCCAACTTGTAATTTTGTTGAACTAATTTGGTTTCAACAAGAGCTGTTGGTTTCTTTTGTTAAGTTGACGGTAAACAGAAAGTTAATTTACAGTTGATTCACAAATAAAATGGATACATGTATAGTTTTTTGAAATATTTCAGAATATCCAGACCTTCCAGATATTTGATTTGAATAAAAATCTCACCTGTTCACATTTAGGATTTACGTTTAGACTTTAGGGTCGGGTTAAAAGTTGGGGCTTTCGTTTTCCTTAACTTTTGTAACTTGTTGTAATCTTTTAGATTTAGGTTTGTGAGATTTAATCTCTTCCCTGTTCCTTTTTTAAATTTTCATCATAGTTCAAGAGCTTAAAAACTTTGTCCATACAGTGTCCGATACATATAATCCATATATGCTTGTTTCAGTTGTTTCAGTTATTTGCCCTTATATTTGCGGATATTTATTAGGCTTAAACACACAAAATCGCCGGTAGAGTCCTTTAAATCTGGTACTGTGTTTTATGAATTACCCCATAATATCCTAAAACTGTTAGTTAGGCAGCTCTAAAACATCAATACAAGATTATAGCATGTCTCCTCTGTGGAACACGATGCATTCAAGGCCAACAGCAATCTGCCTTGTTTTAAGCACAGCAGCTCCTTTATCTCAGCAGAAACCATGTCAGATTGCTGCGCGATGACATCCGATGGACACAAAGATTAAAGTCTGTATGTGAAACAGATGTCAAATTGGACAGGGCGGGGGGATGAGATGACATTGGGTGAGGTGATGAAACTCATCCAGAAGTTAGTTATATAACATCTGGATGAGTCGTACTGCACATCTACTGCCGTTTCTCCATAAATTACCCGTCTAACTGCCTATAAACAGTTAGTTACAAATATAGCAGAATAGTTATTTTGTAAACCTGAATTAGATCTCATTTCAGATAGTTTTACCAAAATCTTGCCTAATTGCACATTTTCTAAGTGTGACATGTTATTTTTTCATAGGTTTGATGCAATTAGAGAGGTGAGACCTGCTAAAATGAAAAACAAAATTCTTTTGAACTGTGCGACTCATTGTATATAGACTTTAAATATTGCTGTTCTTACTGGGTGAAAACCTTGATTGTCATGTTTTAGTTTGTCGTGTGAAATTTTTACAGCTCTAAAGGTTTGTTAAAGTGTTTCTAAATTAAATTGTGAAGCTGAAAATCAAGTTTTTTTTCTTGACATTTTGAAGATGGAGGCTTTTTCACCAACATCATTGCACTTCTTTTACGTTCTGTGAGAGATTTCAATGTAAATGTCCTTAGCTCCAGTCTCATAGTCTGCATGACCAACAGGACAGAGGACGTGCATGGTTCTTTTCTCTCTTTTGCATCAAAGATTTGGTGAATTTGTGATGCAAAAGACAGCGAGGAGCTGAAGTGTGTGTGTGTAGATGGATATGATGGGACGTTAGCGTCGAGAGCAGGAATCCGCCGCTTGCTCGCTTCAGGCACCGCCAGCCAAGTTCAGCTGAGCCTTGGACTGTGATCTGTGCTGGACTCCCGTTTGGAGATGTAGCAAATGAAAATGCTGCACAGAATAATTATTGACTTGAAGGTGCAAATTTTAAACATTTGAAACAAGAGCAGTTAAAGGACCATACTGGCGAATTTGCATGTTTTAGCCCAGTAAATACTATCTGCATACATGTTTTGTTACTGACAGCCAATTTCCAAAACAAAGTGGTGTGTGTCTAAGCGTGCTGTGCTCTGAGCTCCAGTAGAGCATGGAAATGATATGTGGTATGACGGCATCCTCTCTCTCTCTCTCTCTCTGCATTGATGGGTCACAAATTCCTCTGAATGAAAGGCTGGATGGTAACTAGAGCAGCAGTGTATTACAGTGCTGTCAGGCTGTGGCGTTGGCTTGTCGAGACATTGAGTTATGGAAAAACCGATAACCTATATACAGGGTTTGAAGTGACCCATCCACTTTGAGATTTTTATAAGTTTGAAGCCTGAAGGTAATTGAACCTTTTGTGTTGCATGTTTGAGGTGGAGTCTGTTGGAACCATGTCAGAGGGGTAGTAATCAGATCACATCTTCTTTCAGTCAAGGTACAGCCATGATAATCTGTTCCAGCCTTCTGCCAGACTTTGCGATTTTGTAATCCTTTGACTCATAAAACACCATTTCCCTTCAAATCGCTTATTGAACATAATAAACTGATGGCGAGGAATCTGTCCATAAAGAAAAGTTCAGCTGTTCATCTTTGCTTCTGTCAAATAAGATGGAAATCTGAGAGCCGACTGCCTGTTTATCTCCCTCTCATCCTCCCTCTCCTCGTCTCTCCTCCAGGTGTGGTTGGGTGAGAAGTTTGACGCTCCCTTGCTGAGCCCCAGAAGTCCTCGCAACCCGCTGGCACAGCGACACGGCCCCGGCCTGGCAGACGTCTTCCAATATGACCAGTGGCTTGCGGTNCCCGCTGGCACAGCGACACGGCCCCGGCCTGGCAGACGTCTTCCAATATGACCAGTGGCTTGCGGTACGACACGAGGCCACCCTGGTGCCCATGCAGGAGGATCTGGCCATCTGGCTCAGCACCATGCTGGGTAAGTGGGGTGCAACGAGCTGGAGATCCTCTTCTTTTCAATAGAATGGTATTTATGGCACAAACTATTGGTGCGTCATGCAGAAAGGTTCCTGAAAAGATTCTTCCTGCGATGTGAAAGTCTCTATAGTTCCTACTCCAGAGAGTTAGCCCCCACTGAGGAGGTTATGTGATCATTGGCGTTTGTCTGATTGTTAGCAGGATATCTTGAAAAGTTGTGAACAGATTTGGTTGAAATTGGGGACAGATGGATAATGTCGAGAGGAAGAAGTGATTACATTTTGGAGGTGATCCGGATCACATTCTGGACCCAGGAGAAATTTTTAGCCTATAAAAATCAGTACTAATGGGCTGATTTCAATGAAATTTAGTATGGTGGCTGCTTTTTTTTTTTTTTTTTTTTAAACAAAAAGATGTGCTTATTTTGGTGGTGATGGTTGGAGATTTTGTTGGCCTTGGTGGAGGTATGCGCTCTCTGAGTTTGTTCTTGTTCTGTATGAAGCAGTTCTTAATTTAGTTGAAAAGAGCCTGTACACTTCCTTGACCAGTCAGATTACAATTTTATTGCTTTTTTTTTTTTTTTTTTTTTTTTTTTTTTTTTTTTTTTNTTTTTTTTTTTTTTTTTTTTTGTTAAAACAGAAGCGAGGGGATTTTTGAGTTAATTTCTCTCTTGCTTGTGTATATTCATTTGTTACGTTTGTGTGGCTATAAAGCAGTTAGATAAGGCAGGAAGAACATATTTACACCACATTAAAACCTGTGCAAATTTAAAGCAACGCTCAACAGTTGCATGCTAACACAGTTTCGCCCTTGGGGCGAGGAAACTACCAGTCACGGGTCTTCAGCATAATCGGATTTAAATGCTGCTGTTTAAAAATGGGCCTCAGCAAACCGCAGAAACAGGAGTGGAACAAAATCCCTCATTGCTATTATACTGACATCTATTGTCCCTTATGATACAATGGAGCAGTGACAGGAAATTGAAGCTGACTGGAAACTGACTGCATTGTTGACTGGTGAAACTCCCTTTTTAGCATCAGACATGTAGTTTTCCTTGTGAGGAATGTGATGAGTTATTGGCACTGTGACCGTTTTGACCTGCATCCCACATTTTGAGACGTTACAAACTGTCTGACTGATAGGATCATCAAACCCAAGGCCTCAGATGCCACAGAAACAGGTGGTGTGCTGCAGATAAAGTTTCTTTCCTCGGGGCTCGGCTGCTGTTGTGCGGAAAATAACCTTTTGTGGAGCGATCTTTGTCACTTATTGTTATGGCCATCGTGTATTTTATTCGGCCTGTGAAACAAGTTTGACTTGCCGGCCTTTGTTGAGTTTCTTATGTCTTCCAAATTGGGGTACTGGGACAGCTATGGGTCCATGAGGAATTTGTAAGGTAGTCCTCTGTGACTTCAGTCTCTACAACAAAAGAAACTGCAGTAGAAAAATCACGTTTACTAAGTGAAAATGGGTTATTTTTTATTATTATCAGTTTATTATTATCTGACGTCAGATTATATTTATTATCAGATTTTGTATTAAATCTGCTCTACAAAGCTGGAAGGCTATAATTGTATAAGAGCAAAAGAGTGTGTAGTTTTCTTGTTTTATTCCACATCAGTTAAAGGACCATACCACCCATTTTGCATGTGAGCCTAATATATTTAATTTTCATACATGTAACGTTACTGACAATCAGTTCCCAAAGCATACTACTGGAATGGTGAGTTAAAAACAATTTTTTTCCTACCTTCCGGACCGCCATTGGTTTCAGTTCATTCAACGTTCTTGAGATGGGTAATACATTATCGCGAACAACACATGTATTCGGTTTTTTTGAAGTTTCGTAATTTTAACGTTGAAGTGCAATAAAAAGCATGGAGCGAACATATGTCTCCACCAGGGAATATAGTCCCAAAAAAAGATCTGCATTTATCCAAAAAGTTAAACAACCGTGACTTTATAAGACTGCGTAATTATTAGCAGGCAAAACATCGATTTTTAAGGTGGGTGTATCGCTTGAATGTTTGATTTTGAAAGATTAAGAGATTTTGCAAAATATCAGGAAAGCTGAAATACGGTTTTATCCTTCAGGAAATGATTGTCAGTAACGTAACATGTATGAAAATTGAATATATTAGGCTCAAACATGCAAAATGGATGGTATGGTCCTTTAATCTGACTAAATTGTTGCAATATTGCATTTAGCGTTTGGATCAGGGTTTCACACAGAAAACCATCCAAGTGAACCAAATTATATCAAGAAAAGTCATGTGACAATGCTCGTTATGAGAACAGGGTTAGTTTGGATCAAGCTCAGACCATAAATGCACCGTTTCTGAGTTCTTTGGGCTGAAATGAAATAAAATCCTCTATATGGCCTTGGTTCAGTGGTTTTGGTGCTGACATGAATGTGATTATATTGTTCACATGTACCCAAACAAACTAAATTTATCAGGTAAAAGCTCCAAACGCTCCAAACGACATAGGTGTGAAAATGCCCTGAGACCTCTCTGTAAAGAAGTCCTGTGCATGAAAATGTACAACAAACCAACATCACTTCTTGTAGCTCATTAGTATATATGCTTGGTTACAAATATTTTATTATGTCGTAACACTTTGCCATTTCCAGGAGAGGAGGTGAGAGCAGAGTTCTTCATGGAGGAGCTGAACAATGGCGTAAAGCTGTGCCAGCTTATCGGAGCGCTGCAGACGAAGATCGCGCGGAGCTGCCCCTCTGCTCTCAGCAAGGTGAGGCAGATGGCAAGCAGATCAGACGCTCGTCCACAGGGCAGTTTTCATGTCATGTGCTGGGGATGTTTGGGGACAGCTCTACAGATCACAATTATGAAGAATGAGCGACTGAAACCATTTCCTCCATGTAAAGAAAAAAAAATGGAAATCTAAGTGGAGTTCTGACAAAGATGATGTCCCACTCCTCCTCACTTTCGTGTCCCGTTTCCTTGGTTTTCCTTCTGCAACATGTCCACATGGGCTTGTTGTTTTGTTGAGGATTCATGAATAATTTGTCCTTAACTGTCATCATTTTCAGTTTTGGCTGATCTTTCTCCAAAGAATACCAAGTTTTGAAGCACTGGATTGATTTAAACTTGATTTTCACCTGGATTTTATGTCCTCACGCCTCCAAAACTGGCCGTTTTCAAATCCATGCAGTGAGTTTTGCTCTGAATTAGCTTTTTGTATGAGAGAAAATGAGCTGCTGAATATGCACAGGAATCCCTAAATAATAAGGTAAACTGCAGAGTGTATGACTTTTACAGTCAAATTTTCACCCACATTTTTTGCCCTTCTTTAAATCTTATTTTATATATTCAACAGCAAAATTCATGTATTTTTTATTTTTTTATTTTTTTTGTTCTCTTCTTATTCCTTGTCAGCTGTTTCCGATGAGGAAGGTTGCCTGCAAGCGGGATGCCTCTCCAGGTTCTTTCTTCGCCCGCGACAACACCGCTAACTTCCTTGCCTGGTGTCGCCACATCGGTGTGGAGGAGACCTACCTGTTTGAGTCAGAGGGCCTCGGTAAGCTGACAGAAGGAGAACATTTTACTGGATAACTGCTCATATTTAAAGAAAAAAACTGAGTTGCCTGTAATAACCAAAAACAAGCAAGAGCATCAGCTGAAGATAAATGTCATTTCCTCCCTGTGGAGCTGATGAAGTGCTTTGTGTTGAGGATGTTTAAGAGGGTGAAATAGGCTTAGGCCTCTCCTGTAAGCTGCTAATAGAGCTGAATCTGTTGTTTAAGCCACATCCTGCTTAAAGGTTTTAGAGGATTTGTCATGAAGAGCAATCATTGTAGAGAGTAATGGCTGCCCAGAGAGAGCAGACTGGGTCAATTTTTAGAAAGGAGAATATTCACCAGAGTTGTGGATGGATTTGTGAGATGTAAAATCCTTGAATGTGTTTTTAAGCGTTGTTTTGCACCCCAAACCTCTCTTCTTTTCTGCATGAACTACCCATCATTCCCTAGGGAAGTTAACTTCAATTCATACTCTCATAAAGGCACATCATCGAGTCTAACTTGTGACTCGATCCCATTCTGTCCACTTTCCTCCTCAGATTATATTTGAAATAGTCTGTGCTGGTAAAAATCTGATATGCTTGTCTGATTTTTTTTTTTTTTTTTTNTTTTTTTTTTTTTTTTGCCTCAGTGCTGCACAAGGAGCCTAGACAGGTTTGCCTCTGTCTGCTGGAGATCGGCCGCATCGTCTCCAAGTGAGTCTTTGAATACAACCTCAATGAACTTCAGAGGGTTTTAACAAGTAAAATATAAGATATTTGGATAAAATTAAAGGACCACACTGGTGATTTTGCATGTTAAAGCCCAGTAAATACTACCTACATACAAGTTGCATTGCTGACAGCCATTTTCCAAAACGTAAAACCATGTGTTAGATTTCCTGTTACTTTGCCAAATCCCCTAACTTTTCCAAATGAAATGTTCAGATGAAACACCTACCTTATAATTCAATATTTCACCCTGCTAACACATATGTCTGAATGTAGAATGCACGTCGTTTTAATTTCTCAGTAAAAGCCATCATCTCCTTGGACTATATTCCCTAGCAGAGACATACATAGTCTTGGTTGTCAGTAAAGTAACATGTATACAATTGTATATGTGCAAAAAAAAAAAAATCACCGGTATGATCCTTTAAGGCAGTGTGTTTACTGTGATGGCTTGCTGTACTGTTCAAGTCTGGAATATGCTTTTCTTCAAACCAAAAGATTTAAAATTAATGTGCAAAAGATAGTGCATAGTCCTGCTGACAGACATACCTTTTTATTTGATGGCAACAGCAACATCGTGTGTGCGTGTGTGTGTGTGTGTGTGTGCTTAAGCTCAGTCGCGTTTCTTTGGCCTTCCCTCAGGTACAACGTGGAGCCTCCTGTGCTGGTGAAGCTGGAGAAGGAGATTGAGCTTGAGGAGACGTTGCTGATGACGGAGGAGCCGCCTAAAGCCATCAAAACCTTCAGCGTCTGCTGTCAGCACGGCGGCCTCTTCCAACCTGGGGTGGNGCCTAAAGCCATCAAAACCTTCAGCGTCTGCTGTCAGCACGGCGGCCTCTTCCAACCTGGGGTGGGTTTACGTCATCCAGGTCAAAAAATGTCTCAGAGGATAAAGTGAAATCAATCGAAGATATTTTGCTCATTCGCTGAATACCTTTTCGGATGAATAGTGAAGCATCTTCAATCTAAATGTTTCAGCCCAGTGATTGCACTTTAACCTCAGGCAGGTCTAGTGTCCACTTCCCAAACATCCACCTCTTTCATCTGTCAATGCACAGACAGGATGATATATACTTTCTGATGGTTCTGATGTTCCTATCTCCCTAAAATCGGCGAGCAAAATCCAAATTTCCCTATGACAAACGAGCCTTGTGTTCTTCCCCATGCCGCCACCTCGGAGGTAAAATATGGAATGTCTGGATTTTGTGTGTGAATCATCACACAGGAAGCACACGTGCGGTGCAACTGAAGCCGAGTGGCAGCAGTGGCTCTTCGTGCTTCATCGTTCCCGAAGGGTACATGATGCATCGTGGCTGCCATGTGATGCTCCGCCGGCATCCTGTGACTCGCTGTCGCACGTGTCGCCCTCAGGCAACAGATATGACATCATAGAGCTTTAAGTCTGAATTAACTGTTGAGGTACCAGCGTAAATAATTCATCTCTTCCCTAATGCAGAGTTCGTAATACTATCTCTGGAAGTGTATCTAAAGGAGAGTAAAAGGACAGTACCGACTTCCAGACTGTCATTGTTTCAATTAATTCAATTACACTATTTAAATCAACTTGAAAGGTGCTTGAGATAAGTAATCCATTACAGCGAACACAATGTCTATTAAGTTTTTTGTCCAACATGGAAGACGATGTCTCTGCTAGGGAATGAGTCCCAGGAGAAGACGGCTTTTACTGAGAAAATTTTTAAAAAACCACTGTCCCTTCTATATTTGGACATATGTGTTAGCAGCCGAAACACTGAATTTTAAGGTGGATGTATCACCTTAACATTTGATTTTGACAGATTAGAGGATTTGGAAAAATAACACAAAATGTAAAATATGGTTTTATGTTTTGGAAAATGGTTGGGAGTAATGTAACATATGTATTGTGCTCAAATATAGAAAATCATGGGAGATGCCTGCAGTAGTTTGGACTACTCACAGTGACTTTATTCCCTTTAGGGTTGTTTCACCCTGCAAATAACAGACCTGACCCTCAGTTTCCTCAGATATAAGTCTGCATTTTGCACTTTATGGTGGTATTGTTATTTTTACCTCATCAAAGGAAAAGTCATATGTTAGGAAATTCACCCCAGTTCAACCTCAGCCAATGCCAAAGCGTGGAGGACGTCCAATATGGCCGCCTTCTCATCATCTGTCCTCTCCCCCTATAGGAGCACGGCATAGACGACCTGCCCTGCAACTGCTCCAACAGAGTCTCCATTGAGTATCTGTCTGAGGGACGCTACAGACTGGGAGACAAGACCATCTTTATCCGGGTGAGACCTTATCTCTCTCTCTCTCTCTCTCACTCACACACACACATACACACCACGTTTTGATTCCCACTCTGTCTTTCTCTGCTACTGCCATCTCGTGGCATGTGCATGTTATTAGTAAAATATACTAATATTTGCCTGAGTTAGTAACAGACATACACCCATAGTGACTTTGAGACTGGACTTTGTGCTCAACTGACAATGTCCCCAACTATAATTTGATTTTGGCTTTCATTTGAATATCTTTTTTTTTTTTTTTTTTTTNTTTTTTTTTTTTTTTTTTTAGAACATTTACGGTATTCTTGTCTGCCTGTAAATTTCATGGCAGCGTTGACTTTTTGCAACATTTGCACAGCTAAAGAGAAACTTGAGTAAACGCCCAATCAAATTGGATAAAGCACTAATGCTGAGTATCCGCTGAATCGCTAAATGTGACTAGCCACATTAAAGCTTGTTACCCAGTAGAGGTGGATTACATTAGCTGATTTCATGATAATTGCTCTGCTGTCCATCAGAGCCAAGTCTCAGAGCGCTGAGGACAGAGAAACTGACGGGACTGTTTTGGGAATTTTAGCTAATATCAGTCTCGGTGTTGATCTCATTGTTCTTCTTAACAAACTAATTCGCTAACAAAATAACGTCTCCTTCTTTGCATAGATGCTTCACGGTAAACATGTGATGGTTCGTGTCGGCGGCGGTTGGGACACTCTGCGCGGTTTCCTGATGAAATATGACCCTCTGCGAGTTCTGCAGTTCACCACTCTGGAGCAGAAGATCCTGGCCTTCCAGAAAGGCCCCTCAAGTGTGGGTGGTCTCCATGGCAATGCAGTGCCCCCACCTCCTCCTGACATGGACCCCCTCGCCGCTGTCAACAACCTTATCTCCTCCTCTTTATCTNCCCACCTCCTCCTGACATGGACCCCCTCGCCGCTGTCAACAACCTTATCTCCTCCTCTTTATCTTCATCATCCTCCACCTCTTCATCTTCCTCTTCCTCAGCCTGTAAGCCCTCCTCTGTAGCTGCTGCTGGTCAGACGTGTCGGTCCTACACCGCTTCCCCCGCCTGCACGCCCACACTGCCCAGAAAAGGAGCTGCAGCAGCGCCCAAGAAGAACCTCCAGGTGGCACCTTCCTCCCCTAGGAAGCCCACTCGGCTCCCCTTGCCCACTGCACCCAAAGGCTCCTCCTCCTCCTCCTCCGTGCCCGTCACACCTGTCGGAAGCTCCTCAAAGCAGTTGCCCAGCCCAGTCCAGCACAGAGTTGTGACTCCATCCACGGTTTCATCCTCTGCCCTTCCACCTCCGGCCTCCACCCACAACCTAAAGCTCAGNCTCCATCCACGGTTTCATCCTCTGCCCTTCCACCTCCGGCCTCCACCCACAACCTAAAGCTCAGACCTTCACCGCGCAGCGCCCTGTCTCAGCCCAGGAGCCCAGTTTGCCCTGAGCCATCTTGCAAATGCCCCAAACCGTCCAGCCCCTGCACCACCCCGACCTCTTCCTCCATGCCTCGCCCTGCTGCTGTTCCAGCACAGGCCCCGACTCCGAAAGACACCCGGCCGCCGTCAGGTGCCAGCCAGCGCTCTCGACTTGCACAGCGTCGTCCTGGCTCCCCCGCTTCACGTCTCCGTCTAGAGACGACCAGGCGGGCACGTATGGCCACGCGGGCAGCAGTCACACCGATTACAAGAGCAGTGACAACAAATCAGCAGGCTCAAAACCCCAACCCCAGCACGCGGACCATCTACCCAGTTCAGCCAAAACCCTCCACCTCTCTGCCAAAAAACAAAGAGGCCACAGCCAAAGCCAAGGGGCCTGCCCCAGCCAAGGCAGCCGCTGTCCCTCCACGTAGTGCTGCTGTCCCTAGGCGGGTCCCAGTGGGCAACACAGACCCCGCAGCCCCCAGCAAAGCCAACCAGAAAGCACCAGCCACAAGCCAGAAGTCAGGCCAAAAGCAAACCGCCACCACTAACTCATCCAGTCCCAGGAATGGGACTGTAAAACCTGAAACGACACCGAAACAAGCCCCAGTTCCCCAGAAAACCAGCTCCAACGCCAAAGCTGTTAAGAGCAAGACCGCCAGCAGTAAAAAGACTAAGGACAAGACCGAAGACATGTACTTTGAAATGAACAGCAAGAGGAGACAAAAGACGTAACAGATCAAACCAGCATGGACACAGCGTCTGATAACAGACCAGTTGTTTTGAGAGGTCAGCTTCATGTACCAGGTTAACGCTAAACTTGCACGTTTACATTTTTACATCTCGTACATTAATACATCAAGCCTTTGCAGTGTAAAATTATGTTTGAAGGAGAGAAATTCTTTTTTTTTTTTTTTAAGACAAACAGCATTTAAGCTTTACACAAACTTACAGGATGCAGCTTTGTTTTAGCCAAAAACTTTGCAGGAAAAAGATTTTTATAAAATTTTTATTCACAAATGAAGGCATCACAACTCCATGTCCTCCGTTTCCTCTCCAGGTCACTGTTACCAAAGTTGTGAAATTTTAACCAGACAACAACACAACATGTTTCTGATGATTTTTTTCCCCCTCCAATGAGAACTTATTTTTCATTGGTGGATAATCAGATATGTTTCGCGTCTGATTTTTGTATAATTGATATCTAGGAGGAGGTTTTGTCTTGTTGGCGCCGAGCGAAGCGTCATCTGCAGAGATCCCTCCCTCATGTGCCTTCATTAGAAATCTGTCTTTGTTTATGAGCGGCATTAGAATGTTTTAGATTTTTTTGTTTTTTGGGTGGGGGTTGATGAATGGTTTTTACTGAATTGCACCGTGTACGAGCACTTGTGAGTCACAGATGAGCTACTACTGATCAAACAAACTCTTACATTTTAACAAAAGAACACTCCAGGTCTGCCGGGGCCAGAATCGTTTTAGATCTACTTGTTGATACTTGTGATAGACTTGTTATATGGTTTCTAATTTTTCTTTGTATTAAGTTTTATATGTGGTGTTTGTGTATGTGTGTATACCTCTATGATCAGTGAGGCTTTTTCTTGTTTGGCACTTTAAGAAACCTTTGTTTGTTACAGTGTGAATGTTGATTCTGTTGATTGTGTCTCTTGTTCCAACTTTTGTCATTGATCAATAAATGGCCGAGTTAAAAAAAAAATCATCGTGTGTTTATTTAGCACAGCTGCATTTATGCCTTTCAATCTGAAGCATCAAATTAAAAACTCCTGTGTAACCTGTTGAACATGCTGTCATCTAGCGTTTGTTTGCAGTTAAGTAATTATTAATATTTGTAATTTATGATTTTTAAAAGGAAGATTGAAAAGGTTTTTATGAACGACCCTATATAAAGAAAGTTTAACCTTAACTTTAAGGCTTTTAAACTTAAAAAGTAAACTACTCAAACAAAATGTTCTTTATTAGCCAATCAAATCAAATATATTTGTGTAGCACTTTTCCTACATAACATGTCAAAACAACAGAGATAATGAAATAGACAGTAAAATCATAGGTAAAGGCAACTCAAAACTAAAATACATATTTTTTTAAAAATTGCTAAAGACATTTAAATAAATGACTAAAATAGAAAGGACCACAAGTATTTGGTCAATGACACAATTTTCATCGTTTCGCTCTGCACAACAACAGATTTGAAATGAAACAATCAAGAGGTGCTTTAAGACTTTCAGCTTTAATTTAAGGTTTTATCAAAAAATATTCTGTGAACAGTGTAGGAATCACAACCATTTTTATACATATTTTACATACTTTATCAGGATTAAGTTGCTAAAAAGAAATAGAATATTAATTCAAGATATTTTGAAAGCGAGCGTCCAGCCTTTATATTATGAAGCTTATGAAACTAATGAAAAGCTATGAAACCTTCACTCAAAATTCAACATTAATGTTCTATCTAGAGAATATCATGGAGTCTGACATCATGTCTGTTTCCCAAAAACATACTGGTATTTGATGAGTAAGTTTAAAAGTCGAAAAACTGGGAAAAACCACCAAATATCATTTGACAGTAATTTCAATGTGTTACTTTTTTCAAGAGGCAATATACAATATACCTGCCAGAAATAACTCCACACCACATTTATGGACCTGACTATATTATTATTATTAATTAATCAGCATGTAACTTGAGGGGAAAAACAGAAATCAATGTTTTAGGCATCATCTGTAGGCATTTATTAAATGTCAAAACACACTGTATTATAAATTACATAACATTCTTTTTCTGTAAATAAAGACACGTCTGTCTGCAGGATTAATGAAAGACGAACGTGACTCTGGAAAGTTCTGAGCCAAAATCAAACACTGTGAGGCGTTTAAAGACAAATCAAAGCTTTTCATCAGTCATTTCAGTGCATCTTGAGAGCTGAGTGAGGAATACATGTCAAACCCTGAGAATAACAGTCATAGCACACAGGTAAGATTACAGGACCATCCTGGTGATTTTTGCATGTTTGAGCACAACAAATGCTGGCATATATGTTACCATAAACATAAAAAAAAGAAAACGTGTTTTAGTTTTTGTGTTATTTTGCCAAATCCCCTAATCTTTCAAAATCAAATGTTCAGGTGATACAGACACCTTAAAATCCAGTGTTCATAATTGTAGAAGGGACTGTCGTTTTAATTTCATGCTAAAAGCCAGCTTCTCCTGGGACTATATTCCCTGGCGGAAAAATACATTTTCTTCCATGTAGCGCCGTGTTGAATTGGTTAAATTAAAAGACTTAATAGACGTTGTGTTTTCTGTGATGGATTACTTATATTAAGCACGTTTTAAGTCTCTACAAGTTGATTTTAATAGCATACTGGAATGAACTGAAACCAATGGCAGTCTGGAAAGTAGGNTACAAGTTGATTTTAATAGCATACTGGAATGAACTGAAACCAATGGCAGTCTGGAAAGTAGGAAAACCAAATCTAAAATTTGCCACTCCAGTAGCATGTTTTAGAAAAATGTTGGCAGTAATATAACATGTAGGTGGGTTCTATTTATTAGGCTCAAATCTGCAAAATCACTGGTATGGTCCTTTAAATTGTTTAGCCTAAACATTTAACCGCTCAGCAACATCACATCACCCAGAAATATTAAATACATAAAAATCCCGTGTGCAAACTAGAAAACAAAAGACTTTTTTTTTTTTTTTTTTANTTTTTTTTTTTTTTTTTTTAAATCAATACACGATTCTGATTATGGCAGTAAATCTATTTGTTTCAAACGTCATGTAAACAGCAAACAAAGTAACAAATCTAGATTATGGGATTATAAATTGATTTACGCAAGTATGTAAACGCTCCATTGTTTTACGTTCTGTGCATGTATTTCCTCGCTTCCTCTTGAAGGCTGGTTAAGCAACGAGTCACGTCTATTCCGCCTTATTTTAGCCTTAATGGCAGTACGGAAAAAAATTGGACAGTAGTCAAAGAAAAACTGGACAGTAGAAGTTTGCATGAAAATTTACCGTTAGAAGTCGCAGGATGTCAAACGGTACAAAGTCACGTTCATTTTCATGGTTTCTGTGTTGTTGCTCCTTTATCTCCTGCGTTCTCACTTTGAATGCTGAGAAAACGGACGTTTAAAGAGATAAACTGTCCATATTTTCCAAATTTTCCATGGTAGTAAGTTGAACCTTGTTGTGTGTGTGTGTGTGTGTGTGTGTGTGTGTGTGTGTGTGTGTGTGTGTGTATCATGGCCTGAGTGTGTGATTAAAAAAACTACAAAAAACACTAAGCTCTGAGGCAATTACAGAGTTTTTCGACATCTCGCTCTGGTTTCAGACCCAGATTTGTAAACTACTGTTTCATCTGAGAAATAAAGCGATGAAGTCGCTTCTTTTTCTTCTTTTAGGAGACAAATTCTGCCCTTCTGATTCTTTTTTCTGAAGACAGGCAAGAATAATGCTGAGTGGCCTCATAGTCCGTTAGTAGTTTGATTTAGTGCAAACAGCAAAGTGTGAAGAGGTGACAGATGCCACAAAGCATCAAACACACATTTAGGTTATAACGATGTATGAAGAAAATCCCAGCAGCCCCATGATGATTAAAATCTCATCAGAGTGTTTGATAAAAGTTACGTGAGCTGTCAAGAGGAAAAAAAACTCTTCAGTTTTTAAAATCCGAAGAGGGTCTTCACGTGTTCCTGCTGATCTGGGTTCAAGTTCATCTGGCAGCGGGTCATGCTGAAGAAAAAAAAAAATCCCCAAAAACCTCAAACCTGAGTCACACATCGCTCCGTCCACTAAAAATCCATTTGGGAGTCACTGCGCAGGTTTACAGGAGCAGAGGTGTGTGTTCTCCCGCAGGCTCCGCCCTCTTCGTCAGCTGCCGCGCTCTGGCCAGGAGGCGGTCGTGGAGCGGGGGGAAGTGGTGGCTCGGGTCCAGGACGTTGGTCTGGCGGCGTTCGCGCTCTTGCTGCCACATGAGGTACGGGCTGGGCGGGAAGAATGGACGGGAGCGCTCCCGGTAGAGCTGGAGCACGATGCCGGAGACACAGAGCGCCACCCATACCGTGATCATGATGAAGTCTGGAACGGGAGGAAGAGGTGGCGTTATGATTCTATACTCCTGCAGTTAAAGGACAATACTGGCAATTTTGCGTGTTTAAGCCCAAAAAACAACTCGCATACATGTTACGTTACTGGCAACCAATTTCCAAAATGTAAAACCATGTTTTAAGTTTCTTGTTATTTTGCCAAATCCTCTAATCTTTCAAAATCAAATGTTAAGGTGACGCATCCACCTTAAAATTCAGTGTTTCGCCTTCTAACATTTAATGCACAATTGCTGAAGGAATGCTCATTTTAATTTCTCAGTAAAAACCGTCTTCTCCTGGGACTATATTTCCTACATAATACATTGTCTACAATACATTGTCTTCCACACAGCTCCGTGTTGGATCAGTTAAATAAAATTACTTTCACAAAAAACATAACAATAATGTGATGGATTACGTATCTCAAGAACATTTCAAGTTGATTTTAATACTGACTGGAATGAACTGGCAGGTAGGTAAAACAATTCTAAAATTTACCACTCCAGTAGCATATTTGGGGAAATGGTTGTCTAACGCAACATATATGCAGGTTGTATATATTGGGCTCAAACATGCAATATCACTGGTATTGTTCTTTAATGAAACTGAAATGTCCGACAGCAGTGAACTCACCGATGGTTTGAAACGGCACGTCAGTGAACGCCGCACTGAAATTGTTGTTGATGAAGTGTTTGAGGATGTTGAGGGTGATGTAGGACATGCTGGTGTAGACGTAGGCATTCACTGCCAAAACCACGGCATAGGCGCCGACAACGCCGCACGTGATGATGTTTCCCTGGTGTTCACACGCAACAAACACACAATGAATCTACCATCTCGTTCCTGCTTTGGATTTTAGCGAAACAAAAAGCAAACAAGGTGAGTAAAATAAAATCGGTTGCAGGTTAGATTCCTGTTACCTCTCTGGGCCAACGCACGAAGAAGAGCGGGACGATGATCATGATGCAGCAGAACGTTACCCAGAAAAGCACGTCCGAATGCCGGAACACGTTGAGGTCGCCTGAGGAAAGACCACCACACACACACATACACACACATTTTATATTTATTTAAAAAAAAAAAAAAAAAAAAGCTTTCCACAGAATTTAACATAAACAAAGTTTTTGTACCGAGGGGCGTGAAGAAGACCATGGAGGCGACGAGGAAGCCGAGCATCAGGCCAATCACGACCACGCAGGCCATGACGGAACCGAAGCGCCACCAGCTCATCACCAGGATGACCCCGCCCACAACGCCGATCACCGCCGCCAGAGCCAGGCAGACTGCAGGCAGAGCATGAAATCCAGTGAACGAAGAATAAAACATTTTTCAAATTTAAAGTAAATAAAGTAAGAAGTATCATGGAAGAGGTGCTGCACATAGAAATGGAAAAGTCGACTACTGGCAAGAAAATCAGAACCATATAACTTAAGAAGAGAAGATCTACACAAGACAAATCCCGCCGTGACCAATCAGATTCTCTTCAAACCTTTCAGCCATTTTGTCTGTCTGCTGACATGACAAATGTAGACATTACTGCCCCCGCATGATTTATGTAGGTACTGCATCCTGTGAACCTGCAGTACTAATTATCAAGGACGTCCACTGCTTAAAGGACCATACCGGTGGTTGTGCATGTTTGAGCACAAAAAATACTACCCACATACATGTTAGGTTACAAACTTACTGTCATAGCCCAACGCTGTGGTCCTCGTGATGAGCACGAAGAAGAAAAAGGCGGCAAAGCTGAAGCCCATACAGAAGAGCTCTGTGCGTCAGAGAAAAAGAGAAACAAAGGGACAGGAGACAAGATGTTTTTGGAAAGACATTCAAGTATTTCTGACTTCAGGTTATATTTAATCAGACAAGTGGGAGTGATCGTGTCTCTCCTGATGCTCTGATCAACATCGCTACGTCGACATTGTTAACGTGCCTTAAAATTCAATCAGCTGCTCCTCAACAGTCTTTTCTTCAGAGGGAAAAATGTATTTTCCAGCTCTGACATGTTTCGGCTTTGGGACGTATCGGAGCTGCAGGGAAAAGTTCCACAACACAGTCATGGGTTCAGTTTAGAACGAATCACATGTGAGGAGACATACGAGAGGCTGCAGACGCCCAACGCCCGCTCACACAGCGTCGCAGCTCTGCTCGGTTTCCATTTCTCATTTTCTGTTCCTTCTTGAGGAGGGAAACGATCTGCAGCTTTGACCTTTGACCCCTCTCATTGCTTCCTGAACTCATTGTGAACTGTGACTGGAAGCTGATGTTTTTACAAGCTACATGCAGGAAAAGCAACACACTGTGGGAACTTTGTGGACAGAGTCTGGTTTCTCATTATTTAAAGGAGCATACCGCTTATTTTGCATGTTTGAGCCCAATTAATAGAACCTGCTAGTAGTATGTTTTGGAAAATGGTTGCAGTGCTAACCATTTTCCAAAACACACTACTGGAACAGTAAATATTAGGATTGTTCTTCCTACCTTCCAAACTGCCATTGGTAAGCAAATTTTAGTGGAAGTTGCTTAATTGAACTGATCTATACAGCTATAAAATACAGTATAGCTAAAAATCTCAGAGTCCAAAATAAACTTTTATTTCCAATTAGACAGGACTTATTTATGTAAAAGATTTCCTCTGTTAATGTATTTGATTTCATAAGGGCAATATTAAAACTACACAATGTGAAACCAACCAAGAAAGGAAACGTCCAACTACTAACCACATTTGAAGAAGCGATGCCCAAAGAAGCAGACAAACAGGCCGGCCAAGCCAGTGATGGTGAAAAAGATTTTCGTAGATATCTTCCCTGAAAATGAAAGATGATGATGATGATGTAAAATTCACTGCATTCACAACAAAGCAGCACGGGACAAAACCCAGCTGCCATGCTGAAGATGAAGCCTGCTGTCCAGTACGGCTGGACTATCAGTGTCTGCTCCACATAAAGCTCAGTAACTCATTCTGAGGAATTAAAAAAAATTGTAGAAATTCAATATCGTATCATTAAAAAGCCACAAAAATCAACAGCACTATGCTTATAGTTCATGTAAGTGTAATATTAAATGTTAAGCTGTCTTGGATTTTATCAGTTTGCTTATTTATTAATTGATTTTTTTAAAGCCTTTTCAGCTAAAAACAACTACCATGGAAGACTTCTGCCCTAATTTCCAGCAATCATTATCATCTCTAATGTATTGTGGACAACGACTCATTGACTATCATCCAAAAAGTACAGAACCTCACCGAGTGTTTGGCAGCTGTCCAGAGTGGAAGCGAAGCTGCAGGCATAGGTGTGGACAGGGACGTAGGAGGACGAGGTGTTCATTAGCGGGTCTCTGACGATGATGGAGTACACCACGCCCTGGCCGGGGATGGAGTTGAACACCGCCATGCTCCTATCGGCCGACATCAGCGTCATGACCTGCAGGGAAATGAAGAAGAGCGATGAAGAAGATGGAGAGTTTTCACCGTCTGTTTACACGTGTCAGAATCCATACCGCACGTGAAATATTGAGCCAATCGGTGACACCCACCAGCTTGCCGTTCTGGGTCATGCCTTTGATGTCAGCCACAGCCTGAATACCGGCGAACAGGCTCTGCTCTGATAGGTCGTTCTCAGGCAGGAAGTACTGGTATATGTCGTATAACAGCCGCCAGCGAGTCTCGAGTCCTGTTGAGGTGTCGCACGGGGGAGAAGTCTGACCTCTGACAGAGAGAGCGAGGACAGTGGACAGTCCTAGTGAGATTTTCATATCAGCGGTAAGAACTTTACTTTGACCTTTACCTTTGACCTTCTACTGCGCTGCTTTTATACTTATTAATTTTTAATCATGTTACTGTTACTTCTGCAATAATATAACATATTAACATAACATCGCTTCAGTTACATTGTTCATATCATCTTGAATATCGTTATTGCAAAAGTACCTTGAGAGACCGTGATATTATCTTAAGGCTATATCGTCCCACGCTTAATACAGGTAGAAGTATTCCCTGTGTTATGTGGATTTCATGATTTTCCAAACAAAACCCACGGAAAACTCCACACTGTGTTGGCAATTCACCCAAATGAAATAATCTTAAACCCTGACGGCATCTGAGATCTAGTTTGTCCTGTTTATTTTCCCGTTTATCCGCCGAAATCAACGAAATTAGAGCCAACAGGATGTGATTTAATAAGTGAACTAGTCCTTTATCTCTCCGGCCTGAGAAGACTTTGTGGCACGGAGCGGAGACATTCCTGAGAAAGTGAGGTGAATTCTATCAGCCAAAGGGGTGTGTTTGTGTGTGTGAGAGAGAGAGGGAGAGACAGACACACATACACACACATAAGCAGTGACACAGTTACAGCACAGCTCCTGGCAGATGTGACTTGTAAATGAATATGTTAATAACTTCAAGTAAACAGGCTGAACAAGAAGCGGCAGGCGCTGCCCATCGTCCCGCTGGGTTACCTCTCGTATCCGATATTTGCCGGAGCAAATCGGATCGTGGTCTCATAAAGGTTGTAGCGGAGGTAGATGTTTGCATCGATTTTCAGGTTGAACTCCATGTTACAACCTCCAGGAACCGGCTCTAAAACAGGAGGCATAAACATTTATGACTTTTTTTTTTAATCAGGTCAACAAAAGAGGCACAAAACACTCGTAACTTGCTGTAAGAGTGTTTTGTTGAAAAGGGAAGGATGTGTGCAACAGCCACACACACAATCCACACTTTATGGTGTTTATGATAAGATGAGATAAGATAGACTTTATTGTCATTCAGCTATACACGACAGTGCACAAATGAACGAAATGTCGTTGCATTAGCTCAAGTACTTATGGATAAACAAAGACTACATATATATATATAAAATATTACTCATTATAAAAAAAAACTGGAATAAATACAAATGCTTAAAAAACAAAACAAAACAACAGCTTCCTCCAGTCAAAATGAGGCTGAGCAGAAAGTGGTTCTGCATATGGTGAAAGGACCGGCGGTTGCCATGAACGATAACAGCAACTTCCTCGTTTCCAAATTTCCGCACGACTAAACAGTGAAAACAAGAGAAACAAACCACACGGAGTGGAAATGCACATTTTGATTTTATGTTAATAAAAAAACTCGCTCTGCTCTGATTGGTCAGCAACAACCGGGCCTGAGACTGTGAAACACGGATGCTAGCTGAACGCCTGCTCATTACCTTCATACTTCACGGCTTCATACTTCTCCATCTCAGTATTAACATGTTATTTAATAGTACTTTAATCATGTTACACACACATGAATAATGCTAATTTCAGCACTATTACTGTAGTTAAACACCAATTAATTCACCACTTTAGTTATCAGAGTATAGTTAAATTATGATTGTTAAGACAGTAGAAGTTCCTTTTTTCCTTAAAGTGGTGTGTAACATTTCCCAAATCTTTCCATACTCCCAGACCTACATGGCTGCTGCTTAAGGAGTGTATAAGGAGTGTTTCAGAGGGAATCGTACCCATGCTGTTGTAGGGGAGAATGACCCCGGTGCCCGACACAGGTTCACCATCAGAAGAAAATAGGAACATGGAGAGGGACGTCTGGCCGGGCTGCAGGAGAGACAGGAGACCCGAGTCCACCGCTGACACAGAAAGACCCAGTTCCGGAGTCTGAAACACAGAGAATCACGACTGAACTCTTTTCTAACCAGGTACACAAACGATATGCAAAAGCAAATATAAGATTCAAACCATATTAAATAGCAAGAAAGGTCAGAATATAAACCAGGCATCTAGAATGTGACAATTCTCTGCCAGGCAATAATATTTCCTCAAACACACACTATTCTTTGTTTCAGGGCTTACTGTGCCAGTGACCCACATGCCTCTAGATGAGGATTATGTTTCCTGAAACCTACTTTCCCATGAGGCACATTTTAAGCAATTGAAATCAGAAGGAGGCTCACGAGATGCCAAAGTAAACTGGAGTCATTTCCTCGGCTTCACCCTTTGAAACTTCTGACATTTCCTATAATGAGATCACAGTTATCAACTAATCACGCTGTGGAGTTAAAGTCCTTTTCACTGGCAGACAAAAGTTCAGATCAGTCCAACAGGGACCACAGAGGGAAAGTCATGATGTGACTTTATTGTTTTATCTTGATAATTGAAGCTGAGGTCAGTTGAGGCTGTTTGATTCACCTATGCGTGGACCAGAGTGGATAGTTCAAGTGTCGTCATGGTAACTAAAAATCTGATACAAGACCTTCAAACAAAGTAGGTGACAAACTTTTAATAGGTGTAATTTGGTCCAGATACATTTAAAAAAATACTATTTGCCAGACAAATAAAGTAATTAAGTCCTATTTTTTTCTTTTCTCCATTTTTTTCTTTTCTTTTTTTTCCCCATTTTTCCATTTTTTTCCCTCTTTTTCCCAATTAAGTCCTATTATTACTTTGGTTATTTTTCTCTTTAGGTCAGTATATTATTAAAACAAGAGAAAGTTTGTAGGCTTGTTCGGCCTTGAAAGAGGTATGAGCCAACCTTTCTAATTTTCTGTATGGATTTTTCTGTTTTGTTATTTTTATTATTTTGGTGCCTCGCTTTGCGTCAGCGGACTCTTTCCTAGGAAGAGCTGTTTTCTTGAATGCTAAAAAAAAAAAAAAAAAAAAAAAGTCTGAACTCACATGATTTTGTTTTCCTTACTTTTGCTTTCTAGTATTTCCATAATCTGTAGAAACTGTTAGTCTGTCTTTAGAGTCTGGAGTGACACCGTGTTGCCCCTGAGACTTTTGAGAGTGGCGCCAGGAGTTTTCCCCTCTTCGCCGCTCCGTCTGCCACTCGTGACCTGTGGACCGTCCGTCAGCTGACTCCCACTTCTCTCCGAGGCTCAGAGGACCTTCTGACAAAGTCTCATTCATTAATCAGAGGTAGAACTAACTTTTAAAGCATACCATCAGTTTCCCCGTGGTTAGCGTTTCACTGAGTGTGCCCTGAATAGAATTACTCCTTTAATTTTTGAAAAAAAGGGAATAAAATGAGCAGAAGTTTGATTTTCTGATTTAATGGTAAATCAGATGTATCAAACTGTTATCATTGCTGAGCTTTCACCTTGTTACTTAAAGGATCATACTGGCGATCGTACATGTTTCAGCCCAATATATACAACCCACATACATGTTACGTTGCTGACGTTATGTTTCCCAAAATATACTACTTTGGAGGTAATTTTTTTTATTTTTTTTCCTACCTTCCAGGCTGCTATCATTCCAGTCTTCTTCTTCTTTTCCTTTCGGCTTTCCCTTCAGGGGTCACCACAGCGAATCATCTGCCTCCATCTAACCCTATCCTCTGCCTCCTCTTCTCTCACACCAACTAACTTCATGTCCTCTTTCACTACATCCATAAATCTCCTCTTTGGTCTTCCTCTAGGCCTCCTGCCTGGCAGTTCCAACCTCAGCATCCTTCTACCGATATGTTCACTATCCCTCCTCTGTACATGTCCAAACCATCTCAGTCTGGCCTCTCTGACTTTATCTCCAAAACATCTAACATGCGCTGTCCCTCTGATGTACTCGTTCCTGATCCTATCCATCCTCGTCACTCCCAAAGAGAACCTCAGCATTTTAGTCTCTGCTACCTCTAGCAGGCTGCTATCATTCCAGTACACAATAAAAATCAACTTGTAGAGACTTGAAACAGGTTTGAGATATATAATCCAACATGGAGCTGCATGGAAGACAATGTATGTCTCTGCCAGGAAATACAGTCCTAGGAGAAGATGGCTTTTACCAAGAAATTAAACAACCGTGTTTTCTACAATCGTGCAAAAGTGTTAGAAGTGAGTTGTAAGCTGGGTGTATCACCTGAACCTTTGATTTTGAAAGATCAAGGAGTTTGAAAAAATAACAGGAAAACTAAAATACAGTTTTATGTTTGGGAAAATGGTTGTCAGTAATGTATACGGGTTCTATATATATTGGGCTCAAACATGCACAATTGCTGGTATGGTCCTTTAACAATTCTTAAGCTGTGTTCACAGCTTCTGATGTCACTTTTTTATGGTCAGCCTTTTGTCCATCCTTTGAAAAACATGCTGGCTTTTATGGACGTCAAAAAAACCATGAAGAAAAGCTTGGTTATTGCAGGAATTAACAGACTGAATTATACTTTCCGCACGGACGTTTGCACGGGCATGAGCTGACGTGGAAACGTGATAAGCAGACACGTGGAGCTTTCATACTCCATACATCTCCTCATTGTATTGTTATTTAACTGTGATTATCCCAAACTGTGGGAGGCAGCATATCAAAAATGACTACCAGCAGCTCCTCCATTTTCAATCTTCCGTGCGGAGTTACAAAATCTGGCACATGCACGGACAGGCGAAAAGGGGGCGTGGCAAGTCTTTCTCTGTGACATCATTTTGTCTGTGCCAACCCGTGCACCCTCGGGGAGGGGTCAAGTATAAAACAAGCTTCAGGCTGCTCAGCGGCGTCTCACCCTGGTGTAGGAGATTGTGGCGTTGTGGCGCTGCGTGTGGAACTGCAGCGTGATGAACGCCACCTCCGGAGGGATCCTGGACACCACTGCCTGCACCGTCTCATTCCGGCTCACGCTCACGTTCTGGAATGTTCCCAGCAGGAAAACCACCTGGTCTGCAACAGAGAGAGAGAGGAACGTCCGTAAACTTGTCAATGACCTTTGTGATGTCACAAGGGGCACTGGCGTTGCACATTCCCCTCATCCCCCTCTAGCACCACCAGAACTGTTATCCATCTAGTTTATATTCACGTGCTGAGTAGTGCTCCCCACCACCAATAAACTCAATCTGATATGTAAAATCAGTGGATTCCCCCTTTAAAGGACAAGACCAGCAATTTTGCATGTTTGAGCCCAATAAATACAACCAATAAATAAAATCCTGCCCAATAAATACAAACCTGTATACACATTGTGTTACTGACAATGATTTCCCAGAAATTAGTGGTCAGTTTTAGATTTTTTTCTGCCTTCCAGACTGTCATTGGTTTCAGTTCTTTCATAAAATATATTCTTACATAAAATAACTTATACAGACTTGAAATGTACTTGAAATGAAGGATAATCCATGATGTCCATTAATTATTTTGTCAAAGTAACAGGTCCAACACGGAGCTGCACAGAAGACAATGTGTTTCTCTGCCAGGGAATATAGTCCCTGGTAACAGCTTTTACCAAGACCTTTTAAAAATGATTTTAAAAATGACCGTCCCTTCTATTTATTAGGCTTAAATGTGCAAAATTACCCGTATAGTCCTTTAAGATGGCTCAGTTCAGGCCAGGTACATTAGCTGTATGTTCTCTCTCTCTAGCTTTTTTTTTTTTTTTTTTTTTTTTAGCTTTAACACTGCTCTGGAAGCTAAAATCCCTCACATGAATACTGGTAATGTTGGGAATTAAATGCCTTTTCCTGTTTGAGTCAATCGTGTTACTGTGGAGAAGAAGGGCAAAGTGCCAAACTTATGACATCACAGACAGCGGCTTTGACAAAGTTGGTCCGAAGCTGATCAGCTGATCTAAATCCAGGTCAGCATGTCACTGAAGGATCGTATGTAAAAGGTTTGATAAAAAAATCTGCTACTGTGTGTTTTATTGCCTTTACTACTAATAGATAATTAACTCAGGAAATCTGATTTTTTTAAAAAACGTTTTGGATTATATTTGTTAGGTAAAAAACTAAAATACTTCAAAATCTGTCAGTACAGCATTCTAACATCCAATCAAAATAATCATTTTTTTCAGTATCATGCAGCCATGTGCTTGAAGGACAATACCGGCGATTTTGCATCCAGTACATGTACACTGTCAATGATTTCCCAAAATATGGTACTGGAGCAGTAAATTTTAGAATGTAATCCATCAAACCAAATGTCATTCATATTTATTTATTTATTTATTTATTTTTGCCAAAGTTATTTAATTAACCAGTCCAACACAGAGCTACATGGAAGAAAATGTATGTCGCTGTGAGGGAATATAGTCAAACTGAAAAACGGCTGTCCATTCTACATTCGGATGTGTTAGCAGGTAAAACATTGAATTTTAAGGTGTGTGTATCACCTGAACATTTGAGTTTGAAAGATTAGGGGATTTAGCAAAATAACAGGAAATTAAACTGTGATTTTATGTGTTGGAAAATGTTTGTCAGCAACATACTGTGGATGCAGGTAGTATTTAATGGGCTTAAAATCACTGGTGTGGTCCTTTAAAAACACTGGAAAAACCTTTTGAACAGGCCAGTATTAATAAAGCATATCCTTCTTACGTCAAAGCTGTTTATTTTCTTATGTTCTTTACATTTTAAATAAACCTTAATAATGGATTAACTCTGGACATACAGAATAAATTCTTCACTAACCGTACACTGTCCAAGCGCTGACACGTGGAATATGATTTACCGTGTAATACTACAAAAACTTAAAATGTCACGCCAGATTAGCACAGATCCACCAACTCAATCTGAACAGAACGTGTAGTTTGGTGCAATTTTCAAATTAACGGTGAACAGCTTTTTATGGAATTAAAAGCTACATGGAACAAGTAACTTTAAGAGTAATCTGGAAACTGCATACTATCATGACTGCAAGATACTCTTAATCTGAAGTTTGTACTCTTAAGATTAAGAGTATAAACCTCAACAAAGTCCTGTGTGTCTGTGCCCGTTATTGAAAACTAAACATTTCTCTGTCTGGCTGAACTTTCACTGCCATTCATTACTTCCTGATCACTCTGATTAAGCCTCCAAATTAGAGCAACAGTTTGCTAAAACATGCTTTCAATTTTGCCTTTCTTTCTTGACCTACGACCTTTGACTGTTGAAACAGATCTGATTGAGCCACACACCAATAAAATCTTTTATCTTTCAATAAAAGATTCACAAATCATTCATGCTGAATTATTGCTTATTAGCCAAGTTCTTTTGGCTTCAAGACAAAATAGTTCAAATATTATTCAGCAATATTAATTTGTAGAGTTGATTATTATTAAAAGTGCTGTGCTGGTGAGTTGTAATGGGAGTTTTATAGATTCAGATCAGGTCTTAGACATAGAAAGTATGTCTCTGTCTCTGATTCAAAGAGCAAGAATGACAAATATGGAGTGTAATGCATTGCAGATTTGTCCCTGTTTTACTTTAACTCGCTACACTGCTGCCTTATCCATACAGTTTGTAGGTCAGATTCCGGCTCAGGATTGAAGCCTGCTACCTTGATGTTTCTGACTTGGGAAAATGTGAGTGAGAGGGTGTGTTTGTGTGTGTGTGTGTGTGTGTGTGTGTTCAGCAAACAAATGAATAAATAAATACAATAAAATTTAATTTTTTTAATGTAATAATTTAAAATTACCAACTTCAATACTACCCCACAGTGTGCTTAGCTTTGCAACTGAATATGGGAGGATGACTGTGATTTATTTTAGATTGCGGTTATCTTGTTTCGAAACATAGATATGCTCTCATCAAAGAGCCAAATGTCTGTTTTCCTGTTTTTCTTGGGATTTATTGCCATCACTTACTATATTTATTATTACATATTATTTCCTCTAATTAGCACCACCACATATTCTTTAAAACATTTACAATCTGGTTTGACTGCAGAGGATCAAACTTTGGATTTTGCTAGAAACAAATACCAGAAAGAATGTTACTATCATCTCACATATCCATTAGACGAATATTACTGACATTTGATACTGTGATGATTGATTTATAAACTTAGAAAACATATGTGAAGATAAATAATTTTCAGAAAATTTAAAGTAAATAATACAGGGAGTGTTTATGAGGATATAAACACTAGCTAGTTATCCTTATTTAGGTTTACAACAGCAAAGACTGAGTAACTGACAGCTAGCTAACAACCTCAAACCGAACATTTACAACCTTTTTTGACCTGAAAATAACTTCAAAAATGTTTTAAAGTAACTCACTTTCCACTTGAGCCTGAACTTCACTCATCAAGGAAAGAAGCAGCAGGAGAAGCGGGCACCAAATCCAACGAGACATTTTCCCTCTGGTCCGTTTATTTAACTGCAAAACGTTTCTAGCTGTTGCTCGGGAAAATCATTTATATTCTCTCAGTCTCCTGTGTTTTGGTAGTGAAAGCACTAACGAAAGAAAAACCGTCATACTTGGATGAAACAGTAAAGTTTTTGTGGCTGTCTTGTCTTCGCCCCTACGACAATGCTGCTGTCCCGCTGCTGGACTGTTCTTCTTCGTCTACTTTGTGCTTCCCTTGGCGGTTTGCAAATCAGCTTACTGGCGCTCTACTGCCACCTACTGGAGTGGAGTGGAGTGGAGTAGATTGGTAAAATAAAAAAAATAAAATTAAAAATAAATAAATAAAATAAAATAAAATAAAATAAAATAAATGCAGCTCTCTTGACATTTAACTGACCAGCATTTATTTTTCCATACATATTTAATCTTTAATTTTTTTTTTATTAATCATAATACATAGCTGATAAAAAATATCAAGCAGCTAAAGTCCACAACCAAGTATTTTAATGGTTCATACTTGTATGATAAAAATATTAATAAACGCTTGATTAGCCCCTTAAAATTTAAGTTCCTGTGAATTAAAAGCATAACTTTTTCTCACTGTGTGACATATATGCTCTGTATCTGCTTGTTTCAACGCTTTATTGAAGCGATATGATGGTTACAGTTAGTAAAATATTTAATCCACAGACACTGTTTTAATAGCTACACATTTACATCAAATGGAAATATTGCAGATGTGATGTATTATTCGATTTGCCCTGAAATTAACTCTGATATGTTTGTTATCCTAGGAAGCAGTTTCAATAGAATTTAAAATAAATAAATTGAGTAATGCTTGGACATACAACATGTGTTTGCAAACATGGACCCACCAGTGAGTACTTTCAGAGTTTAAAAAGTTAACTTGTAAACCTACACCATTTTTAAGGTCTAATGTTTTAATGCTAAAATAGGAAAAGTCCTTACGGATGCAACAGTTCCAGAGAGTTCAGGTTGCGCTCCTAAACTATTTTCCGTCTTTTACTTTAGTGATTGTGGAAAAAGTGCAGTTACTCATTTATGCTAGTAGATATCCCTCCTGTCCCAGCAAATATCTGAAGTTATTGCATTGTAGCTATAGTAAAAATGGGCTGATCACATGTTATGTTATGCTTGTTCTGTCCAGTCAAGCGAATCTCATTTTGTATTTATTTCTTTGTTTAATATTTTTGTGAACTTGTGATCAAATCACCTGGCATTATTATTATTTTTTTTTAATTATTGTGTTCTCTGCCTATTATAGGCATAAAACATGCAGGTCAAATTGTCAGTTTCAGTTTTTAGTCAGATGATCTTGTGTACAAAGAAAGACGACGTTGCTTGTGTTAGAGATTTGGCCTCCAAAATTAAAGGCTGGAATAGTGCAATTTCGACACTGCCTGTAACGGAACAACTGCAACTAGTTCATTCATCATAATATAATGTATGGATAATGTATAAGAACAACAACAAAAAAATCAGGTCAATGAAACTGAAATGCAAAAAGCTTTTGTGAGTAATGCAAGAATGCACAATAATAATGACAAGAAGCTGCATTTTGTCGAGCTACAAAGAAGAAACGCCATATTTAATTTAAGTTGATTTTGATGAAAAATTGCTAAAGTATTGATATGATTATTCTCTTCATCTAGTAGTTGATGAACATTTTGACAATCGATTCACGATTACCATTTATTTTACTACCACCACCAATACCAGCAGACTTTTATTTTGAATTTAAAAACCGGAAGTATGTATTTTGTGTGCGGTTGGTTTTTGGCTACTAAAAACCATAACAGGACTCTACAGGGTGGTTACTAACCACCAATTTCACAGAATTTCGGCTCTAAAGCTAGTATAAACATTCAAGTAAGTGTGTAACTTTATTTAAGTTTTAAAACATTAACTAATTTTGGACGTATGGTACGCCGCTAAACTGAGTGAGGAAGACGCTGGAAATCATCGGCTAAAACAGTTAGCTAGCTGCCGGGTTACAGCTCCTTCCCGGAGCCAGTCAACGTCGAAAAGCTTTACTGGGAGACCCCCAACAAAGCAAAAGTGAGTACAACCCCAAACATCAGCGAAATAATGAACTAGCATTACATTAAATGCCAGTAATTATACATGGTTAGCTTGATTGCTAATCGCACTGTAGGGAATTGATAGCCCTCAGCAGCTGGGCAGCCGTCAGTCAGCGCAATTATGTAATAACGCTGGAATAGAGAGATTTGAGGTTTTGTTACCATTACATCAACTTTTGTTTTTCATCTTCATAAGTATATCTCACATATCTGTTTAGGTGAAGGCCAACGTTAATGCTACAGCATACAATTATATATTTTTCCATAAGTGCCACTTTGTAGCAGCAGCTTTGGGAAGGCCCTTTCCTGTTTCGGTTTGTTGAGTTTGGCGTGGAAGAACTTGAGATTTCTGTGCAGAGCCCTGACTTCAATCCATCTCACACCTTTGGGATGATTTGGAACACTAACTTTACGCCAAACCCAACATCAATGCCCGCTCTTCTGGCAAAGCAAATCCCTGCGAGCAAGTTACAAAATCCATTGAAAATGAAACACGGGACTAACTGCATTTTCAAACCCAGGATTTTGGGATGAGATGAGATTTTCCAGCACATATGTGTGTAACATTTGGGTGCCCATACATATTTTTCTGTGTAATGTATTGGACACCAGCATCAGGCTCATATACAGCATCCTACTGTAGTGCTGTGTGTATGAAGCATCCTTAGCCCTGGTGTTTGGTTACAATTTGCAGCTGGTAGAAGCTTGGAACAGAAGCAAGATCAAACTGTCTCTAATTATATTACACAGCTGATGTATGTGGCAGATCCTGGTCCATTATCAAATAACAATTATAATGTGATACAAGCCAGGCATGTCATCCATGTGTGATTTGATTGGAGCTACTGGAAAAACAATCCATAATGTCTGCAGCATCCTGATATTTTCTCTGTACATTTGGTGCATTCGCTTTAGCTGTTAGTCTAGATTAATCTATTCATCTAGATTGTAAGCACTGAGCTGACTTATATTGGACTAAGGTGACTTGATTACTGGTGAGAACGTCTGTCAGCTGTTCGTTCTCTGCACCCATGCAATCTTCGTTTCTGCCAATCATCATTTCCGTGTTTTCCATCTTCTTTATATTTTACACATGAATAAAGGGTATTTCCAGACTATCTGTGCTAAACATTGGCAGAGGTGAGACTCAGAATGCAGGGTCACAAGAACACACAGATGATTTGGCAGTCAAATAGAGTTTCCATTTGTCTCTTCTGAAACCATAGCTTGTAGCCTGCGCACGACCCTGGTAGCTATAGCTCTGAATTTGAATGAAGAAAAGGCTTTGAAAACACAGAAATAGCAGCATATAGCCTCGTTTGGGTGTGGATGGTGCACAATGGTGGACAGTGCACAATGATTTAACAAACTGACAAATAAATTTGTAGCAACAAATTTGCTACAAATACAGTACTTTTGCTGGAACAGAATTAAATGTGATTTTTTTTTTAAGCATGGCTTTTTGCATATTAAAGGATATTTTCAATGTAGGGGGAAAAAACTTACCCAAAATAGAAACACAGCCAACAGATCACATGTAGATTGCATCAATGCCTGTGGTGAAAGAGTGAAAGAAAAGTCTGAAGCAATAAGATAATTTTAAAACTCTTTAATTGGTCAGGAAGTGTAGAAATCTTCCATTAGTCTAAACAAGTTTGGTCTCCATACCATTTATTTTGAGAAGGCTGATAGGAAAGACAAAAAACTGTTTTCCCCAAGGCAAGCTTCTGTGATCTCTGCTCAGCATGAATCCTAGAAATGATATTATGGGCCTGAGGCCAGATTCTGATATTTAGATGCAATGACACTAAAAACACTCTCATCACCACCCAATACGGTAAATTTTACATGACAAGTTGCCATTCTGATTAAAAAACGGTAGTATTCTGAATAACACAAAACACTACTTGCAATTTCTAGTTATTGTTATTTTGAAAGAATTTACAGTGAGCCATGAAAATGAGATCTTTGGTCTGCGTATTATTTGCAAGACACAGTCATTTTAATGAAGCTGATTAATTATGCCAGGATCGAGGAGTCTGAGGATTAACTCGGTTTCTTGTCTGTTCATTGGGTGATGGCAGTTTAAAAAAAACCCCGTCTGTTGAGAACAGGCCTTCCTACATAAGATACTTACACTAAAAATCAAGCTTTTAGGAACAGGAGATCACTTTGCCTCCACACTGATTTTTATTTACAGAGTTAAAGGGCGTTCTCTTGTGTCTGCAGTAGCTTTCATGTACTGTTTCATTTGTTTGCACAAGTCCTGTATGGGCCACCAGATAATATGGGAAGGATGACACGTTTGTCAGGTTTCTGTTTTTTTTATACCTTTATTTTTCCAGCAATGCTTTGCTGAGCATAAAAGCCCCTTTTCAACATCTTCTCCTTCTATGAGCCACACAATATCTTTGTCCTGTTCTGAAAATGGAGACAGCTGTAAGATCTACAGAGGATGGTTTTCAGTCTGCTTTTGACCTGACATTTCTCTAATAATTTTTCATAAAATGCAGAGGTTATTTGCTGGAAAGTCCCATTGAATGCTCAAAGAAGTTTTTCTCTTTAATGTCGAAACAAAAATTGGTGAATTAGTTGACCGACAGAAAATTAATCAACAGCCATTTTAATAGTTGATTTATCGGTTTAAGAATTTATTAAGAATGCCAAACAGTTGCCAAACATTTGCATTTAGATATGGATATTGTGTTTTCTGCTTTTAAATTGATTTTGGAGTGCAGATGTTCCATTTTTAAAGTTGCACAGTTATCAAAAAACTGTGAAACAGATGAAAACTGTTGACACTCCTGCTTAGTAAGTATGCGCAGGTTATTTCAGCTGCTCCACCACAGAGTGCTGATATTTACTTTCATCAGTTTTCAATCAAAGTAATATATTTTTTATAGCCCTTAAACACATTTATAGTTCTTTCAGGGCTTCCAATAGCCACATTATGAAATAATAAAACAGCCCCCACAAAGAGGAAGCATTCATCTGTCAACAAGGGAGCGGTCCCACGACTACCATGTCTGCTTCTCACCCATATTTTTACAACGTTAGGAGCCTTAACACGCTTTGTGTCGCTGATGAAGAGTTATGAAAATGTCAAAGTGCAGAGTCATCCTCCCACTGACTCCAGTTTGGCTGATTAGATGCGTTTGCTGTGACAAATGCCAGACGTGTTTAACGTGAGATAGTTGCCTTTAACTTCTTTTTGTGGTCTGGGTTTATGAATGGATTTAGAAAAATGCTTGGCATATATTTAGATATGGCTAAATTTAGGCTTTCATTTTGCACAGTTAGATAGAGATAGAGAGCAGATAGAGCCTTTATTATCATTGCGAGAGGTTTAGCTCTGACAGTTTTAGCTTATTTCTACCCCTAAACTATCTTATTGACTAGCTTTCACTTCATGTTCAAATTTTCATTGTTCTGAGAAACTCATTTTTCTCCATACATCAAACAAAACTCAGTAAGCGTGCTTTTTATGTTGCACCTGTTGATGAAAGGGCAATATTACGTGAGTTTTTGTGGAAGATTATTGTTTTTTATGCTATAAAAAACAATAATTAACATGTGTGGGCGTGTCAAGACTTTTATGAATGTCTCAGCCAATTAACCTCCATGTCCACCCTCATCACACCCCACAGCGCTGCTTTGGAAGATGGGAAACATGACTCATTACTGTCCAACCTGATCGGCGCATTGTTATCACACCGCAGAGAGATCTGCTTGTTTGAAAGCTTTAAATCTGAGTAACAGAGTTAATACATGCAAGACAAACAAACTCATTGACAGCCACGGGCAAATTCACCCAGCCTGCATGTTTTTGGAGCATCTGCAACGTAGAGATATTCTCTCAGATTTTTTGAAACCAAGGACAGGAAGAATGAGTCAGCCATTGAAATTTTTATTCATAGAGCGCTTTTCGAGACTCTCAAAGACTTTACAGAGAAATAAGATATTAAGAAAATAACAATAACGATGAGAAATCATAATGTCAAAAAACACACTGAAGTAGATTGACTAAAATCTGCTGCTATGGCTTTCGAGATGGATTGAAACATGTCTGTTTGTCTTGTTCTAGAATACAACAAAAACAAAGGCGCTACCCTCTAATTCTGGTTTTTCTTTTGTTGGATTAGTCCAGTCTGATGTGCATTGGTGTTTTTTCTTTTTAAGACTTCTAACTGAAATGGCTTTAAATACATTTGTGCAGGAACAATGGTACCATAGTTAATATGGGGACAAAGTACATCACAAGGCTATTTGATCAAAAGTACTGCGCCAGCTGTTTCATGGTTTGAACGCGTGTGATTAAATGTCATTGCTTCAGTCACATTCCTTTACCAAGGCTAATTCACAGCCTGTCTTCTCTCGCTCCTTATTTTAAAGGGAAGGATCTACCTGTTCAGCATCTCAAACAACACAGTGTTGATGTCTGACTATAAAGCCAAAAATCTCTGACCATCCATCTGCCTGTCTGTGGCATCAATATCTCTAGAACCTGGCATTGTATGAAGTTGAAATTTAGCAGGTATAATGCTCAGGCCCCAAGGACATTCAGTGTTGTGTGCAAAGTTGTTTGGATGAGCGGCTCTCGAATTGAGCTGTACTGGTAAAAAGTAGTCCGCATGCGGCAGGATAAGCTTCGGGCGTGGCAGGATATGCTCCCTTCCATGGGCACTCATGCCAGGCTGCAGCGCACACTGTGAAGTCAAGCTCGGTCCAGACAGGCACATTTTCAACGGCCACTGAAAACAAAGCTAGCTCATGAAGACGTACAGAGCAAAATTGTGGCAGGCTGTGGCGCACACCACAAAGTCCGTCCCGGTCTGAACAGGCACGTTTTCAACGGGCATTGCACTAGCATTTATAATTATATTGTTTTTTACGTGCTGTTTTAACTACTGAAAAGCACCTTGAATTACCTTGTATACGAAACGTGCTACATAAATAAACTTGAGCTTGAACTTGAACACTGAGAGTTAAGTGTGTTTTTAGCACTCTGATGAAAAGTTCCAGCAGGTAGAAAATAAAGTGATTTTCCACATTTGGCAGGTGACATGGTGACAGGTGACATGGTTAGCGCCGTCAGCTCACAGCAAGATGATCCTGGGATGAAGTCCGACTTTGCATGTTTTCCCTGTGCCTGCAGGTTTCCTCTGGGTGCTCCGGTTTCCTCCCACCTCAAAAACCACGTGGGTTAGATGACCTAGAAACTGGTGTGAATGCGAGTGCAAATGAGTTTTCTCTGTATCAGCCCAGTGACAGACTGGTGACCTGTGTGTCATCAGTGGGCATTGAGAATGGATGAATGGAAAAGCCATAACCACACAGTGGTTTGCTCTAATTCAGAGTAAAAAGCAAAAAGTGTCCTTTCCTCAATCTTAAGTAAGGAGTGAGTTTAAACTTAAGAACACAGATGATTTTGAAGATGATTCAGCATGGAAGCATCTTGAAACTGTAGTCATGATTGACAGCTAATAAAACAGACTTGAAATTGCAGTAAATGATTACTAACAATTAATTTTGCAGCTCAGGTGTGTGTGGGACATTTTAGCTGTACTGATGGAATAGTGACTGGACACCTATATAGAAATACAGACATTCCCTATTGTTAAACATGTAAAACGCATGTAAATGATCATTGCATTTCAGAGTGTGAAACAAAAATTGGGTCATAAACAAAACTCCTGGTTTGACTTGTCTTTACCATTTATGAAGGTAATCTGATGTGAATAACTACTAAGCCAAGTTTTTCTCTGGGCTACACGGGGTTTCTTGCTCTTATTTTAGAAGGTTATGCCTCTTAAGAACACATGATATTACTGATACTAATTGTGTTTAACCAGTGTTACTGTGACCAATCAAATTAAATATCCCATTTTTACATGAGCAAGCACATTCTTCTGATCTAATTAGTGTAGGTTTCTGCATCTTTATGTATGTTTTATTTAACTGTGGTATTTTTAAAAATTAAGTAATTGATTGGTTGGAGTAAAAAGTGCAAGCAAAGCTTCTGAAATACAAGATGAGCAGAAATCACCTTAAAAATCAACACAAATGTAATGCATGTTTTGTGAAGCACCAAACTTCCAAAGTCTGAATGTTTAAGCATATTTTTACAGCGACCTTCAAAATGTTAAGATGAGGTCAAATTTGTCAAACTGGTGATTCCCGTTGCATCGTAATGTTTTTGTTTACTTTATATTCACCTGATGCAGTTTCTTCCATATCTCTGTGTGTGTTTGCATTAAAGGCACGTAAAATTGTCCTATTAATTTACTGGCACTTGCTTTCATACGATCAGCAATAACACTGGTTTCGTGTGTGGAATAATTTAGTTCTGTTATTTATTCAGCAGGTGTAGAAACGTGTGTGTGTGTGTGCGTGTGTAGGAGGGCTTCGTTGTCGTAGCAGACGCTAACACTTAGAGGTCACATCAGTAGTGAAAGGTTTAACTGGAGCTTTTCTTCCTTGTTGTATCACACGCACACACACACACACACACACAGAGGGAGGTTTCGCTGCCGCTCTGCCGCCAACACCGGCAGCCCTGCAGCACTAGCCTAGATTTTAGTGGAGGAGGGAGAAAAATATGGTGATGTCATCTCTACGTCTCTCTCTCTCTCTCTCTCTCTCTTTCTCTCTCTCTCTCTCTCTCTCTCTCTCTCTCTCTCTCTCTCTGTTTCTCTTTTCTCTCTCAGAGGCTGTGCTGTAACAGTAATAGTTCTTCTCTGCTGCTGAGCTGCATGAGGTAGGTCCTACATTTACCCTGTTTGCCTCTTTTATCTTGCACATGCATGTTGGTGCGGTTTCCTGCATCTCTCTGTACATGTGTGTAATTTACCCTGCATTTGTCTTCATTACAGCAGATGAGCAGGATTTGAATGAAGTCTGTATGTGGCATCATCTCACTCTTGTTGCTTGTTTTGGATGTTTGTGTGTGTGAACAGCTCTGTCATGGTAGCATCTGCCACATACAGAGCTGTTCAGAGACACACACACACATACAGCTCCATCATGGTAGCAGATGCTAATACGCCAAGGTCCTGTCAGACGTTAGAGTCACACTACAGCCTGATGATGCCTCCTGATATCTGGCTAGCAGCTTTCAGAATGTGTCTCGTGTCGTTGGACTGCAGACAGCTGCCAAAATCACAGCCTGAGATGAGAATTTGATTCAAACTCATCACGTAAAGCTGATTCTTTCCCTACATGTCCAGTTTAGTTCATTTGCACTCTTTCATTGAAAGGTCATAGGGTCACACAACTACATTGCAGCTGTGACATTTCCCTCTTTCCTTGGAATGTCATGAAGTCACCTGAAATGTAAAATGCGAATGAATGTATTTTTAGGCTGGATCCGTCATCGTCTCTGGCTCGCTGTCTTTCCGTTATGCAAGAGGCATCAAATTCAACAGCGGCTCTGTGCGTCACACACGTTCTTTGCTGTACAGCTCCGTAGTGTCACAGCGGTTCTGCTCCCTCTGTGTTCTCCCTCTGTCACGGATGATTTTGTGCTGCTGCCTACTGCGTGGCGACACTGAGTTGAGAAGCGAGACGGCGCTGAGTTTTGCCTATATGAACACTCCGAAGGTAACAACTGTCTACTTAACAGCATCCTTGACACCTGGTCGTCACTTTGTGGGTCAGATAAATGGCCAGTAGTCAGCATTCAGTTACCTTGCTGCACAGTATGTTGCACTTCAACATCTTTACTCAGTTTGGACCATTTATATATGATTATGGTATTAATATGGTATCAGAGCCACCATATCTGTATTGTTGCAGTCTCTTCCCTCACTTTTTTCACTTCTCCTGCATACCTGTCTCACTGAAATACTGCTAATCATTTTTCAAGTCTCAGCAGAGACAGGTGGCATCACGAGACGCTCGCATCACTCCAATCACCTCGGATCCTTCAGTGATTGTTGTCCTTGTTTGCCTTTGAGTGATATCAAGCTGCGCTGGTAATATCAATGCAATCAAAAAATAATCAAAGTCACAGTAGTGAGTCGCAGTTTTCAAATAGGAGGCAAAAAAAAAAAAAAAGNAAAAAAAAAAAAAAAGGCAAGAGGCTACTGTTGCGATATCTTGCAGAATCCAGTGATTTAAAGGCCCATACCATCCATTTTGCACGTTTGAGCCTAATATTTTCAATTTTCATACATATATTGTTACTGACAATCATTTCCCAAAGCATGCTACTGGAATGGTGAATTAAAAAATTTTTTCCTGCCTTCCAGAACGCCGTTTGTTTCAGTTCATTCTGATATGCTATTAAAATCAACTTGTTGATACTTGAAACGTTCTTGGGATANTGTTTCAGTTCATTCTGATATGCTATTAAAATCAACTTGTTGATACTTGAAACGTTCTTGGGATAGTTAATCCATCATCACCAACAAGACGTATATTTCAGTTTTTGTTTTTTTTTCGAAGTTACGTCATTTTAGCATTTAAGCGCAATAAAAAGAACAGAGTGAATGTATGTCTCCACCGGGGAATGTAGTCCCAAAAGAAGACCTGCGTTTTTATCGCAAAATTTAAACGACCATGACTTCATAAGGCTGCGTAACTATTAGCAGGCGTAACATCGATTTTTAAGCTGGATGTATCGCTTGAATATTTGATTTTGAAAGATTAAGAGATTTTGCAAAATGTCAGGAAAGCTGAAANATGTATCGCTTGAATATTTGATTTTGAAAGATTAAGAGATTTTGCAAAATGTCAGGAAAGCTGAAAGATGGTTTTATCCTTTGGGAAATGATCGTCAGTAACGTAACGTATGAAAATTTAAGACCTTCCAAACACCTTTGAGGTCATTTAAAGTTAAAATCATTAAGATTTTACAAAAGTACAGTATGTGGCATGAGAGAAAATAGAAATTTATTCAGGCATTTAAGCATTACAATTGGAGTAAGCCACCTTTGCACACATTTCCTCACCTGATAGACCTTCCACCTTCTCCAATTACACAATGTATATTTTGGCAAACCGCGGAATCGTATTAATTCCATTTGTGTATGTCTCACTTGCATTATTGCCTTAATGGCAGTACAGACGAATGCTGGGAGTATAGCGTGCATGTAACCGTACTGAGAGAGTATTGTTGGTAGTGATGTTGTTGAATTGTTTCAGTAATACTCAGGTCTGCTCTTAAGCTGCTGCAGCAATGATACATGTTGAAGACAGCAGGAGTCTCAGCTAAGTATAAAAGTCTAATTCAATGGCAAACAGCCAACATGAGGCCTCAAAGATAAAATAAGATATATGGATCCCAGAGGCAAATTCATTTGTCATTCCTGTGATGTTCTTTTGCAGACACTAACAAAATTCTACAAATGTGATTCAATACTAGTAAATAATTTCTCGTTTACCTCCTACACAACGCTTTAAAATAGCTCCAGTCTCAGGCCTTGTGTTCTCTATTTTCCAGCCTCATGTGGTGTGTGTGTATGTGTGTGTGCTGCTCCAGGCTAAGTCACGGACTGATAAAAAGCTAAAGGTAGTTTTGAGGAAGCATGGAAAGCATCTATCTATCTCTCTGTAACAGGTCCTTCAGAGTCTAGGTGGGATGAAGTGACTGCTGGCTGAGAAGCAGTTGGAGCACTTGAGTGTTACAGAAGTAGAATGAGAGATTTATATAGAGCTGCAGTATATACAATAAATATCATAAAGAGATATGCTGTTTCATCGTTAGGATGTCTGTCCTCTGACTGCTTATGTGTCTGTCTGATGATTTCTATAGGTATTGATTTATCCGAGAAAAAAAACGATAAACATTTTTTATATACCTTGATAGAAACTTTTGTCCAAATCACCCACCACTTGCACAGGCTCCATTCTCAGCACAATATAAATTAATTTAATCTTATTTCTTAGAATAATCTAATGACCCACACCCCGTTTTCTTTTATATCCAGGATTTGGCTTTTATTATTTGAGCTTGACAGCATTGCTGTGACCAGTAAGCATGCACAATACACAGCTTCAGGGCTCTGATTGGCTCTGATGAGATTGCCCTTTCTGATGATGAAATTACTGGTTTGTTTCAATGCAGCAGATTTTATACTTGTTTTTATCCAGGTGAAGGTGAATGAACACCTACACCTTTTTTTACAGTGGAGCTTTGTCACACAAACTTCAGCATAGCTCAGCTGTTAGACATATGTTTGCATGTCCCAGTTCCCAGGGTCTAATCTTTAGCAAAGAGCTTTCAGCAACTTGTAAAATATTCAGTATGCCTGTATAAGGAAAGCATTTTTCAGTTGCAGATAGGCACACGGTGCTCTCAGGCTCAGGTAGGGCCGAAGAATTCCTGTCATTAGATATCCAGAGAAAACAGCAATCAGCATAAGTGGCTGCTGCTTATCATGTTGAAAGCATTTATTATTATTTTTTTTTTGCACAGCCACATGTTGCCAGGTTGCTGCTCCGCACAAAATAATCTCCTCAAAAGCACAGCGTGTCATAACAGATGGTCCCACTTGTTCATGAACTGATGCAGAGGATTTAGCTGATCGTGGCTTTACTTCTGCAACTCAAGCCTGTATTTTATTGTCCACCAGTGCAGATTGTACAGCCTGATGCTGGGTCACACTGGTGGACAGATGAATGGAGTACCTCAGGGCCTGCGAGCGTCGTCTGCCAGACGTCACATTCTTTCATCAGACCAGCCTCTCTAAATGGTGGTTTTACTGGGAGACTTTAGCCCTGCCACTGGCATTTAATTGGCATTTACTTCATGTGGTTCCTGTTAAAGTTTTTGGCAGCATAGCAGATCACGAGTATCATCATTACAGACAGTGTGTTTTCTTGTTTTCTTTCTTCTGAGGACATTTGTATCCAGATTTAACATTAATTTATGGTTATACGTTGAGTTTAGGGTCAAAGAGATTACAGATTGCTGCTGGTTAGAAGTGTCTTACTCGATAAAGCTACTACTCACATTTACAGAATTAAAAATGTGTGTGTGCGCGCTCAGTGGTTCAGTGTTTCTCATTGTTGTATTTTAACAGTTTATTTCTCAATTTGTATTTACACATAAAAACTTCATTGTCACTTTCAGTTTTGTAATTTAGTTTTATTGCAAAAAAACAAAAATTTTCCACAGCTTGGCATATTCATACCAGAAGGTGTTAGCAGTACAGAGCAAGCAGACACTAAGTCTTTCTTACATTTAAAAATAATGACAAAAGAGATAAAACAAAGATAATAAAGATAAAAGATACACTTATTGCAGAGAAAGTAAACTGTAGCAGTGAAGTCAGTTGATATTAAATGCTGCCGAACATAAATTACTCCACAACAGGTTCCATCCTTCATCAACTTCTAAATTGGTGCAGTAAAGAAGCAAAGAGGCAACTAGTAGAAACTTCCCCTGGAAAGATCAAGCATACAAAAGTGTCTTGGATAGGAGGACATAGAGGAAAAGGTAAATTGAAAGAATGAATGTTTCAGGAGCTTCTGGTGGAGGGGTGTGATAATCTGACAGATCCTCCATCCTTCCCTGCTTTCAGGAGGAAACAGAGTTTTTTTTATTAAAGCCCTGAAGTTACAGCGCCAACTGTGTGGAGGAAAAAAAAAAAAAAAAAAAAAAACCCAGCGGAGATGTTGAGATGAAATTCCAGCTTCCGTCCTCTGTGCACCCACTGCAGCCTTTTCTTTCTCAAACACTGCAGATGATAAAGTAGGTATGCTGTTGCAGATAACTCGAATCTTTTACAATCTTTTCCAAGCCAAATAATAACCAATAGTGGATAACCTTCACAAAATGCTAGCCATAAGAAATTCTAGGCCTGTACATTGCTGAAGGATGTTACAGTTTGAGATAATTGTGCAGACTTCCTGTTTGATGGCCTAAATGGGTCCGTTATGTTGTAACATTGTCCTGCAGTGGTAACGCGTTGCCTCTCCCTCCTGACAGACATGCCGGCAACTCAGCAGCACTGACAAGCCTCACTTTGGTTAAACACAACCATGGAGTCCTCCTCTGAGTCCCAACAAGAGCCTGAGAAAACCTTGGTGAGTCAACACTCATATGTACCTAGAATCTTCCCCCCCCCCCCNCCCCCCCCCCCCATGCGAAAGAGTCTCACCTACTGTTTTAAAGTAACTGGTGGCAAAAAAAACCCCAAAAACACACAAATACAATTTACAGTGCTGCATAACTCTATTTGTGTCTGGTATTTGTACTTAAAAGACAATACCGGTGATATTGCATGTTGCATGTACAACCTGCATACATGTTACCAATACCTATTTCCCAAAACATATCATCTGAACATTTGACTTTGAAAGATTAGAGGATTTGTCAAAATAACACAAAAACTAAAATACAGTTTTATATTTTGGAAAATGGTTGTCAGTTCACGTGTACGCAGGTGCTATTTATCGGGCTCAAACATGCAAAACTGTTGGTATGTCCTTTTAATATCAAAATCAATAGTTGATATATTTTTTAAAAAATGATAGAATATTATGAAGTCTATTTAAATTTCTTAACTTGTTATTTTTTTTTTTAATTCTGGTCAATCTAAGGTAATAGCTTTTAAATGAACCACTTCATGTGTTGTATATATACAAATATACTTATAGATGCATTAACAAATGCAAGAGATTTTTTTCATCATCATGTTCTGTAGATCAGGCAAATCTAATCATGGTTAGTTATCTCAGCTGCACAGACACTTAGGCACTGATAATTTATACAAAATGGTTTGTCGTCTTTACGTGACCTCTGGATGTGTTGTTTCCACTGGACATCCTCTTTCATAGAACACTCTCTGAATCTTAATGATCCGCTGTGAATGCTAGCATTAGCATTGCTAACCTGCCACAGGCTTGTCAGGCTGAAGCTGCACTTTGCTGCATGTAATTAAACTCCCATCAGTGTGTGTGTTTGTCATTTGAAAGACAAGACAGCTACAGTACAGTCAGCTTGGCTGTGTATGTTTAAAGGTCATACATCTGTGTGTTTCCTCACCTTTTCCTGGAAGAGAAACGAGCAACAGAAAGATGTAAATGTGATCAAACTAATGGGCCTCTGAAAATGTAAAGGACACAGTCATGGTGCGATCGCACCGACAGTTCTTGTTCTTTGGAACTCCTGCAACTTCCTGTTTGGTCTGCTTTTGTTCACACTAACCAACCACAGGCGAAGTAAGGCTTGAAAAAACGAAAGATAAGACCAATAAAAGTTGCTTTTTGAGACAGATTTAATAACATGGTATCCCTCAAGCTTATTGGCTTAAAGGATTATACTGGTGATCATTTAAGCCCAATATAAACAATCCACATACATGTTACATTACTGACAAGTGACAACCATTTTCCAAAACACACTACTGGAGCTGTTAATTTCAGAATTTTGTTTTCTTACGTTCCAGACTGCCATTGGTTTCTTTTTATTTCATCAAGCTATTAAAATCAACTTGTAGAGAGTTGAAACACGCTTGAGATATGTAATCTATTACAGCAAACAACATGTCTATTACCGTAGGTTTTTTTGGCTGTAGTAACTTATTTAACCGATCCAACACAGAGCTGCACGGAAGACGATGTATTTCTCTGCCAGGAAATATAGTCTCAGCAAAAGACGGCTTTTACCGAGAAATTAAAATGACCGTGCCTTCTACAATCATGCATAAATGTTAGAAGGTGAAACATTTAATTTTAAGGTGGTGTATCACCTGAACATTTGATTTTGAAAGATTAGGGGATTTGAAAAAATAACAGGAAAACTAAAATACAGTTTTACATTTGGGAAATAGGTTTTCAGCAAACTAACATGTATGCAGGTTGGGCTCAAACATGCACAATCTGTTATGGTCCTTCAAAAGACTTTATTCATTTGTGTTTGAATAAACAAATGGAGGAAAAGCACCAAGTATAATTTAAACACAATCTTATTTATTACTCATACAGGATAAATTTAATTGTGACCAAGTTAGCTACTGAATACCACCTTCCTCCTCTTTTTGTGATTCTGCCCTTCCACCTCACCTCAATCATAATCCTCACAAGCTATTTCTGCGCTGAGCAGAAGGCAATTAGAATTGCAGATAGCCTGAGTGATAACGGTGCTGGCCACCTCTCCCCCAGGCTTCCTCACACAACGACACACAATGGGAGAGAATTTGGAGCACAGTAAAAGCCCATTCCTATTTCTTCAAATGGCTAGAGAGGGAATGTTTGAATAACCCTTCAGTGAAGCTAATTTCTTACCCACCTTCTCCAGAGCCCCTTTTAGTTGCTGCATAGTTAAATTGATGTTGCATAAATTGGTTTCTGCCTTTTTTTTTTTTTTTTTTTTTTTTTGAGATTGAAGTGATTTTGATTCTAAAGTAAAAACCGCCTTTGTTGAGTCTCGAGGCTATTGTTATCACTTGATCACACATCATGAGAAACTGCAGTGGCAGGATAGTGTGATACTTGGACTACGGGACGTATTGTGTTGCTGACATATCCTGCTGTTTTCTGAAAGGACCCACTTAGTAGAAAAGATGGCTCCCAGCACAAGATGAAAGCCTCTGGGAAATCTGCCAGGTGTCTGCTGCTTCTCTCGCCTCTCTCTCGCATGGTCCAGAGATGTTTCAGGAATGTTTACACAACCCCAAAGTCAGAAATGAAAAAAAAAAAAAAATCATGTAATAACAGTATTTTTCCATTTTGAGCTCTTTCTCTCTCTCAGAAACAAGATAGTACCTTTTCCATCTGGTGTAACGTGCCATTAACAGCTATGTGTCAAACATAATTTGGCTCATAATACCATCAGAAGGTTCATGATTAACATTTCATGTACCGTCCTTCATCACCGATCAATCCTCTATATCTGAATATAACTGACACACCCTGATTAAACACTGCAGGACTTAATTTTTGGAAACCTTAAAGGAGCATACTTGTCCATTTTGCATACTTGAACCTAATATATTCAATTTTCATACACATATTTCATACACTTATTTTCATACACAATTACTAACAATTATTTCCCAAATAATAATGTCCCCTACTGGAACGGTAAATTAAAACATTTTTTCCTACCTTCCAGACCACCATTGGTTTCAGTTCATTCTGTTACGCTATTAAAATCAACTTGTTGATACTTGAAATGTTATTGGGATAGGTAATCCATCATCGAACAAGAAGTGTATTCAGGTGTTTTTTTTAGAAGCTACGTAATTTTAGTGTTTAAGCTCAATAAAAAGTGTAGAGTGATCTGAAAATGCTTCCTGTTGTCAAGTCTTCACCACAGCACTTGAATGCACCACTAGGAACCACACTGGTATTGATGAGCAACTTTTATCAACTACCTACAGGTGCTGTACATACAGCTGTTTTGTGCTATAGTACATAAATTTTGTGCTATGGGGCAGTGAAAACCTTCAGTTATTACTCCAATAACAAACTCTTCAACACATTTAGGTATATAGTGTGTTAGTGTGTTGTATCTTTGAGGCAATAGCTGTCCTGATATGCATTAATGCAAAAATTATCGGGTCCATTATAAGTTAGCGGGGTTGTTATGTTGTCTGTGGTCCTCTGGGGTGATTTTCCATGATGGCAGGAGAGATTAGCTCACTTGCTTTGGTTTACTGGTGCAGAAGGGCCTCAGTCAACAAGAACGAGCAGTGACTGGGCGAATGAGGAAGAGCCATGTGGAGACAGTGGCCGTGCCTGAGGCTGTAGACCACATCTTAGAGAAATTCATATTCACACTCACTACAGCACCGTGGTACAATCTACGCATGAAGACTTGCTTCCTCATTTTTGTGCATGTGCAGCAGTTATTTTTTGACAAGCAAAAATAAAGGTGTAAACTGTTCATGTTGTAAAAAAAGTGCGTGATGTGATCAGCGACCAAGAAAAGGGACCGGAGAGATGAATGGACGGATGCAGATAGTGAGACAAAATGAGTGCAGGATGAAAAAGCACAGGAAGCTTTGTGAGCAGATAAAAGCCGAGGAAGAGCAAACAAATGCCTGAGATGTATGCCGGAGCTACAAGAAAATGACTGAAGGGTGAGCAGAGGAGGAGGGAAAAGATGAGAGAGAGAGAGAGAGAGAGAGAGAGAGAGAGAGAGAGAGAAACTCCACTTCTCTCGCTTGCTTGTTCATGCCAGCTTGTCTCCTCCCTCCAGTACCTAATGTGTGTGTCTGTGTGTGTGGAAAAGGAAAGGCTGAGCTCGGTGGCTTGTTGGACCGGGTTTAGTTTCATCAGCATCAGCAACAGAAAGCTCGCCTCTCTCGACTGACGCTTAAGTACATTTCCTCTCTTTGTGTAAGTTAACTTTGTTGAGTTTCATGAAATAAGATTGTTTGTACGATTGTCTGACACAGATGGGCAAACTCAGTTTTTACACAAGGTGGTAGTATACTTTAAAAGTGACCAGAATAATAAGGCACCAATTTGAAGTGAACTGCGATTCTAAATATATTTGTGATGTTCTTTCTTTTTTTTTTGTTTGTTTTAATCTTTATGTGACATATGCAACATACCTCTATCTTAAATTAAGTAGAAGATATAACTATTGATTGAGAGCTTGTTATCAGCAGATAGACCATATTAAGTGACTCAGAATGGGATCTGGGTTTAAAAAAAAAAAAGCCTTAACTGGAACATCCCTCGTGGCCTTGTGGCTTGTATCATGTTGCTTACTTATGTTAGGAGCAGGGAATGCCATTTAGATTCATGTGCACAGAAAATGAAAGAGGATGCCATCGAGCCCTGCGGCTTTCCTGGGAAGTGTTGCTGTGTTTTTCTAGTTATTTGTCAGCTGCAGGTCAAAACACTGGAGTTCCAGTTGGATTGGCATGAGACTGATTCGAATTACAAACAACATTTTATGAGATAAAATAATTTCACAAACTTTGACGTTGCTGGAAAACCAGAAATTTAGATTTTTGTAAGGGGTTGACAAAATCCTGAAAAAAAGCTTCATTGTCACTTATGTTACTCAATGCTGCTACAGTTTATACATTACATAAACATTATAAGAGATAGATCTCCATTCAGACATGCACCAGTTACTAGCTTCAGAAATAATAAACCCGTGAGCTGATTAATCCAGAGTAATAACTGCTGCTGTCAGAAAGAAAGCAACAGAACTTTCTGTTAACCTAACTGGCTGTTCATTTATTAAGTATTTAACAGATATATAACTTTCAAAACTTCAAATGCAGTTTTGCTCTTATCATTGATGAGAACACTGTCAAATAGCCTTTTTATACTTGTGAGGAAATTGAGTCTTTGCAATGGCAAATATTGAAAATGTATAAATTGCCTAGAAACATATCATCCAGGCAAAATGGATGTACATAAAGCTAAAATAAAATGGAAAAAAAAAAAGCTGTTGTAGTTATTCTGCTGTCCTGCTGATAAAGGAAAATGGGTCATAAATATGCTGCGAGTGACAAACATTATGTAACATGTCACGGCATTTCATCCTGTGTTTGCTCGCTACTTCTTTTCAGGGGCAGAGGAACCTCGCTGTGCATTTCCTGTTGAGCTTTGGAGAGGCCCCGGAGAATTTAGTTTCAATTTGTGGTTAAGGGTGATACTGAAACCCCTTTGGATATTTAGGTTGCGACCCATATCTTAATGTGTATGGATAGTTGTATTTGATTTTTGCATTAGCTAAAAAATAAGATTAGATTATGCACCTGTTCACTTTTCTTTCACTTTTCTGATTAAGTCAAGATTTGAAACTTGCTAGGTTCTCATCATAAACCTGCTTCTTTAGCTCCATTTAGTGCTAAAATAGATATTTAAAGAATCCAAATAAGAATTTAGTAAATTAGATAAATAAGTAGTATTATATTATTTATATTTGGATTTGCAAGGAGCCAAAATCAGAAGTAAAGTAAGAAAAATAACAATAAAATATAAGATTATGAGGATAAAAACACAGAAATGAGGGACACAAATTCCTGGAAATACAGTGTCTGTTTTTTTGCAGTTACCATTTTGCTTTATTGATTTGCTTTGAACAGAACCTGAAAATGTTCTTTTTTTTCAGACTAGCTTGTCCTTTATATTGTCTAATCTGTGCTGCAGGCTGTTTGCTGAGGAACACAGCGACCTGAAAACCAGATAACTGTCAAAGAAAAGCCCCCACAAGCCATACAGCAAATTGTCACCTTCTCTTCAGCTTCATCTTCATTTGATCTGTTCCCTCTGAGGAAACTGATAAAATCACATCTAAATGAGGCTGACTTTTGCCTTATTTATTTATTTTTTTTAAATCTTAATTAATTTGAGGAAGGTTACCGACACATCATGCTCTTTTTCACCATCTCTGCTTCACATTGAAACACTGACTCATTTCACATCTCAGAGTTCAGCCATTCTATTTTTAGCCGCCTCACAGCTTTATTGAGTCTGACTGCAGATCAGCTAATTTTCCCAAAGTTATCTCACAAGCAGGATGGAAGCGAAGATGAACATTTACTTTCTCCAACCTCCAATTCAAGACATGCATTAGAATATTACATGTAGTATTGGAACACCAATTTGCTTGTTGGTTAACAACCACGTGGTTTTTGTCAACAAAAGACTATAATGCTTGTTTATTTGTGAGGTTTCTGAAGCAGCTGTAACACTGACCTGTTTTGGGGTAGAGAGAAAATCCAATTTTTTCAAACTTTGATGAAAATTATAGCCATTTTCTCCCTCGTGTCCACATGCAAGCAGCAAACTAAAGCACAGATGACGAAATGACTTTAAAGGACCATAACTGCTATTTTGTATGTTTGAGCCTAATATATTTAATTTTCATACACATAAGGTTACTGACAACAATTTCCCAAAGGATAAAAACGTATTTCAGCTTTCCTGATATTTTGCAAAATCTCTTAATCTTTCAAAATCAAATATTCAAGCAATACACCCACCTGCTAATAGTTACGCAGGCTTATGAAGTCACGGTTGTTTAAATTTTTTGATAAATGCAGATCTTCTTTTGGGACTATATTCCCCAGTGGAGACATATATATTCTGCACTTTTTATTGAGCTTAAATACTAAAATTACGTAGCTTCTAAAAAAAAAACAAAACCTGAATACACTTCTTGTTCAATGATGGATTACCTATCCCAAGATCATTTCAAGTATCAACAAGTTGATTTTAATACATACCAGAATGAACTGAAACCAATGGCGGTCTGGAAGGTAGGAAAAAAAAATTCACTGTTCCAAAAGTATGCTTTGAGAAATGATTGTCAGTAACACATATGAAAATTGAATATATTAGGCTCAAACATGCAGCATGGCCAATATGGTCCTTTAATGTTAATCTGAAGAGAATATCTTATATTAATGGTTTGCATGGTTTTTAATAAATTAGTAGCAGTGTTCATGGTTTTCACAGGAGCCTAGATGACATGCTGTATGTTTTACCCTTTGGGTAGGTCTCGTTGCTCTTTCTCACTGCGTTGTTACGATCTCTAACCATGTGAGATGTTATTGTGAGCACGTTTGCTTTGACTCATTATTTGGCTTCACCTTAATCAAACAGCAGAACAAGGTTTGCTTAGCATCCTGTATTACAGCAATACCTGCCAGTGTCAGCGCGTCTGCACCTTCAGTCGACGGCATCACGTGTAAGACGCGCAACTGCTTGTGATCGTGTTCACTAACATGCTTGTGCTGTCTGCCTTGAGAAACTGGTGATGGTTGCCATTAGTAGCTTCCTGTTTCAACTCTTGAGTTGAATCAGTAAACAACAAATATGAATGAATGAAAACTGGGTGTTCAGCCAAGAGTGAATTAGAGAGCAACTCAGATAACGGCTTTCCACAAACTCTTTTTAATCAACCTCAGATGTTCAGCGACAGTTTCCTAATCTGCTCGAATTATCGTTATAAGCAGTTTATAGAGTTGAGTATCCTCTCATCCCGCAGCTCTAAGGGTTAGAACCAATCAGACCAGAGATCTGACTTTCACTTCCTAGTTTACTGAACAGAATCCAGTCAGTCCTTTGCTTTTCCACGGCTGATTCCTCACTAAGTTGCCTTTAATTGTTTTGTCTGACTTGCGGATGAGGATGAGCCTGCCTTATTCCCGATCTGACTTTGACATCATTTTCCACACTTCCCACTCGCACATAAATTCTCACGGCAGCCAAAAAAATGTCCTCCTAAGGATATTTTTAGACGTCCATCTATCGATGTCCATTGATCAAAACAGGAACAGTTTCATTCATTTTCATTCATTTCATTTTAAGAATGCCGCAGTTTGTTTTGGCTCCATCATATGTGTAGCAGTGGCATCTGAAGCGTCTTTTTATGCTACATGGCTGCACTAAGCACACAAACAGAAGTATTTCATTGTTTTATTTGGCTGTGAGAAGCTTTTGAATGTGTGAAAAAGAAACAACAGAAACAGTGCGGAGCCTGACTGAGGTCTTGCACATATTGCAGTGCTGCAAGTGCAACACAGACAGCGTGTATTTTGGGGATGGGAGGTCTGTCTCAGTGGATCTGTGGGATAAGCTTGTGTTTCCCGTTTATTCCCCTGTATTATTTCCCTGCCATTGTCCGACTCTGCGGCCAGTTTTGTGTCCTTCATTATCATTTTAGTTGAACTAATGTCTGTTTTCCTTTTGTTTTCTGTCTCTTGTCTCCTCTTTTTCTTTTGTTCTCGTCCTGTGTGGCTGCGGCTTCTCCTGCTGCCGCCGATGCTGCCAATCCTGCTGCACGCAAATCCACCTCTGCCAACATCTGGTCAACAACACATGGCGGACACCCCTCCACCCTTCTACTCCCTCCATTTTCATCCAAAATCTGACACATGTTTTGACTATCTCATTCTTTCTCCCCTTTTATTTGTCTCCTCCTCCCCCCCCCCCCCCCCNTTTTTTTTTTTTTTCCTTATCCTTGCCTTTTCCCCCTTTTTTTGTCTCCACCTTCTGCCCTCTTAGCACCATGCAGAGTTCAGAGAGCATCATGCCACCTCCGGTAAGCCAGAGAACTTTCAGAGGGAGGGCTGAGGGCAGCACACACAGGAAGGGAAAGGCTTGGGGTTGTTCAGGGATATGTGGGACATTTATGTATGTGTGTGTGTGTGTGTGTGTGTGTGTGTGTGTGNGTGGGTGTAGAGAGAGAAAATGGCTATTAGCGGTATATTGTATATTCCACAATTTTATCTCATGGGAGAAAGTTACTTGGTGTTTGTTGGAAATTATATCTATAAAGCATCTATCGCATCTGATATCTTAAATAATACTCTGTAATACACAGTAAGTGGTGCATTTCATATCTGGTATATCATATTTGCTTGAAATAAACAGAATGGTAGTCGGTGTGAACAGTGATCGCCTCCATGGCTCAGCAGACAAAGGAAAGGGCAAAACCTACAGAAAGTCGAACTGCATCAACAGAAAACCCTAGAAAAGGACACCGCGTTATTTAACAATTTTATTTCCCAATAAACTGCGAAAACAGTCAGAAATGCAATTATTATTATATTAAAAGTATTTCATATTACTTAAGGTAAGCATGTTATTTACATGGTTTTTAATTTTTAATTTTGGCACGGTATCATATGGAATTTCAACTTGCATTGCATTTTGACTTTTTATTTGAATTGTTACAACTCTTCAAGCATTATTTTTTTTTCCAGAAAATATTAATAAGCCATTCAACTTACCTTTTCACAGAGCAGAATATGCATAGTGTGTTTAACATTTACCTCATTTAGGGTCAATGTAATTACAGGCTTTTAAAGGCATTGAAGATGTCTGTAGTGCTGCTGCTTTCATCAGAAAACATTTTCTACCAAGGTGAAAGTTTATGGCTGATTTTCTGTTATTTCTTCTTTTTTTTTTCTTTTTTTGCCTGTTAGGCACAAGTGCAGTTTGTCATCGTTAAGGTGAATTTGGTCTTCAGGCTGCTCACCTAAAGATTTAAACTGCTGACCTTTTGACCTTTAAAATCAATGGTGTATGACCTATCTGAGCCTGCTGGGATGGTGTGTCACATTTATGTATCATCGCAAACAACACGTGTATTCAGGTTTTTTTGAAGTTTCGTAATTTTAGCTTTTAAGGTCAATAAATAGTGCAGAGTGACTGTATGTCTCCACCAGGGAATATAGTCCCAAAAGAAGACCTGCGTTTATGGAAAAATTTAAAGGACTGTGACTTCATAAGGCTGTGTAGTATTAGCAGAAGAAACATGGATTTTTAAGGTGGGTGTATCACTGAATATTTGATTTTGAAAGATTAAGAGATTTTGCAAAATATAAGGAAAGCTGAAATACAGTTTTATCCTTTGGGAAATGATTGTCAGTAATGTAACATGTATGAAAATTGAATATATTAGGCTCAAACATGCAAAATGGTGGTATGGTCCTTTAAAACATATTATGAAGCAGAAGGCTGCACCTACCAGATGATCCTCAAGAGGGCGCTCTCTCTAGTTGTTTTGTGATTTCAAGTGGACGTGATAGCAGTGTCTGATCACTTCTCTCTTTCTCTCTCTCTCTCTCTCTCTCTCTCTCTCTCTCTGTCTCTCTCTCTGCCTCTGCCTTCCCTCCCGCCCCATTATGTCCTTCCTTTTTCATGTTCCCTGCCCTCTCTGTCCGCCTGCCTGTAGCTGCCCTAGTTTGCAGTGATGACCTCGTCCCTCTGACCCCAGGCAGGATGAGTCAGCGCCAGGTGAAGGAGCGGGACAAGGAGAGGGAGAAGGAGCCAGGACTCCAAACGCCTAATAAAGAGCACATTGCCACCCCCTCCTCCCTCAGCCCAGGGATCAGCTACAGCCATGGTAAGAATATTGGGCATGATTTAGGTTGGTGTATCATTATGACAAGCTCCACGGAATACTGGTATATGAAAATTTTAATTATTTCAAAAGGGAGGTGTTATGACCTCATATTTATTTAATGAATTACATTGTAAATGCTGTTTTCAAGCTGTTGTACACTGTAATTCTCAACTGAAAAAATAAAAAGAATTTGTATACAAGAAGGGAAAAACAAACTGTAAAAGTAATGACATAATGGCTGTCAACCTGATGTCTTATCTGTTTATACAAGAAACTCAACAGGCTCTTAACATTTAAGGCATTTATCAGCACTTATGGTGGTATGTTAAAAAGGCTGGGTTAAGCTACGTTTGACTGGTTTGGCTTGATTGACAGGATATTCAGCTGAATACTAAGCCCTGCTTAGTCGTCCAGCCAGGATATTTCTTAGAGCAGACCCCATACTCTTTCAATATGATGCTTTTTTTTCCCCCGTCAATTTTAGCTTTTCCGTCTCAAGGTTGTGTCATTTCAAAAAGTCATAGGTCTGGTTGTGGGGTCAAAACGGTAATTCTTGTATGTTTTATTGTCCCAGCTTACTGGGCAAAATGGGCTGAGGGGCACCACCAAATTAGGTTGACTAATAATTAGATCTTATGCATTATGTACTGGGGGATCCTAAATAAAATCATAAACCACGTTGGTGTCTCATTGTGTTTTAGTCCGCACGGCCCTGTGTTCATACGGCATGGGTGAAAGATGTCTGTAAAGCTAAGAAGGAAGGATGGACATGCCTTTGCTACTGGTTTCAGTGAACTGTAATGCAGATCTAAACCTGTTAAATAAGTCATTTTATTCTTCTTGATGTGTACGTAACATGATCCAGTGTGGATTTTGTCAGTACTCCATTGGGGAACATTTGGGTAGTTTTAATACTCTATGTTCAACATTTGTGTTGGACATAGAGTATTAAATGTGTATTCGTACATTGGTGGTCATGGCTCAGTTAGTTTTTTCCCTTAGTTTTTTCCCCAATATTTTAAATGAGCTGTAAATCTACTTCCTACCAGAAGAGGGAGTAAGCTTACCATAGCATAGCACATGATACTTTTAGACTGTCCCTACATTTCATATTAAAAAAATTATCCATGCAAGCTCGCCATGTAAGGGATTATTTGTGAAGCTTCAAATAAAGCTTGGTGTGTCACAGCAATACCTAACGTTATAAAGCATTAATTATTCATTTATCCTGCATTTGTTCTGCTGACTGCTCTGTTTAATGTTATGCATTCGAACCAAATTAGTGAGTTGTATCAAGCAATCCTGTCATAGTCTTCTCTCACAACCAACTGATCGTCTCACAACGAACCATCCAAAAAGAAGAGCAACTGTGTTTCTAGACACTCTTTTTTTTTTTTTTTTTTTTTTTTTTTTTTTTAGAGAAAGCAGGCATGGTGCTATAAGCCTACAAGTGCAAGTGGCTGTTCTTGTCTGTCCAGCCATCATATCATAACTGCATTTATTAAACAAGAGTCTATTAGAGAGCATGAAGGCTTTGTCACTACTGGCCTGTGAGCTCCCTAAAGTTGGTATCCATGGCAACTCTTCAGCCAGCCCTTGGCATAATGTCAAAGTGATGACGGGGCATGTCTTGATTTGTTTATCTTGACCGATGATTGAACAGCGTGCAGTGTTTTCTGTCTGTTTAAAGCCTGCAGTTATAAATGAGTAAGGTTCTTTTTATTTACGTCTGTGAATACAGATTCTGCAGCACCACAAGCTGATGGCTGTTCCAGTGACAGATTATTTCTGAATTTGAGAAGAGGATTGTAGGAGTTGTGTGAAATTTCACAGTTAAGGTGTGAAGGTAATTTATCTTGTTTGTTTTTTGTTTTGTTTTTTTAGGCTTTTGGCTTTATTTAGTAACTCTGTGCTGCTCAGTAAAGAAAAGATGTTTCTCGAGGAGGATTTTCTCAGGTTATGTTGGATGAAATTATTATTATTTATTTTACCATCTTACCCTCTCACATAGTGATTGGCTACATTTTTATGCCTAAAAAATCAGGTGACAGCAGGATATTAATTAACACAATTACAAACATGAAGATAATTACACATGTTGAATTGGAAACGTGATCAATTGGAGCTTGGTCAATNAAAAAAAAAAAAAAATTATCTCACATCTCTGAGTCTTTTTTGTGCATTTATTGACAGAAATTGACTACATAGAACAAACTGTGAAGTTTTAGTCTCCTTAACGTCATATAGTATGTCCCTCTAACAAAGTTACTTTGCAGTAACTGTTTCCTTTTCCATGTACATGTACACTTAGAAACCTTGAAGAAACCTGGCTGACATGGCTAAATAATTGCTGATGATAAACTGCTGTTGATATTATTAATGTAACTGATCAGAGATCATTGGTAAGAACATTGTGGACAGTACCATAATAAATTTTCCCTTGATGATATTTTAGGTTCTCAGTGGGGTGCTCTGTTCTAGATTTGTGGCTGTCTCTCATGCAATTGCGTACTGTCATCTGTTCTAGCAGTAAAACTACCATTCACGTATAGGAAAATGTTGGGTATTATTTTAGTTGATCATTCAGACTGCTTTCAGATGTTCAGATTATTTAGTTAAATCTGGTTTTGTTGCATCGTCACAGACAAACCAGGGAGGTGTGGCTGCCTTATTTTCTTTCTGTCTCACTGAGAGCTAAAATAAAGGTGGATTGTTTGGCAGAGCTTCTTCAATCAGCTTTGTAGCTGCTCTCACTTTAACTGCCTGTCAGCGACGTGCTCTCCTCTTTCTAGGTAAACAAAAAGGGAGGTGGGGATGAAGGGGAAATAGTGAGATGGCAAATTGGAGGAAAAGAGAGACCTAGATGCAGGGAGATGTAAAAGAGAATAAGAGAAGGTGAGAGACTGGAGAACAATGGGGAAAGTCATTTTAAAGGACCATACCAATGATTTTTGCATGTTTAAGCCCAATAAATATTACCCACATACATTTATGTTAATGACAACAATTTTCCAAAAGACAAAACAGTATATTAGTTTTCCTGCTATTTGGCTAAATCCCTTAATCTTTCAGTGTTTTGCCAATGAATACGTGTGACCGAATACATCTTCTCCTGGGGCCCTGGCAGAGACATACAAATTCTTCTGTACAGCTCCATGTTGGACCATTTAAATGCAGTTAATTTGACAAAAAATGTTATCGACATGTATGGTATGGTCCTTTAAGAACAAGGGAACTTGAGGACAGATGAAGAATATGTAAATATAATGAGTAAGTAGAGGATAGAAAGATCAAAAGAAGGCCATGGAAGAGTGAGAGATCAGGTGGAGTCAGCATGGATTTAAGCTCAGCTTCAGGGATTATACAGTGTCAAACAGGGTTAACAACATGGAGGGGGGCCGGTCTTATTTATGTCCTTAGCCAGTGCCAATCCAGCATTCCATCTTCCGCCTAGGCCAACATCCAATAAGTGTCTGAGCCTTGGGAAGCCAGCATGCCAAGAGGGATGAGGCTTGACAGTGTAGGTATGTAATGTAATGAAGACTGTGGAAGTAAGGAGGACAGGACAACCTGACAGAGAATTATCAGGGCCTTGGGGCCTGAGCTCTGCTCAGATTTCCAAAGGCATGTCTGGAATTCCACAACATGGATGTAAAGCAGCAGTGATTGCAGCATGATTTGAGTGATTAGTCTGCTGTCAGCCCCTGGGGACATCTTTTTAAAGTGCTGGTTTTAGCCTGAAGGAGAGTGAGGTACAGTATGGAGTAGTACTGAGTGACAAGCTGGTCACTATTAGCTCTGTTAGCTTTCCACCAGAGTCTCTGATTGGAACTCCTTGCACTATTGTCTTAGTTGCACCCATCCTCATTAAATCCTTCCCTTGATAATTACAGATCTGTGCTGTCATGGATGACCGTGTTGTACTTTTTTCTTTCCTTTTTATGCATGCGTTTGTATGTTTATGTGGTCTGTGAGGATAGAATGAAGTTCACACTGACATAAAATCACTTTTACTTACTCTTCCTTACTCTAAGAGCAGAGGAATACTGCAGAGGTTTCCTGTAGACGACATTTCAGAAAGCCTATTTATTCAAAGGCTAATCCCAGGCTTTACAGGGTCTACTTGTTACCTTTATGTAACACTAGATGTTTTTCTGCAGCGAACACACGACTGGTTTCACATTAACAGCAGCTCGTGGGTTACTGTGTCATAGAGATGATCTACAGTACAGTCGCCATTTTTTTCTTGACTTAAAACAGTTCTAATTTAATTTGTCTGAAAGTCAAAGTTTGTAGTTTCTTGTCTATAAGATGGTAGAACAAGATTTTTTATCCAGCAGCAGTAGACTTTAGTGTTGCTACTGTTTGCCATCAATAAAAACACAGAAGTTTAAAAAAGCAGAACATCATCAATATAGAGTTTGTGTCTGTTTTGGAAAAAAAGAAGCTCATTGCTCTGTTTGAAATCAGGCACTTTGGCTACTTATCTGTGACATTTGTCCAGCATAACTTTGTCCCTTAAATGAAGAACTAAACCCATATCAGGTTACTGGTCCACAGGGCAGCCATGGATCCTCATTGCATTTGATCCAGACTTGTACTGGCCTGTTTGGCATCAACGCACCTCTTCACCCGATTCATTTCACTTGATGCACCTGAGCCACAGTTATCAGAGCAGGTAGACTGGGTGCACGAGTAACTCCATCCGGCCAGCTGAGCTAAACAACTGATGCTCACATTTGTAGATTTAATCGTTGGTACCACAGGTCTCCCTGAAAAGAATACTTTTAGAGAGGGATGGATAGAACTTAAGCCTTTGCTTTGTCAGGCGACTGAAATGTCTTACTGGCATCGCCTGGTTGATTAAAAAGTCAAGCTCTCATGTTCACCAGGATTTCAGAAAACAAAGCTTGCAAATGTTCACTCTCTAAATTTTCTACATCCTGGCTTCCTTCTAAAGTGTTGACAGACTGAAAGCGAACCACATGTTTACAGAATGTCAATTTGCAGAAATGTCTTATTGATTAGCATAATTTTTTGTTTTAAATTGGTGATGTAAAAAAAGTTTAAAGGATCATAGCAAGTTTAAGCCCAATAAATTCTAGCAGCATACATGTCACATTACTAACAACTATTTTCTAAAATATAAAACTGTATTTTAGTATCATATCCCCTAATTTTACAAAATGAATGTTCAGGTGATACACCCACATTGAAATTCAGTGTTTTGCTTGCCAACACACACTGTATGTCTAATAGAAGGTGCGGCCATTTTAATTTCTCTGTAAAAGATGTCTTCTCCTGGGACTATATTCCCTGGCGCAGACATACATTTTCTTCCGTGCAACTGTGTGTTTGACTAGTTAAATTGAGTAAGTTTGACAAAAGAATGGATTACTTATCTCAAGCATGTTTTAAGTCTCCACAAGTTGATTTTAATAGGTACTGGAATGAACTGAAACCAGTGACTGTCTGGAAGGTAGGAAAAACAATTCTAAAATATACCGCTCCAGTACTATGCTATGGAAATTGGTTGGTAATAATGTCTCAAACACGCAAAAACATGCTCCTTTAACACTTAATTTTGTGCACATTTATCAGAATCAGCACTACCCTTGCAAGAGTGAATTCAGAATTCCTACTTGAAAAGGGAGCGGGTGCAGATGACATTTTGTCTATATTTAGAGCACATTACATGCTGAAGTACCACTCAGTTGCAGTTAGACCAGTAGAAATTGCACTTTCTTTTGCAAGCAGGCTAATTAGATGGTTCTGAATTATACACACAACACATCCCAATTACCTGTTTTAATTAAAGCACATTTGAGTCAGACAGGCTTACTGTAAATTGATTTTCCCACTTGTTTTGAAGGAGACTGCTTTGTCCTCCCCACACTGGCCAGACAGAGTGAAAGAGCTCAGCTGAAAGGAAGATACCAGAGATCAAGATCAAGAACACACAGTTTGCCTCAGAGATTGTGTTTCATAGATAAAGGCAAATGCCAAGGCTCTTCATTTATGCAGAGATTATCATTATCCTTCGAGGAATGCAGTGTTGTCACTTGGTGTGAATCCTCTTGATCACCTTAAGTACAATTAGACAAATGAATCAACAACACATTGATGCTTGCAATGTGTGAATATCAGTCATGTTTGTTTCTGTTGTTGCCTTTGTATTTTCCTCCAAGGCAACAAAAGGTGTCCAGTGCAACAAAGCGAAAATCAAAACATTAATGGCATAAAAGATGGAAACATTTTCCTGGTCTTGGCCACAAGTACTGTTGTGATTGCATTTCTAGGAAGTGGTGTCTTAAGGGCCTCACAGATCTCTGCCAACAAAGCAGTTTATAGTCAGGTTGTGGTCTCAGACAAAACATGTGGCTTCAGCTCTGTTTAACTGGCTTTCAGGATCAATGCTGTGTGGCATTCAGAAACCTGTCATATCGAGCCTTTTCCTGGATTTCTGATTCTCCTGTACATAGTCAAAAGAGAACGTGGCAGTGTCAAGACATTTTACAATATGCTTTTCTGGTTTTCTTCTTGGTACATACAATCAAAATTATTTAAACACAAAAAATCCAATCTAAATATATGAGCGTTAAAGGACCATACTGGCTATTTTGCATGTTTGAGCCTAATATATTCAATTTTCATACACAAGGTTACTGACAATCATTTCCCAAANTTTGCATGTTTGAGCCTAATATATTCAATTTTCATACACAAGGTTACTGACAATCATTTCCCAAAGATACTACTGGAACAGTGAGTTAATTTTTTTTTCCCTACCTTCCAGACCACCATTTGTTTCATTTCATTCTGGTACGCTGTTAAAATCAACTTGTTGATACCTGAAATGTTCTTGGGATAGGTAATCCATCATTNTTCTGGTACGCTGTTAAAATCAACTTGTTGATACCTGAAATGTTCTTGGGATAGGTAATCCATCATTGTGAACAAAACGTATATTCAGGTTTTTTTGAAGTTTCATAATTTTAGCGTTTGAGCACAATAAAAAGCATGGAGTGAATGTATGTCTCCACCAGGGCATATAGTCCCAAAAGAAGACCTGCGTTTGTGGAAAAATTTTAATTACTGCGACTTCATAATTTTGCGTAACTGTTAGCAGGCGAAACATCATTTTTTAAGTTGGGTGTATCGCTTGAATATTTGATTTTGAAAGATTAAGGTATTTTGCAAAATATCAGAAAGCTGAAATGTGGTTTTTTCCTTTGGGAAATGAATGTCAGTAACGTTACATGTATGAAAATTGAATATATTAGGCTCAAACATGCAAAATGGGTGGTCTGGTCCTTTAAATCCCAAAAGATAGCTTGGATGGTAAATTTAATACAATTTACTGCAGTTTTTCAGTGGATCATTGTTTTACTATTTTATTCCTTTAAACTTTTGAAAAGAAAAGATGGTTTAGTTGCTACTTTTTGTCTGATTTATTGGTCAGATAAGTAGCTTATTGTTAAACATAATTGATTTTTATGGGTTAAGATCCTATCATATTCTCCAGATCTTATGGGTTAAGGTCTGGAGAACATGATGGGATCATCTGAATACTGGCGTGGTGATAAGCTTCCTTCTGTCCTCACTGATAATATCAGTAGATATCAGAAGAGTTTGTGCATGGGTGGTGTGTGTGTTTGCTTGCTTGCAGTCTGCTGACTTCTACCCATAGTTCCTCTTCCATCCATTGATGTTAGAGTAAGTGGATCATGGAATGGCCTGTTAGCGCTAAATACAACGATGCTGAGAGAATTAACAAGTATTGCAGACGTCACAGGTGTGATACATCTGTGATGTCTGGAATACTTGTTAATTCTCTGAAAATGAGATTGAAAAGCTGAAGTGTCTCTGTGTAAAAAGACAAAGCAAAGACATATATATAGAGAGAAAGAGAGACAGAGATTATCTGAAAGAGATAAGGAGAATAGGGAAATATAAGAGCTGTTGTCTTGCTAAGATGCAGCTCTCCTACCCCTCTGCAGGAGAGGGAGTGGGAGGGGCTCGGCTGATTCGTCATTAAGCACTTACAGGCTGTTCATTCGTACACAGTCACAGAGGGGAGAGAGAGAGAGAGAGAGAGAGAGAGACAGAGAGGGAGGGAGAGAGAGGGAGAGAGGCAGGGAGCATTCGATTCGACAGAAGCAAACAGAGGAAGAAAACGTACCGTGCTACCTGGTATCTGAGCTCCTCTTCTCTCTGTATTGGTTGGCTTGTTTACTTGACTTACTAACTGCGTGGGACAGATCGGACTGTTTCTTGACTCTCCAAGAACTTCTACCCCTGAGTTTCCTTACCACCTCCCCCAGCCCTCCCTCCCTACCACCGAGGGATCTCCCGCTGCCCCCATGATGAAAGAAGAGGGACTACTGGGTCGTCGTCGTTTCTCCACGTGCGGCGGTACAGCATCATTTCGACCTCAACACCCGGATGGACGCAAACTCATCCGCAATGCCTCATTCGGGGGCTATAATGACCTGTCCCCCATCTCGCTGCCAGGTGGGTGAATGATGGCATGGTGACAGTCTGGAATGCCATGCTGAAAAGCAGTTTGTTGCTGGCCTAGGTAGTCCTGTAGTTGTATGTAGTGATTGACCTGTACCTGTGGCCAAAGCTGCTCTTTTTGTAAGAAGTAAACAGAATTTTATTGAAAATGTAAAATGTTTAGACTGATGCCAGTTAGTATGATGTTATGAAGACAGTATTTCATACTGTAAATCCTTCATTGTGGCTGCTGAGATTCATACAGAATCACTTCTGTCATATCTTAGTTGTCAATATGAACTTGTAATTATCTGGTGAAGGTCCGATTGCGCTTCAGTTTCGGACAAAGGACTTGTGCTGTATTTGTATGAGGTTTATCAGCATATCTAACCCGAATATAGTTCACTCTTCCAAACTTTGTTCAGAGAGCAAATTGTAAAAGGAACCTGAAAATCTAACCATCTGAATGCATCATTTCCATGAACTCAAGCAATAGAAATGTATTGTCACCATTTCCTTCCAGTATGGGCAAATATAAGACTCAACATCTAATTACCTTGAGTCAAAAAGAAACAATCATACACTTTGTAAACAGTTGTGCCAAATTAATTTCTAGCAACCTATTTATGAACAGTATCAGTTCACTTTTAAATGCCCTGAAATAGGCAACAAACATGTCTGTCTCTTGGTCATAAACATACAGTGTTTGTTAGTTCTTTTCAAAGGCCTCCCGTTCCAGCATAGCAGAAGAAAATACACAACCATTTATGGCTACTGGAGTTTTAGCAGGCCGGACCAATCTATTTGACCATTGAGGCAATGCTTAGTCCTCAGGTCAGGTGGCTTGGTTTTGCCCAGGTTCCAGTGACACCTATGAGAGTGCAGTGATAATCCTGATTTCTAGAAATACACCTAATCCTGCCAAACAATTTAGGGTTAAGTCAGTTTAGTGTTTGTTTTGTTTTGGGACAGGAACCTGCAGGCAGACAGCTGGCAGCTCTTTGTGCCTGCACCCAACCACTCAGGCTTTGAAAGCAGTAGATGTTCTCTGTTCCACTTTTAGATGTGATTGTTTTTGACCTTTATTAATCCAGAAAAGGCTGACTGCACAGATGCTCAGAAGCTAGTTCATATTTAGCAGTTACACACACACACACACACACACACACACACACACACACACACACANTTTTTTTTTTTTTTTTTTTTTTTTTTTTTGCCCAAGCTTTGCCAATGTGTCAAGATATTTAAACAGGCAGACGTTTGATCACACGTCTGTTTCTTCACCCTCTAAACCACCTGTTCTAGCAATACAAATCCAATGGTGAGACAGTGTAGTTGATGTGAGTCATGGTGTTTTTCTTGCTGTCGGCTCTCAGCCTCAGCACCATTCATCCTGGTTTTAGATGCTCTCACAATAAGAACCAGCTTTAGCAATTGCAGGAAATTTTGTTTTCTTTTCCTGTTCTTCCCATGTCCAGCTCCCTGTTTCCTACACTTGCGGAGCCTCCATGGTAGAATTGACTAATACATTTGCAGTGTACATTGAGCCATCTGTGGCGTGCCACAAGTTTTGCCACAGGCCACTGCAAAATCTTAAATTATTAAAAATGTAGTTATGAAATTCTGATTGATATACTGTGTTCATATGAATATCTGCTCAGATGCTAATTTGTCCATTAACTGCTAAAAAGAATCAGTTATGCAGTGGGGTAGAAATGTTCCATTCTAAAATAGAAATTGGGACATCAGATCTGTCTTCATAAAGGGCCACAGAATGGACCAGCATCAGACAGTGAACTTGTCCCCGGTGCACTAAAAATAGAACACCAAGGCAAAGCAGAGGCAACAGTAATACAATCAGTCTAAAGTCTCCTCTCACCCAAACACAGCCGCTGTTTGAAATATCACTCCTCCCCAGAGATTCTGCGCTTTTGTCTCATCACGCTGCCTGTGTGCAGACAGAGGGAAGCCAGTAGGCTGTTACAGACTGTTGCCATTCCAAGAGTAGTTTTTGGTGATCACCATTAAAGGTGTTGCGTCAAACATGATGACTGGGCATTTCATAAATGATGAATTGGAGAGGCACAGTCCCAAAAATGATCAAAATCTTGCATGAGTAAAACACTTTTCACTGAGTTTTAATCAAGTATGGCATGTACACTGAAATTAACGCTGCTATGCATTGCTGCAAATTATTCAAAACAGATGTATAGGGGAAATATTTTAGAAAGTACTATGTGCTTTGCTTTTCATACAAGGCCCAGCTGGAAAGTAAGTGTGCCTGTGCTATGGCCTTAAACACAGATGACACCACTATTACAGCAGATTAAAATTAAGATATGGCATTGTGTTAGTGCTGTAAATGCTTAAGGTTTCAGATTTCAGTCTGAGACTGGAGTTGCGAGTTTGGAACATGATCACGCTAGATGACATTCTCCTGTTACTAGTGGGCCCATCAGGATCCAGTCGGTGACTTAAATTTGAGCAAAGAATCCTGTGACTTACGTGCACATTCCTGTTCAAGTGAATTGGTTCACTTTATCTCAGGTGCTGAACTAGGACTGGACAGATGGGGGAAGTGTCCAATTGTGACTTATTTTTTTTCTCCAACCAATATTGCGAGTATGATTGACATATTGAGAGAGGTTTACAGTGTTCCTCTGCAAGTTGTTAAGGATGCTTTACACAGTACCTACTTTTGAAGAAAATCTGTCTTTTGGCTTTAAATTTCACTTCTGTAAACAACAAGGCCATTTCTTAAAATAATAAAGGGTAGGCACAGGCTCATGCTCAGCCATGCTCCTCATCCTCAGTGATGTACTCTGGTAACGTCATTCCTACAAATACTATTTTATACTTTTTGAGTGGGAGGATCCGCCCTTTTTTTTTTTTTTTTTNTTTTTTTTTTTTTTTTAATGATCGAGCACTTTCAGCTGCGTTGTTTATTGATGTTTGGCACGTAGCTATGGCTGGTGAGAAATAATATTGATTTAGAAATTGGAATGGGGCCTTTTTATGGCTAATGGGAGGATGGTAATTGCTGCGTTGGTACGGTTTGTAATTACGCTAGATGCATCCGCTCAGCATGATGACAAAGAGCCAATATTTCATTAGAGGCTGAAACCATGAAGATAATCTAAGTCAATATGGACTTCTGATTACCAACAGTAAGTTGTACACTTCAGTAATAAAGAATGGAGGAATATAAAATGTTGGATAATAGAGAAATAAAATGATATATAACTGTCTGAAATTTATTAAAACAAAATAAGATGGCAAAAAGTGAAATTATACATTTTTTTTTTTTTTTTTTTTNTTTTTTTTTTTTTTTTTTACAAAGTATTATAGGTAAAATAATATGTAGTTTCTGTCTAAATCAATCTTGTCATTACGTGACATGAAATGTTTCAAAGTTTGAGTCAGGTTAAGTCAAAAATATTTCCATGCATATTAAGAATTTGCATTTAAAATTTAGAGTAACAGCAGCACAGTGGCCTCAATCATCTGAAGCACCAGTAATGATATTACATTTTTTGTGAAGAAATTTGTCTTTCCTTTAGCAGCAATATGCTGATTGTCAGGAATACTAAGACTGACCTACATCACAAATGTTGACGTTGCAGTCAGATATTTAGCATGTGACAGGATTTTTTTTCCCCGAAGTGGCAGCAAAGCAGGAAATGGGGCTGGATGCTCACTTGCTGCACCAAGGACACCATAACAGATTTCTCTTGTTTACAGTATTGCACATCTTGCATATTGCAAGTCAAGCAATATAGAATTTGGCTTATTCTTTGAACATATGTGTAAAATTAAGTAAAAATCTGTGCCAATAAAACTGTACTTTTGTCACAGCGGGCCTGTTGCAGCTGTCGTGCAGCCAGAGCTAAAATGATTGAGATGCCATTGCCATGGCAAGTTTTCCACAATAGAAAACGCCAGTGCAGTTTGTTCCCTAAATATGTGTTTTCTTCAGACTAACAGGGCTGACAGGTTTTTTTTCCCCTCCATTTGTTGTCCTCAGGTCACCTGTTGCCATGGCACCCTTCACATCTCCTACAAAATATAACAGCATTATTAAAAAGTGTACCTTGCTTTTGAGCAGTGTTTCAGAAAAAGTAGTCCTCTCTCTCTCTCTCTCTCTCTCTCTGTCTCTCCCCCCCCCATTTTGTTTGATGCTTTTGTAGTTGTCATCCAGTCTCCCTCCTTGTCATGGAGACTGAGCAAAGGGCACAGCGTGTTAAATTGCTTCGTGACATTCTATAGGAGGTGAATTTCCTCTAAACTGTTTTCAGCTGAAGTTGGCATTAAGATGCATCAGTCAAGTGAGACCAGATGGTCTGGTGGTCCATTTATGTGCCACTGTAATTAGATCTGCAAAATATGACCTTTAATTGCAGATGTTAGTTGGGTCTTGGGGTCAGAAATTCTCCAAACCTACGATCAGAAATTTGAGCCAGGCTGACTGGGAGTTGAGTATTTTTCTTATGCGGTTATGCTTTTTTGTTGCAGGTTTTGAGAAGGGGAAGGAAGAATTCTTGCCACTGCCTTTGAAAGAGGACTCGCACTCCATATCCAAGAGCAAGGTAAAGAAGAAATCAAATCATTTTACTTAATCAGTATGCCATAATGGTTACATATGGATCAATGGATGCTTTGTTGTGTGTGTTGTAATGAGACTGGAGAATATGGGAATTATTTCACGTCTTTTCTCACTCTCTCTGCCTCGCCTCAGGCATGAGATAGAATACATACGGATGACTCACACTTCACTCTGCACACATCAAACATTTATCAGCTAAATTTCAGACTCAGACTCTGCCCAAGCAAATTAAGTGTGGCTTAAGGCTTCTTTAGATCATCTCTCAAAATTCAGATAAAATATTATCATCAGTGCAAATGTGGGTGTTTCAAAGCGGACAGCAGACATTTTATTTGCGTCACAGAGGAATCCAGTTCTATATTCTGGCACAATTTGGTCATCAGAACAGCTCTGATGACCAAAGCTTTTGACAACAGAGCTTCTCAAAGCTCTGTTGATGCTTTGAGAAGCACAATGCACCAGAAAGTTCTTAATCACCTAATCAACACTGCATAAGACTCCATATTATGTTTGTCCATGAATTAACTGTGTACAGGGCCTGATTCCAAGCCCTATGAGTCAGCCAGGCTTTCCAAAACCATCAACATAGGCAAGGTTTTAATTAATCCTTATCTGGGGACTTCAATTAATCTTTTGATTCCACTTTCCAGAACATCTTCCATGTCAGGCTCGCGTCTTGTGAAGAAAGCTGGCAGCCCTACCTGTGTATGGCTTTCATTTAGCTAGCTGAGCTGCATTTGGGCTACTATGGAAGCAAGCTAGCCGGCCAGTGAAAAATTGACAGGGAGGGAAAGAAATGACTTCTAAATGTCGTTTTCCAGTTATCTTGCTGCTCTCTAATCATGTAATGCTAACTATGCTGCGAAAATGTCTCATGTCTATGTAAGCAATGTCTCTATTGTGGTATGTTGTACTGTTTGTGTCATATATAGTCTTGTTTTCTGCTAAGGAAAGAAACTTTTGTTGTCTACAATACATCCAGTCATTCAGTGATGCTCTTCTATCATTGAAAACCAGAGCAGCTGCATTCGGTTGCAGCAATAAAACAAATTTAAATTACCAAGAAATTACCAAAACAAAAACAGAGCCTCCTGACAGTTTTCCTCTGGCTATGCAAGAGAGAGAGAGGTGGTGGGTAATAAGAGAGAGCTGCATTATGACAAATTAGACACTTTCCAGAAGACATATTAAGATTTAATAAGCAAATTCTGCTCTTTAGATTAAAGGAACACAATGTTGTTATTGTGCCAATGTTTCTTATTAATTCACAAGACAAAGTCTGCATTCTGAAACAAATTTTATATTTCCACTATTGCTCCAAGAGGTAGAAAAGTCACTAATGCATTAGCGTTGTTTTCTAAGATTTAGATCAGTAGTTGTTAATCTGTGAGGGAGATTAGGGGATGACCTATGGTACATACTGGGAAAAGTAATGTTTTCATTGATTCTGCAGCATAAAACTCAACACGACCAATTCTGATTTAGATAAATATGATACTTGAAGATCTAAACATTTGCATCTCCTCTCCATTTGCCACAGTCTGAAACAAAGCTTTACAATGGCTCGGATAAGGATGTGTCCGCATCCGGAGGAAAGCTCACAAAGAAGGAGTCCCTCAAGGTACGTCGTTAAGTTTAATGAGCTTAAGGCTTCCGTATCTGGAAACTTCTCAACACGCGCAATGAGTCTTAGAAATGTAGAGTGTTATGTAAGTATACAGGAGTCAAATGGCTTTTGGTTCAACTGCACTGTCCTCTCAGAGTAAAGTCTCATTCCCAGATGTGATGTTCTTTTGTCACTTTAGATGGTCTCCTATCCATATTAGTTTTGCAGAAAGAAAGTAAGAGCTAAAAAGTTTTGTTGGCATGAATTGTGTGGATCAGTTTCCCTTATAAAAAATTTTGCAGCAGAATTATTAGTATGGGTGTCAGTACACAGCTGTCACATCTCAGAGCCTTTTCAAAAAAAAAAAAAAAAAAAANAAAAAAAAAAAAAAAAAAAGTGAGAAAAATGCAGCAAATAGCCTACATCACAATACATGTTGACAACAGCAGGTGTTATTTTAATACAGACATTTATTCACATAGAGTGTGAATACATTTTCATCATTGAAAATGTATTCACTGCCAAATGTAGTTCAGTTAGAAAACAAATCCATCATTTTAAAGGTCAGCTGCATGGATTTATATGTTGTGTCGTCTCTTTCTATGTCCCTTGTAGGTGCAGAAGAAAAACTACAGAGAAGAAAAGAAAAGGGCTACCAAGGAACTGCTCAGCACCATCACTGATCCCTCTGTTATCGTCATGGCTGACTGGCTGAAGGTGGGAACATCTTCACTACAGTCAATTATTCCTTCTTTCGATTTGTAATTGTGGATTGTAAACTATATTTGAAGATGTTTCCAGGTCCATGATTGTGAAAATGCCTGCAGCCAAAGTACACATAGACCATCCAGCATTTCTCTGTTTGCCCGTTCCAGATCCGTGGCACTCTGAAGAGCTGGACCAAGCTGTGGTGTGTGCTGAAACCAGGCGTCCTGCTCATCTATAAAACCAACAAGAATGGTCAGTGGGTGGGGACGGTGCTGCTCAATGCCTGCGAGCTTATTGAACGGCCCTCTAAGAAGGACGGCTTCTGCTTCAAGCTCTTCCACCCGCTCGAACAGTCTATCTGGGCGGTCAAGGTCAGAATATACCTTAAGACAAGATTCAAGACTTTCAGGGATATCATTGTACACTGAGTACGTGTATTCCAGGCTGTGCAAATCATGAAACGGACAAAATGCTCTGGGGAAATCAGGGAATATCAGGAAATCTCACAAATGGGTCACTTCAAAGAATTATCCCAGAAGGGATTCCACAGTTTATCTCTGACTGAATAGATGTTTTTCAGCCCAATGGAAGAAGAAATCAGACTAGTAAGTGCCCAATATTTACAGGCAAAGTCTAGTTTAATTATGAAAACTTACAGAAAAATAAAATAATTTTAAAATCAGAGCCACTGTAGGAACCTTGAAGATAAGGTGAGGTGATCAGAATGAAATGGATCAGGTAACTTCATTGTTTCTGATCATGGTGGCCAAAGGTTGTTTACCAGATGAACAAAACACTGCTCATTAGAATCTGGTTGGGGACCTTTGCTTCATGTTGTGCCCCTCACTCCTTAAATTTGCTGTCCAATGAAGCCAAAATTCCCAAAATAATCCATCAATGTAGCTGAAGAACTAAGCAGCGTTTTGCTTGTAAACTATGTCAGTGGTTCTCAATCCTGCACTATTTTTAATTTCCATATTTTCCATCTCTCCCTGCTCGACCCACACCTGATTAGCTAAATTAGGTGTGTTTAGCCAATCACAATCCCAGAGGAACCAACTTTTGATGAAGTGATCATTTTATTTATTTATTTATTTACATAATTTTAACTGCATCATTTAAAAGTGAATTTAACTGTGTAATTACTCCAGACTTCATATATAATCTCATCCTAGATTATTTTAATAGAAGGATGGATGGAGAGAAGGAGAATGATGCTTCCACTGGGGTTGGAATACTAATTCTGTGTTGGTCCTGCAGCCTCTTTTCCTCTCCCTGCTTAACAAAAACACTGTAAACAAAACAGATAATCAGGGGAAGAGAACCTTCCATTAAAAACAAAATCCATTATTCCCTGCAGTAAAAGTGAATAGTGAAACAGATGTGGGTGTTCAGGGCATAATTAAGAGCTCAGCTTTGTTTAATTTAAGACAAAGACAGAAAATTATACAGCCAGCCACTCGTTTTCAGTGCACATTTTCCATTTGCTCTCGTGGTTTTAGCTGTGTTCAGCTGCGATTTGGGATTCATCACTGACGTCATGTCTCAAGTGTTTTCCCTTCGTTTCTAGTATGAAAACCCTTGAATCAAAATTAGCCTTGTTAGATTGTTTCTGGTCTCTCTGTCATCCACTTCACCATTGAAATAAACACTTCATTTTCTCAGCGTCTGTCCCGTCTCAGAGCTCTTTTGCATAACGAGACACTCCATTTAGATTTCCTCTCTACACGTGGAAATGATTCAAACTGAAAAAATAGGAAGGTACTAAAAACTCTGGGGGGGAAGCAAAGAAGCCACAAAGGAACTCATAGGACCAGCTCGAAAGAAAAGAAAGATCAAGAAGACAAATGTAAACATAATGAAGTAGCACAGAAAGCAGATGACTTTAAACCTCAACGCAAAGCAAAATTGTACAAAAACATAAATTCATGAGCAACATTTGAGTTGAAATGCAATTGATGATGTTCCAGTTAAAAGTCTCTTTTAAATAATTGAACACAAAACCCAAACAAGTATCTAACCCTCATTTATTGATATATTCATTAGCAAAAATCAGTGCAATTTGTGATCTAATTGGGCACTTTTACATTTACATTTATTAATAATCAGGCAGATGCTTTTAACTAAATTGATATATCACAGCATGACCAAGAAGAGTTGGCGTTGGCACAAAACCACACCAACCTGAATCACCGACATTGAATTTGGTGTGTAATATGCACATTCTCTCCCTCTCCTCGTCACCAGGGTCCCAAAGGAGAAGCAGTGGGCTCCATCACTCAGCCATTACCCAGCAGCCACCTCATCTTCCGTGCTGCTTCTGAGTCTGATGGTAAAAAAAACACCCCAGCCATTTTTCTGATTCTTGTCACNCTTCCGTGCTGCTTCTGAGTCTGATGGTAAAAAAAACACCCCAGCCATTTTTCTGATTCTTGTCACGAGGACTTTACTCAGTTCTGCAAGAAATTTGAAGGGAAAGTTTAAGAGCTTATAGGACGTATTCTTTAATGTCACCAGGTTATGATTGAAGACTTCCCATTCAAAAACAAGTGAAACATACATATTTAAGAGGAGTGCATTTGTTTGAAATGGAGAATTTATCTTAGTCATGGGTTTGTCAGTGGGTTTACCTGATAAATCTAAATCTATCTCCCAGGCCGGTGCTGGATGGATGCCTTAGAGCTGGCTCTGAAGTGCTCCAGCCTGCTGAAGAGGACCATGATCCGCGAGGGGAAGGAGGACATGAGCACCGTAGCCACAGGCGGGGAACTCTCCATTAACTTCTACNGCGAGGGGAAGGAGGACATGAGCACCGTAGCCACAGGCGGGGAACTCTCCATTAACTTCTACAGCCTCCTCCGAGCCCACAACATCCACGGCTTCCAGTGAGTAGGAACATAGAACACATGCTACGACTTCCTGCACTTTCACAAAAATTCTATAGATTGTCAAACTTTCTCATCACCCTCTCCACCCTGCTTCAAGGTTCACTGACAGCGAACAGTTGAAAGACCCCGACCTGTACTCTGACAAGTCAGATCGGGAGGGTGAGCAGGACCATGAGGAATCAGACCCAGAAGGTCTGGAAAAGAGCGAGGAGAGCGACAGCGACACGTCGGAGCGGCAGGACGACTCGTACATTGATTTGGACCCCAACGAACATCTGTGGGAAACCCCTTACCTGGAACAGTCCCACGAGGAGCTGGGAGAGGTAGGTTGAGGTTTTGTCGAAGTAACTTTATATAACCGATCCAACACCGGAGCTGCACAGAAGACAGTGTATGTCTCTGCCAGGAAATATAGTCCCAGGAGAAGACGGCTTTTACAGAGAAATTAAACAACCATGACTTCTACAATCGTGCATAAGTGTTGAAAGGCAGAACATTGTTTTTTAAGGTGGGTGTCTCACCTGAACATTTGATTTTGAAGATTGGGGGATTTGAAAAAAATAACTGAAAAAACTAAAATATAGTTTTATGTTTTGGAAATTGGTTGTCAGTAACGTAACAGGTTATATATATTGGGCTCAAACATTCACAATCACCAGTATGGTCCTTTAGTAGAATATACCAGAATATGCCAAATACAGTTTTGTAACTGTTTCGGTCACCTTCACTGTATACTACAATATGTTCCCATGGGCAGTATTTGTTGTAAGAGAAAACATTGTAAATGTGGTGTGATTGTATTTTTTTTTTTTTTTTTTTTTTTTTAGCATTACACACAACCCATCAAGGCAGCCATTTTAGCATAATGTAAACAAACCATCAGCTAATGGGGTTTTTGATAGGTTTTCTTTTATTTTTTTCATAATGTGAAGAAATTAGCATATCCCTCTGCTGTAACTATTAATGAAACTGTAATATCAGGCATTGATTGTGTTGTCTGTGTGGGTTTGATAAGTCTGTGTGTGTATGTGAGAGAGAGAGAGAGAGACCATTGCTGGTGTGATGACGGGTGTGAAATTGCTAATAGGCATTTCCATACTGATGATGTCTGAGTGGGACAGCTTACTAATTAAACACCTACTGAAGCTGAATTTTTATAGTTTGGAAGAAATTAAAACCTTCTGGTGCCAGTCTCTCAAAGCTTAGGGGATGTGGCTCCCTGTCAGAAAAGTGTATTTTAAGATGTTTACGCTGTGGAAAAAGAAGGTTTTCTTATCTTGTTTTACTTTGTTTTCAGCCAATGAAAATCATATGGAGTGTAGTTGTTACACACATGCTGTATTATAACATGATATATTTGGATCTGTTATGTAATGTTCCAGAATTCAGTGTGTGTATGTAGTCTTCATACAGGATACATGAAGAATGACGTCTACTTTCGTGTTTCTCCTCTCCAGGCTGGCGAGGCTTGCCAGACAGAGACGGTATCAGAAGAGAATAAATCTTTGATCTGGACTCTGCTGAAGCAAGTGCGACCCGGCATGGACCTGTCCAAGGTGGTGCTGCCCACCTTCATCCTTGAACCACGGTCCTTTCTGGATAAACTCTCCGATTATTATTACCATGCAGACTTCCTGTCCGAGTAAGCCCCTCGCTTTTTCTTTTTCTTTCTCTCTCTCTCTCTCTCTCTCTCTCTCTCTCTCTCTTTTTCTTTTTTTTTTTACAGTAAAGCTTTACAGATTCACTTTACAGTTACTTCACAGGATTTCTTAAAGTACAGAAATGTTTTGTGGCAAAATGACAAATGAATGAAACATTGACTTTACCAAGTGATTGTTGTCCTTTCCTTTTCAGCAGTCAGGTGCTTTGGCCCTCCTGTTGATTCTCAATATCAATATATTTAGGTTTATTCCCACCAGTGGTTCCTTCTATGCTTAGCTCAGTTTGACTAAGTGATTATATCATAAAAATGACATATGAACTCTGATTTAATGTCTTTTACTGGATATATTTTGTCGTGGGTAGCCACAGTGGGACAGAAATGTTGATGCTGTTTTCTGTTCATCGACCTACACGCAGAGTCTTCGCTAGTTTGATTTAGGGAGAAAAAGGATGTTACACAGACGCATCAGTCTGAAGTTTGCACTGTGTTTCACTCTCAGGGCCGCAGTTGAAGAGAATGCCTTCAACCGGATGAAGAAGGTGGTGAAGTGGTACCTCTCTGGATTTTACAAAAAGCCAAAGGTCAGAAGGCTAAACGTGTTCAATATAACCACAACTGACTTCATGTTCACGAGCTACACACAATAGATGAGCCACACACTCGTGAATTATCAGTATGTTATAATAAAATCATATTTCATGTTGGTTTTTAAACCTCAGGGCTTGAAGAAGCCTTACAACCCCATTATTGGAGAGACGTACCGCTGCATGTGGCTCCACCAAAAAACCAACAGCAAGACCTTCTACATTGCAGAACAGGTAAGAGCAATAAAATATGAGATGAGTGACCATGCTAAAGACTCTTGCAGACAATTTTGCAATCTTTTTGTTTTGTTTTTGGACCATCACAGACAAAAGTTAATCATCATAAGAGAATCGTGATGAAATCTTTTATCAATCCATAATGATGATCCTAGATGGTAGTACCTGCCACCGTCCCCTGCCACCAATTTGATATGTGTGCTTGAAGTGGCTCCATGCAAACATCAAATATTGTTAAACTTCTCCAAATTTATAAAGGAAATGTATTGATCGCTGCACATTTCTCACATTCACACACACACGAGTACAGTGTATGCACTCCCAAACTCACAGCGCCCACTTCATTTCATCAGCATTTCATAATTTAATTTCCTTGTGCACAGGACAAAAACATTAACTGGGAGTAATCCGCTTAAGGCAAAATTTAGTTTGTATTGTTTGAAGCCACACATTTTTGCTAATAACCCAGTTGACATTTAATTACTGGTCTAGCCTTATTTATTCACCCTGTGGTTAAAAAGTCAAGATGGAGTGTCTGATGATTTTGTTTAAAATGTTCAAATGCTCTTTTAAATTGAAAGACTGAGCAGAAATTTACGTGTTATGTTTCCACTTATGACTTTACCTCATTTCATATAACCCAGCAAGGCAGTATTCACTGTGTTTTCTTAACCAGCTCATGATCAAATTTTATACTACATGTGGATTTAGGAAGACAATAGAATGATGAAGATGAAGAATGAAAAGTTAAAAAAGGGGGGGGAAATGAACAACTAAATTCTACTAAGAAATAACCTCGTAAATATGTACATTACACCTCACTGTACTGTATTCCAGTTTCATTCAGCCACCTCAGGAAGATTAGTTTTCAATTTAAAGAAGTAGCTTATCATGAAAAATCTTATTATATTATCTACTGAAGTTTAAAATAAAATAAATTTGAAGTAAAGTGACCCAAATTTAGCATTTCATGTGTAAAATACTTGTGTGTTCTCTGTAGGTATCCCATCATCCTCCAGTGTCAGCATTCTATGTCAGCAACAGGAAGGACGGATTCTGCCTCAGCGGCAGCATCCTTGCCAAGTCCAAGTTCTACGGTATACACACACACCCAGGAGAAATCCAGTTCAATTCACAGATACTTTCAATTCAAATTACATCTAATATTTACTAATAGAATATACTGTATATTGGGATGGTGGTGTATTATTTCTTTTAAATTTCTCCATCATTCATATCATTCATTTTAAAAATCACAGAAATAGTGTATCCTTTATCTTTGCCTCAGCCTTTTTCTCCACAGCTTTAGGGTGAGAAATCACCTCCATTGAATATACATGAATTGGTTTTCATGTTTCTTAAATTTGACAAACTTCAGGGAGCTGGTTTGGAAGTTTCTAGATGATTCTCTCCATTGTCTGCATTTTAGGAAACTCCCTGTCAGCCATATTAGATGGGGAGGCTCGACTCACCTTTCTGAACCGAGGAGAGGATTATGTGATGAACATGCCCTACGCCCACTGTAAAGGTCAGAGTGCATCCTATTTTTCACCAAAATCATCCTGTTCTTCACCAAAAACACTCTTTTTGTGATGCTATTTTTATTTCACATGTTGATTGGACAGCTGTTTATTTAAATATTTATGCGCATACTTGAAGATGACACAGTTTTGGGAGATTTTTAAATGATAGTATGAGTTGTAATTCTGTCTGCACACCTTATTACTGACTTTTGTAGCTACAAATGCTTCATTTTAGTTGTCCTTTCACTTTGTTGTAACCACCACACAACCAAAAAATCTATCTGTGCTGATTTAGAGTCTCTGGATGTTCTTTCATCTTGTAGGCATCCTGTATGGCACCATGACCCTGGAGCTGGGTGGTCAGATCACCATCATGTGTGAAAAGACAGGCTACAGCGCTCAGCTGGAGTTCAAACTGAAGGTACTTCTAATTTAGGAAGAGTTTAAGAACAGTGTATCAAAGATAGATGAAGTAAATTAAAGGACCATACCGGCAATCGTACATGTTTAAGCCCAATAAATACAACCTGCATACATGTTACGTTACTGACAACTAATTTCAAAACATAAAACCATATTTAAGTTTTGCTGTTGTTTTTTAAAATCCCCTAATTTTTCAAAATCAAATGTTTAGGTGATACGCCCACCTTAAAATTCAGTGTTTCGCCTTCTAATACTTACGGGCAATTGTGGAAGGCAAGGTCATTTATGAAGTTATTTTGACAATAAAACCAAATATACAGCATGTTCACTGTGATGGATTACGTGTCTCAAGCATGTTTCAAGTCTCTACAAGTTGATTTTAATTGTACAGGAATGATCTGAAGCCAATGACAGTCTGGAAGGTAGACAAAAAATATGAAATTTACTGCTAAAGTTATATTTTGGGTGTATATATGGGAAATGGTTGCCAATAACATAACGTGTGGATTGTATATATTGGGCTCAAACATGCACGATTGCTGGTATGGTCCTTTAAGTCCCTGGTTGGAAAAAGCTTTGGAAATCAAATTCTCATGTGACTTTTCTGTATCTCTCCATGCCATTACCAAACCCACCATTCCACTCCTTATTCCCCGAAAAAACATCATCCCCTCCATCCCGCCCTCACACCATCAACTGCATTATTCTATTATGATGATGATGTAGCGACAGGTACATATCCACACTTTTTCACTTAAGTAGCTATTGCTCTAACACACCATTTAGCCCACATCAGGAGCATGTCTTTGTATGAAATCGTCTTAAACTGTGTGACATTAAAGCCTTTCAAGTATGAAAAGATTTTAGAAATATTAGAAACATTTCCACATGCAAGGACATTTTTCTGCGTTTCTGCATTTCTATTAATCAAGCAGGATGAAGAGTACTTCACCCTGTACTTCAAGAGTACAGCGTGACAATCTTTTTAGATCTTGAGCATTTATTTAATATTTGGAAGGTGTTACTAGCATTCAGGTTCAGTGTGATATCAAACTGTGACAGCTAGAAAACAACAAACTAATCAATATGAGGAATAAAACAAGGCATACAAATGCAGATTTAATGAAAATGAAAGGATTCCTTTTTTCCTTACACGATCATTTTACAGACAAGCAACATATAAATTGTTTAAGTTTCTCTCTTCTTCCCTTCCTACCTTTCACTTCCTCACTCTACCTTTCCTTTTCCATCTCTCTGTTCTCCCTCTTTCTTTGTCTCTTTTCACCCTCTCTTCCCTCCCTGTATGTCTCCTCTTTCTTTCCTCTTGGTCTCCTTTATTTTCTGGTATTTCCCCTTCTGTCTTTTTGTCTTTCCTTTCCCATTCCTCCTCTTTGTTTCCTTTCCTTCCTGGTATCCTTCCTTGTTTTGCCTCCATGTCCTTCTCCCCACTCCTCCTTTCCTCTTCTCTCTCCTCCAGCCATTCCTGGGCAGCAGCGACAGTGTCAATCAGATCTCTGGAAAGATCAAGCTGGGAAAAGAGGTCCTGGCTATGCTAGAAGGACACTGGGTAAGACAGGTTTCAGATGGTTATTGGTTTGTTCCTCCATTTTTTTTTTTTTTTTTTNTTTTTTTTTTTTTTTTTCATCTTTCCAAGACAGAATATAAAGAAAAAAAGAAAATAATGATGTATGACCAGTAATTACTTCACCTTCTGCACCAAATCACACACTTTGCACACACAGGACAGTGAGATCTTCATCATCGACAAGAAGACAGGGATGATGGACACTTTCTGGAACCCGACGCCGGAGCTGAGGCAGAACAGACTGACGCGCTGCACTGTCCCACCAGAGGAGCAGGGAGAATTTGAATCAGAAAGGTTAATTTAATCACACTCATTGTTCATTATTCATGCAGACATGAGTCAGTAAACTCATTCTGAAAAATATAATAAAAATCAAACATTATTAGTCTTACAAAGACAAAGGAGACAGCACAGCTTTGTTTTTAACATCTCTGTCTGACTAATCTATTTTTACCCTCCATCTTCCATTCTTAACACATTTTATTTCTTGTCATACAAATGGCCTAATTATTAAAGGACCATACTACCCATTTTTCATGTTAGGACCTAATATATTCAATTTTCATACACATAAGGTTACTGACAACCGTTTCCCAAAGCATAAAACCGTATTTCAGCTTTCTTGATATTTTGCAAAATCTCTTAATCTTTCAAACNTTTCCCAAAGCATAAAACCGTATTTCAGCTTTCTTGATATTTTGCAAAATCTCTTAATCTTTCAAACTCAAATATTCAGGCGATACACCCGCCTTAAAAATTGATGTTTCATCTGCCAATAGTTACGTAGCATTATGAAGTCACGGTCGTTAAAATTTTTCGATAAATGCAGGTCTTCTTTTAGGACTATATTCCTCGGTGGAGACATACATTCACTCTGCGCTTTTTATTGAGCTTAAACGGTAAAATTATGAAACTTTGAAAAAACCTGAATATACGTCTTGTTTGCGGTGATGGATTACCTATCCCAAGAATGTTTCAAATATCAACAAGTTGATTTTAATAGTGTACCAGAATGAACTGAAACCAATGGTGGTCTGGAAAGTAGGAAAAAAAAAATTTTATTTCACCATTCCAGTAGTATGCTTTGGGGAATGATTATGAATGTATGAAAATTAATTACTCAAACATGCAAAATGGGTGGTATGGTCCTTTAAGCTAATATTTCCTCCTTAAAAATGTGACCAACTAATCCTGTTTTGTCTTCTTCCAACCAGATTTCTTCAGCTGTCATGTTACTTTACATTAAAGGAATAGGTAGAATAAATATGTTTAGGGGTTCTTTGGATTGTGAGTGCAGCATGACAGCATATTATATTTTCTTTCCACTTCTGTTCATGCCTCCTATTATCTATTTAGTTTCTCAGCTTAATTTTGCTCTCGTCATCGTGCTTAATATTGATCTGATTGACAGTTTAGCAGGAAACTTTATTAACGTGTCCCTTTCTCTGTTCATCAGGCTGTGGCAACACGTGACCCGAGCCATCAACAACAAGGACCAGACCGACGCCACCAACGAGAAGTTCATTCTGGAGGAAGCCCAGCGGAAGTCGGCCCGCGAGCGCAAAGCTAAATGCGAGGAGTGGGTTCCAGTGCTTTTCGAGCAGGACCCCATCACTGGAGAGTGGCATTACAGATACGCTGAGTGAGTTCACTTCCTGCTGCTTTGGATCCGATTTAAACGCAGTGACCGGCAGGAACATGGAGGCGTCTTCACAACTGGCACATGAAAAAACCTGAATTACTACATGTGTCTTTGTTGAGCACAGATTATGCTGTGTGTTGGCAAGGTGTGAGTGTTATTAGGACTAGGAACTTGAATCTATTTGATTTCTAAATTTTTTACATTATAGAGATGTGGGGAAAAAAATCAAACTTACAAGGACTATTGTATTTTAAAGGACAGTCGTGCATGTTTGAGCACAATATGTACAACATGCATACATGTATTACTGACAATCATTTTCCAAAATATAAAACCCTATTTTAGTCTTCCCTGCTATTTTTTCACATCCTCTAATCTTTCAAAATCAAATGTTCAGTGATACACCCACCTTAAAATTCATTGTTTTGTCTGCTAACACTTTTGCCCAGTTGTAAAAAGGCACGGTCATTTTAATTTCTCGGTAAAAGCCTGGAACTATATTTCCTGTCGGAGAAATACATCTTTCATCCAGCTCCGTGTTGGATCGGTTAAATACGGTTGATTCGGCAAAAACCCAAATAGACATCTAGTTCCCTGTGAACTGCATACTGGAATGAACTGAAGCCAAAGGCAGTCTGGAAGGTAGGAAAAATTTTTTTTGGAAATTTACCTCTAAAGTAGTATATTTTTGGAAATGGTTATCAATAATTAACGTGTATACGGATTGTAGAAATTGGGCTCAAACATACATGATCTTGTTTTTACCTTTGCCTGATCCTGAACCTGTACTGTCTTCAATTTCCCAAGGTAAAACAAAAGCAGGGTGACATCTAGAGGTGATTTTGTGTAACTGCAAGGGAGTAATATGCTCTCATCCCTCTCATCCTATCTTCTTATTTTTCTTTTTTTTTTTTAAATTTCTCTCTCTGTCCTCCCTCCTCAGCACGAGGCCATGGGATCCGCTGAACGACCTGATCCAGTTTGAGAAAGATGGCTGTATCCTGACCAAGGTCCGGCACCGCACCCCTATGGTACGTTCAGGCAGTCTTATTAGTCTGAGTAACCAGGGGCCGCGCAGGGACAATTGCAAGTGCCAGGTAGGTCTGCCCAATTGCGAATTCATCAAGCATCTCATCGCCTCAGCCATCGCCTCGCCCGGTGCATCGTCTTCATCGTCTTCTGTTTTTTTTTTTTTTTNTTTTTCCACTTCACTCTGCTGCCACCATCATCATCTGTTTTCCCTCTCTGTCTGTCTCTTTACTGTTTTTCTCAGTCTCTTTCTTTTTGTCTATCATGCCCTAGTAACAGCTGTTCTCTTTGTAAGGGAGGGACATCAAACTGTATGCAACATCTTTTTTTTTTAAAGTGGATAATTGTGAATATTTTTTTATTTATTTTTTTTTTNGTATGCAACATCTTTTTTTTTTAAAGTGGATAATTGTGAATATTTTTTTATTTATTTTTTTTTTTAAGAGAGAACAGTATGTACTAGCTTACTTGCATCTTCTTCTTTCGTCACATCAACTGGCTTCAGGGCGACCGTCATGTCCTGCTCACCCTGAACCTGTCTGTTGTAACTTTGTCTTCTACTGGGTTGCTGATCTTTTGGGTGTGTGTGGCTCTGGCCTGTGTGCGCTTTGTGTTGTGGTTTTTGTGTATCTGAAGTTGCCGCTTGCCAAGTATCGCTCTTAGGTGGATAAATTGCCACTGTCAGTACTTAAAGGACCATACTGGCGAGTTTGCATGTTTGAGCCCAATATATATACAACCTGTTCCGTTTTTACTGACAACCATGTTCTAAAACATAAAACTGTATTTTAGTTTTCCTGATATTTTTCCAAATCCTCTAATCTTCAAAAATCAAACATTCAGATGATACACCCACCTTAAAATTCAACACTTTTGCATGATTGTAAATGGCGTGGTCAGTTTTAATTAATCTGTAAAAGCCATCTTCTCCTGGGACTATATTTGCTGGCGGATTCATCCATTATACATACACATCACACATTATACATTATGCAAATAAAGATAAATAAAATAATAAAGTTACTTAGACAAAAAAACTTAATATACTCCTGCTTTTACTGAGAAATTAAAACGATCGTGCCCTCTACACTGTTTATATCCTCATCCTGATGTCAACAGTCTCTTCTACATTCGTGCATAAGTGTTGGCAGGTGAAACATTGAATTTTAAGGTGGATTGACCTGAATTTTGATTTTGAATGACCTGAACATTTGATTTTGAAAGGTTAGGGCATTTGGAAAAATAATACGAAATCTAAAATGTTTTGGAAAATGGTTGTCAACATCATAACATGTCAGCGGGTAGTATTTATTGGGCTCAAATCTGCAAAATCACTGGTATGATCCTTTAAAATATGTTTAGCAAAGACCTCAGGGTTGAAAAATTGCATTAAACAACAATTTAAATTCCTTTAAACCAGAAATCTGAGTCGACCAGCTTTGGCAGGTTTAGTTAATTTCAGATGCGAGTTATGTGTTGCATATTGACGTGCTGCATGCGTCACGTGTCGTACCTACTGCCGACCTGCATGTTCATGTTGAGTGTATCTGTGTGTGTGTGTGGTGGGGGTGGGGCGCTTTTGTTTTACTGGTGCTTGATCTCAGCACTGTGCATTTGATATGGTGTACTTTTCTTTTCGACTTATTTCTGTGCATGTGTGTTTGTGTGTGCGTGTGTGTGTGTGTTTGTGTGTCTATGTGTGTGCATGTTTTAATTAGGTAACAGTGCCAAAGAGGAAACACAAGAGCGACAAGCCGAAAAGCCCAGAGAGTGGCTGCTCATCACCTGAACCCGACCACCAAGACTCCTCTGGCAGTGAACGTCAGTCACACTCACGCGCACACACACACACACACACAACAGCAGAAGTGTACCACACATCAATCAGTATGATTTCCGGTCAACATTTGGTTTTATTGAGCTACAGCATATATGATTATTCAAAAAGAAGCGTTATTCATTCTTAAATGCACCAATATTATCTTTAATAATCTTTGATAATAACTGATATTTTTAACTGTAAAATAGCCATCTCCTTAATAACCAAATTTAAGGGAGTCTTGCCAAATTTTATATATTGAGTTTATGTATAAACAAAAATCAATGTCTGTTAATCTATTATTATCAGATATTTTTTTTATTTGTTAGTATCCACTATCAGACTGATACTCTGAAAAAGATTTTGGTATGATTGAAGTTCCGGTGTCGTGATGGTGCTGATTAGTAAAAAATCCAGATGATGCGGCTTTATGTTTCTTATCCTTCCTGATTCAAACATGCGCGTTCTGACACTCTTTGTTACAGGACACAAAAACAAACACAGCAGCCGTCTGAGGAAGAAAGGAGCCGACCTCAGCGAACTTCAAAGTGCCATTGAATGTATAAAACAGACGCAGGAGGACATAAACAGGTGAGACAAGCACCAGCCACGTCATGGCCACATTGGTGTGGACTGTGTGTGTTATATGCCCGACCTTCATTTGTGTGTGTGTGTGTGTGTGTGTGTGTGTTTCCAGGAGCATCAGTGTACTGCGGAGCCTTGTAGCAGGTCAGGCAGCGGGAAGCTCCTTCCTCCAGCAGCGTGACTACGTCCTCATCATCTTCCTTGTCCTCCTTCAGGTCTTCATCAACTTTGTCTTCAAGTAGCAGCCATACCAAACACACACACACACACATAAATACACACATACAGAACTTTAGGCATAACAGGAAGACTTATGGACATGAACTTTGACCTCTTTCAGTATATAATTGCAGTAGCTCTCCTCTGACTTCAGTCCAACACTGCCCCAAAACCACACTTCCCTTACAAAATAAAGACTTCTAAGAACTCGTATTTATTTTAAACCTCTTCCTGCCTGTCCATTGACAAAATGGAGAGACCCGCGGATTTCAAAAGCGAAAGGAGTGAGGATCGGCGGCAGTGAGAGGAAGAGTTTGCTGCGATGAAGCCTCGACTGCCACTCTGGAGGTCGTTTATTTGCCTCAATGTTGGAGGCAAAGCAACTCGCCTTTTTTTTTTTTTTTTTTTTTTTTTTTTTTTTTTTTTTTGTTTGCCGATGGATGGAAACGGCTATTTGACATTTCACCTCAAACTACAGGGAACATTTTAACACAGAGACTTTAAAGAAAAACCTTTAATTTGAATGTTTTTTTTATCGTTTTCTTTGCTTGGCATGTCTTTTGTGAGTCGAGGTCTGTTTGGACAAAAGGAGGTGATGCAGGAGCAAAAAGGAAAAACAAAACGGTCCAATTTATGTGACTTTTTATTTTTTTATTATCAGAAACTTTAATGCCCGCTTGGACCATGGATGAGGAAGACAAATTACAAACGTGATAGTGAACAATTTTTCTTGTACAACAAATCTTCACCTTTTGCATATAATATCAATGTTTAAACAGAACAGGTGTTATAGCCTCATTGTACAGGTAGAATATATAGCCAGAGGAGGATATTAGCAGTATAGTTTTTTTTGTTTTAAGGCACAAATCCACTGGAAACATCCCAAATTTATGCTTTTGTACGTATTTGTTGTTTTTCAAGCATCAAGTGAATGTCAAACTACCTTGACAATTCTGCTCTGTACAGGTGTGGCGCATGAACAGAGGACCAAAGCGGGTTTTTGTGATGTTTCTTGAGCTACTGTGACCACAACTCCAGCTTAAGGTAAAGGGCCCGGATATCAGTTTTAATGAGACAAAGACTCTGGCGAAGTTCAATTCTACAGCCCAAAAACTGCCTTTAAAGGACCATACTGGCGATTCTGCCTTTGAGACCAATATGTACAATCCACATACATGTTACGTCATTTTCCAAAATATACTAGTTTAGCTGTAAATTTTTGTTTAAAAATGATCACCGGTATGGTCCTTTAACACCAAACATGATAAAGCAAGTCGGGCTGGTCCACTGGCTGGTCTCTTGTAAAAATAGAAAGAGAACTGTTAGGAGAACAACAACTATTCGTACAACAGTAACCCCGTCACACTCCCAGATGTGGTGATAAATGCAGATGTTCAGATTCTGGACATCTGCCGACTTCACCGCCATCGTGGAAAAGTCAAATCAGAAATAGCTTCCAGTGCTTTTGCGCCTCAGATGTTCCCATGAGAGTTGAACTAATATCTTTAGCAAGATATTAAAGGAGGAGATAGACTTTTAAAATTACTATTACTAATGTAAACCATTCCAAAACGTCGTACGTTCCAGCCAAACTGGGTGTGTAGAGTTCGCTGTGTAAATATAACAGAATAACTGATTACTTGCGAGTAGCACGTGGTGTTTGAACACAAAGTTTCACAATACAGACACTCCTGCACAAGCCTGCCTCTTTAAGCCCGCCTACGTCTTTCTGCCCACGGCTACGTCCATTCATAAAAACGCAAGGATTAAAGCAGGTTAAAGGATTCAAACGCTCATCCTCAGGTCTTACCATCCACAAACTAAACCTGACGACTTCAAGATGTCTCTGTGATTCAGTGGCAGTTACTTGCATCTTTAGTTTGAACACAATTTGGTCAATTTAAATATTCTTCTCATTGTAATCTTGTGCGCTATCTATTTCTCAAGTTGATCTCTGAGTTTAGCAAAATGGTTTTAGGAAAAGCAAAAAAAAAAAAAGCTTAATGACCAAAAAGTGGCAAGTAATTTTGAGGAGTAGCACATAAAATACCCGAAAAAATAAATAAAATAAAAATAAAATTTGCACCAGTCAACAAAGAGTTTCAGCACTTTTAACGTTAGCCAGCGAGCTAACCGAGCAAGTTTGTGTCTCAGCATTACTGACTTTAATGTTTAGCTTTGAAAGTGTCACTTTATCTAATTCTTAAAAAACAAAAAATGTAATCAAACATTTCTTGGTCCAACAGCTGCTTTGTTTCCAAAAGCTTTGGCACTGTTATAGGTGAATCTTAAAGGAACACACCGCCGATCATGCATGTTTGAGTCCAATATGTACAATCCACATTACGTTACCGACAACTTTCTCAACCGCAAAATCAGCATGTAGAGTCTTGAAACACAGTTGAGATACATCATCCATCACAGCAAACATGTCTAGTAGGGTTTTTTTTTTTTTTTTTTTTTGTCAAAGTAACTTTATTGAACCGATCTAACATGGATCTGCACGAAAGATGATGTCAGGGAATATGGTCCCAGGAGAAGACGGCTTTAACCGAAAAATTAAAAACAACTGTCATTTCTTCATGCATAACTGATGACAGGTGAAACTGAATTTTAAGGTGTGTGCATCCTCTGAACATCTGATTTTGAAAGTTTAGGGGATTTGAAAAAAATAACAGGAAAACTAAAACATGGTTTAATGTCTTGGAAATTGATTGTAACGTAAAACGTGCCAGTTGTATATATTGGGCTCAAACATGCACAATTGTCGGTATGGTCTTTTAATTTATATATGTATATATTATGCTACAATTGGAGGAGTCAGAGCTGAGGTGGAGACGGGTAACCATGGCTACCTCGTTCCCCAATTTAGGAATCTAGCAGTCTACGTCATGACAGATTTGTTTGTTCAAACTGAAGATGCAGGTAATTACAATTAAAGTTCAAATACTTCTTCAGCCATTTCAGTCAGATCGTCGTTATATCTCACTTCCTGTCGTGATGTTAGCCTTGTCTGTTTACATATCTGGTTGCCTCCATCAGCAGAAGTAGCGCCAGCACAGGTACAAAGAAAGATGCTAGTATAATTGGAAGCCAGCTGAACTCCCCCCCTCCCCTCCCTAAGTTAGCGGGCTGGCCCGTGTTACACCTGCGTGTATATTTTTGTGAACCCTCATTGCCTCTATTGCTCATTTTAATGGAGAATCCAGATGTTGGAATGTGCAGAAAATACGTAAATACAGTGCCTTCTAAAGTGAGCTTGGTGGGGGGGGTTAGGGGTTTAGAGTGGGTGATGGGGGGGGCAGGGGTGTGGAGATGTGGTGTGGAGCGCCCAGATGTAGCTAATATCAGAGTCCTGATCTTTATCTGAACTGCTGTTGCAGTCCTGCTCCGCCTCTGAAAAAAATACTTGGGGAAAAAAAAAGAAAAAAATGTATTTCCACAAAATGAGGCGATGCAGTTTATCAGCCAAACCTACAAAGAAAGATCAAAAAATGTTTTATAGATCAGAAGTTTTGACCTTCCAGAGTCTAAAGTCACTTTTGATACATTGTTTGCTGAGTTTTGGAGACTTTCTTTTATTTTCTAGAATCTTATAGAAACAAGTAGAAAATTTACAACTTTTTTTAATGATGTATTTTAGATTTTTTTTTTTTACATTTTATTTTGCTAAATTCTTTAAGATTTAATTTTTTTTCTTTAAGAATTTTCTTGAAAAATTGATTTGAGGTGCCCCAAGTTTAATTGTTTGCTGTGTTCATTCACATCAAATACAGTCTTAATGTTTCATTTTAAGGGGACATACTATGCTTTTTGTTATTTTTCCCTTCGTGTTTTTAGTGTCAAAGTTGCAAAGTTTGAGGTCGAAACCCAGTGAGTCAAAACTTCGATCTCAGATAAAAAAAATTTTTTTTGTGGAACTCATCTGGCTGCAGCAGCGGTTAGCATAGCGTTGGAGTGGACGTGCCATACGAAGCCTTAGAGGAGAGTCTGACTCTGGCTCCACACTTCCTCACCCCACCCATCTCCCCTCCTCAGGTGTCGCCATAGGAACGCACCCACAGGTTTCCAGATGCTGATTCAGGGGAAAGAACTATTTTCTCCTTTGTCATCTTTGTCTTTTTCTTCTTTCACTCTCACACACACACACCAAGTCCAGAGGGAAACACTCACCTGCTCGTCTTGTCGCTGTATTTGTGAAATATTACATTTTATTTATTCCTCTTTTTCTACGTGGTTATTTTTGTTTATCCTGTTCGTAGCATTAGAACGTTTCTCACGTTGATTTTATTCACGACTTGATTTTATTCTTTTTCTTGTCATTTGGCCTCACGCAAAAGCAACCTTTCTTCAACTTGTGCACACTGCTCACCTGAATCTCCTATACACACATATACACACGCGCGAACACAAACACATCTAACCTTTTCCATGGCAACTGTAACTACCTGGAAGTTTATGGTCACGTGTAACATAACAGAATAAAACAAATAACACCCTGCTGTGTTTTGACTCTTTGTGTACACACACATAACTTTACAAACATGCATCATATGTAATAATAATGTTAATCTGTATTTATTAGCATTATTTTTAAGCAGTGGCGGCTGGGAGGACCACTGATTATTGAAAATTGATCTGTGTTTTCTTGAACATGGGAATTGACTAACCCCTTTACTTATCTTATTTATAGGTGACAAAAAATTAATTCAGATTTCACAGAGGGTTAAAACCACCCACCTAAATACTGAATATAAATTTAGCTTAAAAAAAAATCTTTTGTGATCGTTTACAGTAAAACATTTGTGTCGTTGCAGTACAGTTTTCCACCACTAGAGGGAGCTGATGTAATCTCCATAATTTAAATAAATTAAGTTGATTTTCAATGAAGAGACTTTATGTATCAGTGTAATTTCCTAAAACACAATAATCTTACACTTTCCAGGTATCTTGGAGGTTATAAAAACTCGTGATTGGATTGCCAGTTCAAATCCCAGATCCTTTTAGTGCCCTTGAACAAGGCACCAAATCCTGAGTCGTTCCATCATCTGGACATAAAAGCCTGATTGTGCTGTGGCACCTCAAAGGTATGAAGCATGAAAATAGTGTTTGTTCTTATAAAACACTCATTTTTTTTTTTTTTTTTAATTTCAATATTAGTTTATTTTGACCTTGTAGATCAGTTTAGAGGACTAAAAGTTGGAGCAGCAGAGGTCAGTATTGGAAACATGAAGCAGAACAGAATCTAGTTTCTGTCATTTGAGGATTGTGATTCTAATAGTGATGCTTTAAAAATATGGACTTGAGAATGATAACATTAAAGGACCATACTAGCGATTTTGCTTGTATGAGCCCAATAGATACAACCTGCAGACATGTTACATTGCTGATAACCATTTCCCAAAACATAATACTGGAGCGGTAAATGTTAGAATTGGTTTTCCCGCATTCCAGACTGACATTGGTTTCAGTTCATTCCAGTCTGCTATTAAAACCAACTTGTAAAGGCTTGAAACACATTTGAGATAAGTAATCCATCACAGCGAATAAGACGTCTATGAATTTATTTATTTTTTGGCAAAGTTACGTAATTTAACCAATTCAACAGTGAAGTGGAACTGCATGGAAAATGTATGTTTCCACCAGGGAAAATAGTCTCAGAAGAAGACGCTTAAACAGCTGTGCCTTCTACAGTCATGCATAAGTGTTAGAAGGTGAAACATTGAATTTTAAGGTGGGTGCATCACCTGAATAACTTGATTTTGAAAGATTAGGGGATTTGGCAAAGTTACAGAAAAACTAAAATACGGTTTTATGTTTTGAAACTTAGCTGGCAGTAATGTGACGTATATGCAGGTAGTATTTATTGGTCTCAACTATGCAAAAACCTTTAAATCTTAAAATCAATTGTGAAGGAAAGGATGGTCTTAAATGTCTTGAAGGAAATCTGACTTCTGAAACTTGAAATGGTCAAACAAGATAATATTTAATTTCACCTTTGAGTTTCACCAAACAAAACCTTAAAAAAAAGCATGATATCCAAACAGTCTGATGGCGTTGGCGATGGTGCCGTTTCCTCAGCCAAGGACGCAGAGCGGCGACAAAGGTTGAGAGCAGAACAGCTCTTCCTGTCCCTCTCAGATGACAACAAAACATCTGATATGAACCCTCGCTCTGTCCCATGACCAGCACCCTGGAGACACACGAAAACATTATGCCCGCAAGGAAAGGAGGGAACCAAGGAAGTTAGGAGGTTAAAAAAAAAAACATTTCAGTAAAGGTGACAGAAAGAAATGAAAATGAATGATTTAAGGAGGAAGAAGAGGAGATGAGGGAGGGAGGGGAGGAAGAGAGAGAGACAAAGGATGGAGGACTTGCTTGCAATCTGACCCTTTATTTCACAGGATACATCACACTCTCTCTCTCTCTCTCTCTCTCTCTCTCTCTCTCTCTCTCTCTCTCCATGGGGCTGGGTTGAACAGCTGCAGCTGTTTATATCCTAATGATGTCGACAGTCCCTTCTACATTTGTGTGTAAATGTTAGCAGGTGAAACATTGAATTTGAAGGTGTGTGTATCACCTGAACATTTGATTTTGAAAGATTAGGGGACTTCAAAAAAATAACATGAAAACTAAAATACGGTTATAGCTTTTGGAAAATGGTCGTCAGTAATGTAACGTGTGCGGGTTGTATTTATTGGGCTCAAATGTGAAATCACCGGTAGGGTCCTTTAATTTGTGTAGGGAAGCTGTGTTAAATAGTGAAGGAAGATCCATCCATCCATTCATTCATTCATTCATTCATTCATTCATTTTCCACCACTTAGCGTGATCCAGGTGATTGGTATTATTATTCTTCCTCACTCTTCCTCATCCTCAGTCTCCCTGTATCATCCAGACATTCATATGAGTTGATTTTGGTTCATCCTGCTGCTGGAAAGACAGGATGTCACTGTTGCTAGGATACATCATCCTAACGAATGGCTGGCCTTCCATCAAGGAAATAGAAACAAACAAGGGAGGAGCAGACAGAGGATGTGAAAGAGGGAGGGTGAGGAGGAAGCAGGAGAGAAGCAAACGTGGAGAGTAAGGGAACAAGGGAGGGAGGAGAAAAAGAAGGAGGTGGGATGTGGCCAGAAAAAAATGGAAGGGGTGGAAATAAGGGAAGGAAAGAACAGTGGAACAAGGGAGTGAAACGAGGGCTGGAAGGAGGGAGGGAAGGAGGTGAACACAAAGGAATAGAAGGTAGAAGAGAGGTAATGAAGGAAGAAGGAAAGAAAGAAAGAGGGAGGGGAAAGAAGGGGAATGAGGAAATAAAGTAAGATGAAAGGAGAAAAAAGAGAAAGTCTTAAAGCTGGAGGAAGGAAAAGAGCAAAGTGAAGGAAGTGAAGGAAGAAGGAAGAAAAGGATGATAAGGGAAGCTTGTATTTGATTATGTAATCCTGCCTTCCTCTGTGTGTCATCATCATCATCATTACCCTCAGGCTCTTGCACAGGCTAACAAAAAAATAATTTCCTAGCGAAGACTTCAACGAAATTAGCTGATTAGTGGAATGTGTGACAGCCTGAAGATGTGTGACGTCATCCATAAGCCCTCCTCTCTCTCTCTCTCTCTCTCTCTGTCTCTCTCTCTCTCTCTCTGGCTGCTGGAGTGACCGCTGGGTTTAAAGGGGTTAACAGATATAGGATGGGGTAATCCTGGGGTCAGCCATGTTGTGCTGGATGCTGGCTCAGCGTTGCGTTTGTCCCTCTGCGGAATCGACAGAGCATAAAAGAACTGCTGCAGCACGCCGCTCTTATTCAGAGCCAGATTAGTGGAGCATTTACTCGCTTTTTTTTTTATGATGGTTCCTTTTATTCTTTCGCCGAAGCACCATCAGCACCATCATCATCATTTTACACTCTCACCCCTCCCTCCTCCTCCTCCCTAACATCTGGATTATAGATCAGAGAGGCGTGGAAAGTCATTTAAACCACAGCCACCACACAACATCAACATGATCCATGTCTCTCTTTCTCCCTCTCCCTGATTCATCTCCTCATTCTCTCTCTTCTTCTCTCATCCTTTATCTAAATTCGTCTCCCTCATCTTCTCCATCTTTCTCCTCTCGTCCCTCTCTGTCTTGTCTTCTGTCCCTCTCTCATCCTCCTTCCTTCCTTTGATTCTATCCCTGTTTCTCTTTCTCTCTCTCTCTCTCTCTCTCTCTCTCTCTCTCTCTCTCTCTCTCTCTCTCCAATTACTGAATTTCCCTGTCTTCTGTCCGAAGGCACACCTTTTGTCCAGGTTGGCTGAGCTGCAGATATTTTTAGAAAGAGGAAGTGCAATGGGGAACCCCTCTAAGTTCCAGCTACCTGCCTCTCCCTCTCTCTCTTTCCCCAAACACACACTCACACACACACACACCTCGTATGCATACTGTACGCTGCACATGCAATCCCACCCTGGTTTTACTTCGTCCCTCTTGTGCACAAGCATTTTTGTATTTTGCATTAAGCAATAATTAACAGCCAGACCAGCAGGTTTGTGCAAATTTCAGTTTTCTCTGATGAAGATGATGATGCTTACAACGCTGAGTAAGCAAGGTTGAAGGAAAAATGGCATCCCCTAAGGGTCATTCATATCCAAACATGGATGATTTGATATTTCCAGCAGCTTATAAATGATCAGTCAGAGAATCTGGTCATTTGGACTCAACACACATTTGTTGATGGACAAGCTGTAGCTGTCGTAAAGGTCTGATTCCTGCCAGCTGCTCAGTCAAATAGCATATGGTTGCAAAATAGCATACGAGGGCAGCATGTGGTCCTTTAATGTAACTATTTTAAACTTTATACCTAAACTTAACATCTCAAGGTTTATGGCCAAACATCATTCTGCCCACAATTCTGGCAGGATCCATCCTTTTGCATTAATTTTGAGTCACTTGGATCATTAATTGTATTGAGTTTAATGAAAGCTGCCACTTTGTCAGTTTATGTTGTGTTTTTATTGTTTTAAGTACACCTGACATCGATGTGAAAGCTCCTGAAACATTCAACTGGCTTCATATTTTGAACATTCTTCCTAAAAAGAACTTTACTGGCAGAAATATTGTCTTTCAAGTGGGCAGCCAGGAGCTTGATAATGTGCTATGACATTAAAAAAAAAAAGTAAGATCTGTCCAAAAACTAGAACTGTTGCTTTGATTTTTGCTCTACACAGATCACAGGAAAGAGAGAGGACACAGTTCATGTTATGCAACCAACTGAACCACCTGGTGCCCAGTAACTCCTGACCTATTCATATTACATTCATGATATTTCATTTGATTTTGGTACGAAACTCAACGATCATTGGTTCGGCCGTCGCTTCACAGCTCTGGTCATCTTTCCGTCTCCTCCTGCTGCAGAAATATTCTTTTTATGCGGTGCTTGTCTCTGTTTCATTAATAGACTCTCAGCACCGGTCTCAGATTTCCCTCTTTAGCTTTGCATCGCCATAAAAACAAAGTCGATCAAACGATGGCGTAACAACAGCACAGTCCGCTCAGATTTAGTTTCACAGCTGCAGCAATTTTTTTTCTCCCCAGCGGCCTCGCTCGGCCTCAGACGGTGATGTGCTGGAAAGACAGTCCTGTGGATCTACCAGAATGTTGTTTTTCTGATGACCTTTGACCCCTGTAGGATAGATGCAACTTACATCTCTGTTTCTAGGTTTCTTTCTTTCACATGCGTATGCCCACAGTTTCACTGGATTATTATTCCTAAACAGCAGGTAGATTCTAATTCATGCATGTGAATAACAAGATAATCCATTCATTTAGTTTCTATGTTTACAAGCAGGAAACCTTCAATATGCAGGAACTGAGTTCTTATAGCACCAATTAGATTCCATGTGGGTGAGGAGGCTGAGTGGGTGCTATATCGATAATTAGCCACCCAGGATCTGGTGAGATTTTTCCTCGTTTCTTAGAGAGCTGCAGCTAAGCTGGAAACCATTGATGCATGGACCTTTAAAGCCCTTCGTTGTATGTGATATTGAGCTATATTGTCACGTTTTCAAGATAAATTTGACTTGAAAACGTGACAATCTCTTTGAACGGGGAAAAATGTATAAGAAAGAAGTGTAGAAAAAAATTCACCCTAATTACCGAGATGTCAGTTCACACAGGAATATTGTCACGTGACCTATATAACAGGTCATTTGTAGAGGAATTTTTAGTTTACAAATTGTAGCCACAGCAGATCTGCACAGGATTAAGATCACAGACAATCTCTAATTACCACACAATATGAGTCCTGTGCAAATAAGGCATAAGGCTGAGTTTGTACAATCAAAAAAATGATTAATAATTGAGGTGTTTTAATGCTTTACTAATCTGTTTATTATGTGAGTAAACCAGGTTTCTACAAACAGAATATGACCTTAGCAAAGTCATTTAAACCTAGTGGATGATGTAAATATGCACTGATTGCAACTCTCTCTCTCTCTCTCTCTCTCTCTCTCTCTCTCTCTCTCTCTCTCTCTCTCTCTCACCATCCTTCTTCTCTCTCATCTCGGGCTGCATTGGCGTTTGAGACTTTAATGTCTTTTTTGTTATCATCAAGTGTCTCGACTCCTTTTCACCCCCCTACACAGGGATTTTTGTCTCAGCTGCACAGATTGAATTTCCTGCGGAGTTTCTTATGCATTAGCCAGCATACTAAACCAACCTGAAAACTGCCTAATGGCAAAAATGGGGGAGCAGACGCCGCTGTCCTAGGATAAGGATTTCTACATTAAATCCCAAGTGTGTCTTTAGAAACCTGTCCACTCCCGCCCAGTCTCTGATGAACTCCCTGTACAGTCTTACTGGTCTGTTTCCCTCTCTTCATGGCGAATGGAGTTTTTTTTTTTCCTAGTTAGCCTCTGTGCACTGCTGCTGCCCGACTCCAAACAGCTCAGTTTGCACAGTCACTTAGGCTGATGGCTGAAACAACAGAGGAGGAGAAGGCATGGGGGGGGTAAGTAATCAAACGATGCCAGGCGATGACTCAGGGACTCTCAGCGCTGCTTCCTCTGTCTGTCTGTCTGACGATCTGCCATCTCCTCGCCGCCTTTTCACACCTCTGCTGCTCAACAGGCCAAAGACGCACACGTGCTACATTCAGATTACAGGCTGAAGCTGCTCAAATCTGATTTTTTTTTTTTTTTTTTTTTTTTTTGCATCCATGCGAGACAGATGTGATTGTTTTCTGAGCAGTGTTTTTTAGCCAGTCAGGTACAGTTACATTACAGTTACAGGTACAGTTTCTTAGCTCATCAGGTAAAGGTGGAGCAGGGAGAGATAGAAAATATGGCGTCTGAGACACATTGGGACCAGGATTAGGAACCATTGCCATACCTGATGACATGCTCTAAAAGAGTCTGGGATAACTGCTTGGAGTGGGGACATATTTGTTCAGCTGATTTTGAAAAGTTTTTCATTAGAGAAGCCCAAAAAATTAGTGGGTGCAGGACCCAACCGTCATTCTACGAGTTTCAGCTTCTGTACTTCAATGGAAGATACAGAGCTCTCTCTCTCTCNCCCCCCCATGCAGACCTGTGTATTCCTATGTGTCTCTTAAATTCAATGAAATGAAAGATGCCATCAGCCATGGTTGTGATTAATGTGATGTGTGTTTGTGATTAGTTTCAGCATTGTGATTTTCCACTTTTTTTCCAGCTTATTCTTTCATTCTATGCTTCTTATAGAAAATGACTGCAAGGAGACGACTTCGCTTAGCTCACTGTGTTCGGTTTGTCTTCAGACTTTGTTTGATTGACAGGTCTCAGCCTATCACGCTTAGCCTGAGGTGATTGCTTCTACTCATTCCACCTGAGCTCGTAAATTTGGGGTTTTCTGTCAACATGGCAGGGAGTGACACAGCAAATTCCAGCCTCAAAACATCCACAGAGAAACCTGTGTTATTATGCCAACCACTGAGTATGTTGGCTCATTTTGGCATAAAAGTCCTCATATATTTACACACATTTCTTGTGTAGCCACACATATCAACATTTGCCAGCATGGAGGTTTCAAGGTTTCAACCAGTTTTTTTCCTTTAAGCATGCTTTGTAATACTTGTTGCCCTTTTTATGCCATGGAAAAAATAAACAACTGACAATTGCAGCAATATAAGAACAACAGTATGGTGATGACAGGGAGAATGTCTGTCAGAGACAAAGAGAAATGGATGAAGAAGACAGGAATGGGTTTTATGTTGCAGAAAAATATATAAATGTGATGTAAAGAGGGAAATATATCTGTCATTATCAGAGGACGCTAACAGTCTGTCTGAATGACTCAGTGAGGGTGGAGGAAGCCGATGTGGGAGGAAAGGTCAAGAGAGGACGATGCTGAGAGGTTTTGGTGACGTGGAAGCTTTTCATAGTTTGTGTTGATTTTGGTTGATTTGTTGGATGTGAGAAGCCAGAGGAGAAAAGGGTAATAATCATCTGCAGAGGGTAAAGAAATAACATCAATGACGAACGAGAGCAGTCCTTCCATCTGCAGTTACCCTGCTGGTTGTTATGACGATGCAATTTTGGGCCAAGCACGGCCAGAAAACTATGACTAAATTATTATCTCGTTCACACACATCAGTAACTTGTGGCCATGCATTTTTAAAATACATTTTTTTTTATTTTTAAAATACGTTTTTTTGTGCTCCGTACAAAACAGCTGTTTGACAATGGCCTGGGACTGCGTTTGAAGTTTTTGGAAGTATTTGTTGTCACATATTGTGTTGCTTGATGAACACAGAGCCAGGGAGCAGACCGTAGGTTTGCAGTGCTAAGCAGGCTGGATGCAGCATGAGGTCGTTGACAACCATTCACATGCCCGCAAATGGCTGCTGACAACGATGTCGCTCAGAAACCAGCCGATGTGGCGCTTTTCATTGACTGTGAGGATTAGGAGCCACTCGTCCCTCGCCTCCTCAGAGGCCCAGCCTGGTCTGCCTCTCAGCATTGTTCACATATGGACATTTACTAAAAATGAACGGGAATGTCCTACACAGGCTCAGTTCATTTCAGCCTAAAGGATCATACTGGCGATTTTATGTTTAAAGGACCACACCATCCATTTTACATGTTTGAGCATAATATATTCAATTTTCATACATTGTAATGTTACTGACAATCATTTCCAAAGCATCCTACTGGAATGTGAATTAAAGTTATTTTCCTACCTTCCAGACCACCATTGGTTTCAGTTTATTCTGGTTACGCTATTAAAATCAACTTGCTGATACTTGAAACGTTCTTTGGATAGGTAATCCATCATTGTGAACAAGACGTGTATTCAGGTTATTTTTGAAGTTATGTAATTTTAGCATTTAAGTGCAATAAAAAGTGCAGAATGATCTGAAAATGCATCCTTGTGGTGCATTCAAGTGCTGTTGTGAAGAAGTGACAACAGGAAGCATTTTCAGATTACTCTGTGCTTTTTGCACTTAAACGCTAAAACTGTGTAACTTAGAAAAAAAACCTGAATACACATCTTGTTCGCGATGATGGATTACCTATCCCAAGAATGTTTCAAGTATCAACAAGTTGATTTTAATAGTGTACCAGAATGAACTGAAACCAATGATAGTCTGGAAGGTAGGAATTCACCATTCCAGTAGTATGCTTGGGAAATGATTGTAACGTTACGTGTATGAAATGTAATGTAACGTTACGTGTATGAAAATTGAATTTATTAGACTCAAACATGCAAAATGGTTGGTATGGTCCTTTAAGCCCAATAAAAACTACCCACATACACGTTAGTTACTGACAACCAACGACAAGAATTTACCGAACCTGCAGAAGAGCATGTAATTGTTCAAGTTACCTGAGAGCAGAATATAGAATTTTGAAGATTTTATTTCATTTTCTCTAATTTTGGGATTTTCATAACACTGACAGAGGCCCTTGTCACAATGAGTACTTTTATTATAGATATTTAAGTATATTTCACTGCTAATACTGTTACAGAAGTTCATTTTTGAATGCTTGGTTCATACTTTTAATGACGTAATTTTCCACTTTTGTTAAGGATTTGAGCGCTTCTGCCAGCGCTGGTTGAAGAGGGTGTGAATGGAGGTTTGTGGCTGTGATGCTGGTTACAGACGGCTCTCTGCTGAACGTCCACAGCTAATGGATTCATGAGTGGCTCGGTAAATAGACCGTGGCACACAGGCAGGGCAGCAGCAGCAGCAGCAGCCAGAACCTGCATAATTCATGAGAATTCAAATATGATTTCCAGCCTGATAGATGCTGCACCGAAACTGTGATTTTGGAGAAAGTCAGAGATGAATCTTCAAGGATTTTGCCGGATTTGTGATATTTTTGTTCGCCTCATCTCTTTAAAGGAGCATACCGGCGATCATGCATGTTTGAGCCCAGTACAGTATATACAATCTGCATACTAATCTTTCAAAATCAAATATTCAGGTGATAAACCCTCCTTAAAATCCAATGTTTTAGTCATTTTAATTTCTCAGAAAAAAGCCATCTTCTCCTCTGACTACCTTTCCTGGCAGAGACATACATTGTCTTCCATGCAGCTCCGTGTTGGAGTTGTGGCAGTAGCATCTAAAATACATATTTACGTACATAGATGAATAAATGCTTGTATTGCTCTTAGGGAAATAAGTTCTTCCATAAATAGCATTTTAATATTTTCAGACGCATCCGTGTCAGCTTGAGTCACAGCTTAGTGTCAGCTGAACACAGCTCTTAATGCAGGCCTGATGTTGCCCAATACACGGAATTACAGAGCAGCTTGATATGAGAGAGAGAGAGAGAGAGAGAGAGAGAGAGAGAGAGAGAAGCGATTACAGTGTGTATTTCACTTTCGTTTTCCTTCTCTCTCTCTCTTCCCACTTTGTCATTTCTGTTGATGTGACACAAGTGTCTTATTCGCCTAAAGCTAATAGTTACTAAAAATATCGATGGATATATTTGTATGTATCTGTATCAGGGATTATATGGTTCCGGTGGATATTTATTTCTGAAACTAATCCCCAATTATGCAAACTTGATATCTAGAAATCAGCATTTATTATTCTGAAATGCTAAATAGAGGGTCCAGTCTGGTCAGGTCCATTTTATCAGGCAGTGACTTACAGCAATATGAATTAAAGGACCATACTGATGGTTTTGTATGTTTGAGCCCAATATATACAACCCAGCTGTTTTCTATGTTGTAAAGCCATGTCCTCCATTCCACCTCCAGTCTTCATCATAGCAATTAAATCGACTCCATTCCATTCTGCTTCCAGTGAGCTCCTAAAATACAGAATCAGTTCTATCCATCAAGCTCCTCAGTTCAAGATCTATGGATTCAGGAAGAGATCAGTTGTCTCCAGTTTCACCATTATCAGTGTCTAGACTCCCAAGAGGCTGAGGATAAGGGTGGATTTCCTGTTCTGGCTTCATTGAATTCAATGATAATTTCCAGTTTGTCTATACCTTTATGGTAAAGCCTTTCTTGTATTCTATAACAAATCAATCATCACTTCTCTCTTCACACTTCTGTGTCCTTTTATTTGCTCAGTTTCCTGAAAGCGTTTTTGGAGATGTGAGGTTTTCACCTGAGAGCAGCGATGCGTCTGCTGTTAGAGAGGTATGCGAGTGCCATGATCCAGGAGCAAAACATGACGCTGTGACGCACCATTGGGATGGAATCCCAAAAAAAAAAAAAAAAAAAAAAAAATCTTCATAGTGGAAGATGAAGGAAGAGGTGAAGGTGTCATATATGATTACTCCTGTATGTCTTCTTCATCCTGCCCTTTCTTTCCTTTGACCTGCACCTCGCTGCCAGCCTCCCAAACCTTATTCGCTGGCTGTTACACAACAGGGCTTCATGCCATGTGCTACAGGCTAGTTAAGTATTTATCAAGCCTCTTGTGTAAGCCAGAGATGGGGAGCAGCTGCTGCTCTCCTGCCAAGCTTTATCTATTTTTCCTTCCATTTAGTGCAGTGTGTGTGTGTGTGTGTGTGTGTGTGTGTCTTNGCTTTATCTATTTTTCCTTCCATTTAGTGCAGTGTGTGTGTGTGTGTGTGTGTGTGTGTGTCTTTGTCTTTACAAGACACCCAAATGTCACAAGCCATCCTACGTAATCAGCAGTCTGTCTCCGACAGGCAGTCTGGGTGTAGCTTTCGGTCATGATATTTACTGATGATGCTTGGTTCTGATGCAGCATCATAGCTTAAAGGACCAGGCTGGCAATTTTGCATGTTTATGCCCAATATATACAACCTGCATATACATTAGTAACAACCAATTTCCAAAAACAGAAAACCATATTTATTTGTTATTTTTCCAAATCCCCTAAGCTTTCAAAATCAAATGTTCAGGTGATGCACCCACCTTAAGATTCAGTGTTTTGCCTTATGACACTTATGCATGGTTGTAGAAGGCAGGCTATTAAAAGCCTTCTTTTCCTGGGACTATATTCCCTGGCGGAGACATACGTACATTGTGTTCGTGCAGCTCCGTGTTGGATCGGTTCAATAAAGTTACTTTTACAAAAAACTTAATAGGCGTTTCCTGTGATGGATTACTTTTCACATGCACGTTTCAAATCCCTAGAAGTTGATTTTATATAGCATATTGGAATGAACTGAAATGAATGGCAGTCTGGAAGGTAGGAAAAACAATTCTAATATTTACCAATCCTGTAGTATGTTTTGGGAAATGGTTGTCAGTAATGCAACATGTATGGAGGTTGTATATATTGGGCTCAACATGCAAAACCACTAGTATGGTCCTTTTCTTTCTATTCTTCTATTTTCTTTTCTTCCCTAAGTGACGTGACGGTCTCTTCCAGTCATTTCTTAGAGATGACACCAAAAAACTAACTATCCATCACGCCAAACAGAGCCTGGGACAGAAAATCAAACGTGCAGTGATGGAGTGGCTGTAACTTCATGCTGGCCATCACCACCTTTTGACACAAAATCCCATCTGCTACATCGAGCTGAAAATTCCCGTTGTGTTTTGCGGTGGCAGACAGAGCACGGGCCGGGATCCAGCCTGTCAGGAGACCGCCGGATTACACCCATCACAGTCTTGTCAGCAAAGCCATTTGCAGGATGGCAGAGCAGCAAGTGGAAATGAAAGATTCGACACCTGGGCTCTTTGTGTTCCTGCAGCACAGGCAGGCTGAACTCAGGGTGGAGGCTGTTTGGCAAATGGCAAATGTTGTCTGGAAAGACAAATGCAGAAAGGAAAGAAAATGTTTTTACACGATGAAATACTGAGTGATCATGATATTTGCGCGTTGGATCAGGTGTCTAGATCATAGGCGCTTTCAGATCAAAAGTTCAGAACTAAATAAAGAACTACATTTGCCAAAAATATCCAGAAACTACTTGGTTCCTTCAGCAAGTTCCTGGTCTTTTCATGAGCTGCTAATATTTAAATAGACTTCTATTGATGCTTTTTTAGAATTTTGTGTGCTTAATCATGTTCTACAAGTTGTTGTATCTTATTTTGGTGGCAGGTACAGTATATTCTCCCAGGAAATAGAAATTTGAGGAATGAATGTATGAGCAGGTTGTGAGCCAATGTCAGATTACTGTGTTCTGTGAAATCACAATTATCACAAAAAACAATCCTGGCTTGCTTCTTTCAAGTAGCAATGATTTATTTCTGATCACAAGAGGACAGAAAAACCTCCAAAATAAGGTGACAAACACACAGCCCTGACAGTTTTATATCAGGGGTTGGTGAAATCTGATGAACTACACAGTGTATGCTTTTGGCTGGAAAACCAAAACAATAAGCCAAAAGAACTAAAATTCTCTGTGAGTTCAGCGCTACGAGNGCTGGAAAACCAAAACAATAAGCCAAAAGAACTAAAATTCTCTGTGAGTTCAGCGCTACGAGCAGTGAGATGGTAGATATCGATCACGTGAGCTGAGAGTCTTTGTTTATAATCAACCAGACTTCATTCACCGTCATTGCTGGTGACTGAACTTCCCTGCTTCCCATGAATCCCTTAGGAGCCAAGTGTTATGTCAACTCTGGAATGGAAAATTGCTGAGATGGAATATTCATGTTCTCACGCTTGGTTCATCTGGGATCTCAACAGTCACAACTAAGGTCTCATTTGCATTTGATGGCGTGGTTAAATCGCCCATTAGGGAGCTTCGCTAGGATCTGTGTGGCTGTGTGCAGCATGATGGCCATGGGATGGATTTCTACGCTGCTCTGCTAGGTGCCTTGACCAGTGCAATTTATCTGACATTTCCTCTGCTAACGCACTTAGCTTTTCATAAAATTGTTTCGTTTGGACCAGCCCTGTCATTATCAGGACAGTGTTGTTGTAGTAGCAAACTCAGACTCTAATGCCATCCAACCTGGAGAAATAAATGCAGGATTTGTTTCAGCTCTGACTATAATAATTCCAGAACCAAACACACTACTGGATCCGCCCCTAGATCTTGAATCTGCACCAAAATTGAATGGGTTCTTTCTTGGGCCATGTCGTATTCATCCACCAAGTTTTGTCAAAATTGATTACAAGAAGTATCACAGCTTTGGCCTTTTTAGAGCATAAATCTTACTTAAAAATGTCTCATGCAGACACACTTAAAAAACAACTTCCCTTTGAGTTCATGTGTCCATGATGTGTGCTAAAGCAAAATAAATTTGACCCATAGCACATCCTGATCTCGACACATCACACGTGGGACATAATGGATTCTCTCATATGAAATCAATGAACGTCAGGCTGAGAACAACACCAGCAGATCTGAGTTATGAGTTATTGTGTTACTGCGTTCCACTGGAAATATTTCTCCACACATAAAAAGAGCTTTCCAGCGTGAGATTGTGACCAATCACAAAGTGTCATCTCGTTTTGGGGTCAGTGCTTCCCACTGGATTCAAGAACTGACAATTCATCCTCTGGGTGAAAAGTTCACCGAGGGGTCAAAGTGCATGTCATGGATTATGTCTTTTCACTGAATCTTCTTTTTCTGTTTGAATGAAATTAACAAAACATTGAATGCAGATGATTTAAAAAAAAAATTGTTTAATTCCTTTTGGAAGTCATATCCCGCTGACTGAAGAGGAATAACATCACAAGTTTTGCACAATCAAACCATTTTTCTTCATTTGATCCAAAAGTCCAGGATGAAGCTCAGAGTCGCGTCTCTTCTCTGCTGCTGAGCGTCCTTCCTTTGTTAATAATGCAAAAGGATGGTGAAACTTTAATTTTCAACTTGAATGCATTTGCACTAACTATCTGGTGTGTGTTTCCTCTCCTCACACACCCAGGTCACTGCCACCGTGTGCAAACAAAGCGGAACTATTTATACACTTCAAACTTGATAGCGCTCGTGAATTACCATCAACAATGTGACAGAGGATCCTCGACTGACACCTAGACACCGAGACTGAAACACTATGAACAGGGAGGGCTGTGACATTTCGGATAACATTTAGAGGCCTGCCTGATTAATATGAGCAAGGGTGTATTTCCAAACCCAATCCACTTACCAAATTCTAATTTATTCACCAATTACTTCAAACAGTCAGTGTCTTAATACACCTGACTTGCTCTTTTGTCCGCTCAGATGTTGCTTTGCTTTCCAGCAACATCTGAAGGCTTCTGTCCCTGCACAGGATAAGAAGATGGATCCTGTGAAGCTGTTGTTGAAGGTGTTCATTACCTCCGTTATGAAGATGATGTGTTTGCCTGCATCACTTATTTAGTTTGTTAGCAGGACTACACAAAAAGAGATGATTTTGATTGAAAATTGGTGAAAGGGTGGGACATTATCCAGGGAAGAATCCATAAAATTCTGGTGCATTTTTTTTTTTTATAAAATTCCGGTTCCAGGGATTTAATAATTTCTTAAAGGACCATATTGGTGATTTTGCATGTTTGAGCCCAATGTTTACTGACAACCATTTTCTAAAATATAAAACGGCATTTTTATCAAATCTCCTAATCAAATGTTCAGGATCCATCCATCCATTTTCTATACCTGTTTGTCCTGTTAAAGGTGGGGGGGGGNTGGACAGGTCAGCAGTCTATCACAGGGCTGACACATAGAGACAGATTCATTCACACCTACGGTCAATTTAGAGTTCCCAGTTCACCTGATTTGTATGTCTTCGGAGGTGGGAAGAAGCCAGAGCACCTGGAGGGAGCCCACGCAGACACGGGGAGAACATGCAAACTCCACACAGAAAGGACCTGGTTGGACTCAAACCCAGGACCTTCTCGCTGTGAGGCAACCATGCTAACCACTGAGCCACCGCGCCACCGTGAGTTGATACACCCAACCTAAAATTCAGTGTTTCACCTGTTAACACATACGCTCGATTGTACCCATGGTCAAGATTAGGGGATTTGAAAAAAATAACAAGAAAACTAAAACACGATTTTATGCTTTGGAAAACTGATGTCAGTAATGTAACATGTATGTCATTGGGCTTAAACATAGAAAAATCACGGGTATGGTCCTTTAAATCTGGACTTCTTTTGACTGAAAATATGGTGCCTATGCTCTGGCTATAGTTGTTGCTGGTTAACTATTGTGCTCAAGGGCACATTGACAGTGTCCCCAGAGGTTACGGATGGGGGGGGGNGGGGGGGGGGGGATGTTCTCATTTGAGTTTCCTCTGAATTTAAATGGAGGCAGCAGCAGCAGTGACCGTGGCGTCTAAAACATGAACCCACCTTGACATTTTGAGTGTGCCATGTTTTGCATCCCACCACACACACACACACACACCCAGATTTCATCCCCAGACTGCAGCACCGACTCTTGGATTTGCCTCCTATCATTTCTATGCTATTTGATGCAAGTAATGCGATTTTACTGAAGCTACACTGTTGCTCACAGGATCTTATTCAGTTTGAAGCTCCATCAGATAAACTGCTGACAGACATGCTGAGCAGTCCAGGATCTATAAATGCAAACTCAGTGGTGTGGATTTTGTTTAGAGAAGGAGCTTCCTTGATACTTGAAACCTTTAAATTTAAAATGAGATGTCCATTATTGGACAAATGAACTGACCTCTGCTTTCACAAAAGGTTGCTGCAGAGTATGAAAAGGACATTGGGGCGCTGAATGTTCGCCTTTTAATTATTTTATATATATTTGTGGCCTTGGCAGAAGTATGTACTCATATCTAGTTTGTTTTATGTGTTTATGTAAATAATGAATATTAGATATCATTATGAGATGTTTTTTACTCTCGGATATTGATATTGGCTTCAAAAAAAGTCAGGAGGCTTTTAGTCGAGTTCTGATTCCTGCACTGAGGTTTTCTTTTCTTTTTTTTTAAATCAAGGCTTTGTAGATGGGAGTAAACTAACTATGTTAAACTATGTTTATGTTAAAAACCTTTGTCTCCCAGAACAATTACCACCACTGCAGTTTTATGTTTTGGAAACTGGTTATCAGTAACATAACTTGTATGCGGGTAGTATTTATTGGGCTTCAACATGCAAAATCACCAGTATGGTCCTTTAAGCTCCCAGCTGTAGTTATACCCACTATAGAGGAGAGAAATCATCCCCTACTGCCTGCAGTCATTTGGTCCACTGTTTATTCTTGTGCTGCCTGCTAGACATGACTCAGGGAAATAGTAATGAGTCTGTGACATGAAATCCACACGTGGGAAGCCTTCCTCTAGTGGGAAAGTGTTGGATGACATTTATGACCTTTGGGCATCTGCCAGATATCAGTCAGAGGACTGATGCTGAGCAGCATGCCGAGTGTTTATAACACTGTGGCTGGCTTCTTGGTGGATGAATCACACTGTTATCTGACACTGATGATGATGATGATGTTGATGATGATGTTGATGATGATGATGATGATATTAAGGAGGAAGATCCCTTCTGGTATATGATGATGATGATGTTGATGTTGATGATGATGATGATGATGATGATGATGATATTAAGGAGGAAGATCCCTTCTGGCATATGATGATGATGATGATGATAATGGTGATGATGATCCTTCACCCCCACCACCCATCCCCCACCTGATTCCCCTCAGCGACCCTCGCCGTCGCCCCTCCCATTCCAGCGTTGCCCGGGTGATTGCCGGTTTACGTGATGACGTCGGATGTATATGAGCGCAGGCGGCGGGATCCCTCTCCTTTTTACCGCCATCGGAGCGGGGTCTCTTTCCTCACCGGGACCGCTTCACTGCGCAGCGCCGCCTTACCCACTTCAGCCTCCGGCTATCGAGCGAAGGTAAGGGTTACTCTTAGACACGGCTTCGGTGTCAGCGCCCTAAAGTTACGCATCGTTTCAGAAGTTAAATTCGGATACAGCAGCTTTAGAAACATGGGCGGAGGAAGACGGTTCTTCCCTGCTAATGGTAGTCAAGTCAGATGGCGGCAGCAGCCATTGAGCTTGGCTCCACCATGATGTGTGCTAACGTTACACGAGTAAAAATACTAAAACAACAACTCTAATGAAGCTGCGTTGCCCTTTGCTTTTCTTGACAGTCATTGCATTGGTAAAAGCTGCCATGCGGCCGACAGTTGCAGTCATTTGTTGCGTTTTTTTAGCATTGGTTAACACGTGTCTTGTATCTTGTGTTTTTTGGAGCTGACCTTATTTTTTTTAAATATGACTGTCAGGGTGGGGAAGTGTGGATGGAACTCCAGACTTAATGGTTTAAACACACGCCGGGTGGTTTAGCTGGTAATACAAAGGTACCAAAGCCTTGGCAGCACTTCCTAACTGGCCCATATTTTCTAGCTACAGCACCGAAGCTGTTCCTCCCACTTCCTCAGCCCAAGTAGTGCGCATCAAGCTAGTAGCATACAAGCTAGCTGGACTAGCCTTGACACTGCGATAGCAAGTGAGCAGGCCGGCTAAAGTTAGCCTCTTTACTAGAGAGGTGTCGGCTTGTTTGTGGAGGAAGAGCCAGGGAACTTGCTATTTGACGTCGCGGGAAAAGCGTTTCAACAGGTCGGATGGTTTGTTGGGTGTAAACGAAGTTGAGATTGATGTGCGTTGAGATTGAGCATGCAGGCATCCGTCCAGAGTTTTTTTTTTTTTTTTTTTTTTTTTTTTTGTTCGTTCATTGATGGTTTGCCGTGCTTGTGCATGCAACACGTGGTCCCTGGCCGGGATTAGAAGAGAAATCTGGTCCCAGAGATCAAATGTCACTCTTTGGTCACTCCGTGGGACCAGAGTCCATACAGTCAATCATCTTAATGTACGGATTTAATAAATCAAATACTACTCAGTGGCTATTTTGCTGGGATTATTGGTTTTTAATTATAAGTGTGACGCATAGATGGTTACATTCTAGGTAAATGATCTATTAGAAAGTAATGGTTGGCAAAAAAAAAAGGACTGATTTAATGGTCTGTTGTACATGACAATTATAATCCAACACAATAGCCCACACTCATTCCTTCCTTGATCTGTTTTGCTTTTGTTGACTGTCAGTGATGCAGCAACTAAACTCCTGCTAATATTTCAGACCATAATTACATGTTGTATTGCATTATACTGCATACAACAGATAGACAGAATATAAGAAACATCTCTCAGTGTTATGAAGCCTGATACACCACCACTAAATACCGGCTCAAATGTTACCATACTGTTGCGTCAACACCTCTCTGACACACTGTCAACAAATACTGACCCTAGGCCTCTCAAAGACAGGATGTATTGCGGGGCAATGCTTCTGGGTTTCATTAAATGGCACCATGTGAACCAAATCAACTGCTAACTCATTACTCATAATGTACAGAGACTTTTAACTTGGGTGTCTAGGTATTCCAGCAATTTCTGCTATGGCACATACATAGCGTAGTTCCACTCATAACTCCTCCATCAGCTACATCATCAATGCAGCTGCCTGCTCTCCCAGTTGTGCAGTTTGTTTAAATTGCAGGTTTGTGTTTTTGTTCAATCTCTGTTTTTGTCGACTGAAAAGAAACTATTGACCCCAACTTGAAATGCCCTGTCATCACATATTATGTGAAGACAGCCAGTTTTTAAAGATTCGTGAGAGATTTTAACAGTATGTTGTCATTAATATCAAGGCATCATGGAGAATATAATACTGCTGGGATGGAGGGTGTAATCACACCGGGTATATGTGTTAATTCATGCTTCTTATTTATTTATATGGCTATACTTAACTAGACAATTAAAGCCTTCAACTTTCATCATAATTAAAACTGACAGTATACATCTTACAGTTTAGAAATGTGTTAAAAATTTGAATCCACTAAATCAACTTCCGCTTCTCCATTCATTATATGCTTATGAGGGAAGAATTAGTTTTGCCTGCCACATTTTAATATCAAGTATATTCGAGTTGCGGCGGCTTTGTTCCCAGCTCAGAACTGTAGTTAATAATGTTTCTGTATTATCTGAGCATGGACCAGTGTTAGCATTGGGTGAATGTAGCATTGCTGAGAGAATTTCCTTCCTAAGATTAATTTTTTTGACTGCCCTTGAAGGTCATCTGTCCTGGTTACAGTTGAATTTATGTTTGAAAACCGTTTCCTCCCTGCGGCTCATTATCTCTTAATCCAGCGGTTCGGAGTTCTGGGTTTCAGACTCAGCTGTGCTGGTGTTAATTGTAGCTAATAAGGCTCTGCTGCACACAAGGGATGCTAGGTGAACGCAATTAGCTTGATGGGATAGAATGCCAATAGAACATTGGCATTCAGGGACAGGCTTAAAGGACAATACCGTCCATTTAGCAGGTTTGAGACCAGTATATACAACCTGTAGACATGTTACGTTACTGACAAGCATTTCCCAAAACATACTACAGGAGCGGTAAATTTCAGAATTGTTTTTCATACCTTCCAGACTGCAATTGCTTTCACTTCATTCCAGTACACTACAAAAATCAACTTGTAGAGACTTGAAAGGTGCTATTAAGTTGTTTTTTTTTTTGNTTTTTTTTTTTTTTTTGTCAAAATAACTATGTAACTGATCCATTGCGGAGCTGCATGGAAGACAATGTATGGGACTATAGTCTCAGGAGAAGACGGCTTTTACAGAGAAATTAAAATTACCATGCTTTCTATAATTGTACAAAAATGTTATCAGGTGAAACATTGAATTTTAAGGTAGGTGTATCACTCCAACATTTGATTTTGAAAGATTAGGGGATTTTAAAAGACAGTTTTATGTTTTAGAGATTGTCAACTAACACCACATGTATCAGGGAGTATGAGTTAGACTTACATGCAAAATCACTGGTATGGTCCTTTAAGCACTATTGCTGTAGTCCCCCTCCCCAAAAACAGTGAGTTTCAGATTTGCTGCAGGTCATTTTCATTGGTTTCCAACCAGGAAGTGAACATCTTACTTTATCAGATAACCGCATTCAGAAAGTGAAAGTTTAAATGCGACAAGAACAGGCTGGGTGACATCGCTCTCATCCTCAGAGCGCAGCAAGTCCGTTTTCATAACACAAAAACCACACCTGAACTACTGCTGCAGATCTAAAACACACTTACAGCTACATGTACTGCAGCCTTCAGTTTCCTGTTGTATTAATATTGTCGCCTCCCTGGTGTAGCTGAAGACTGCAAACAGTGGATTTCTAGCTTGAAAGCTGATTTAACACTACAGGAGCGGCTTTGCGGTGGAGAAAGTGACGGCGGCGAGCTTCTCTTTCACTCTTCTGCATGGAACAAGCTGGGAAAGTTGTAGTGGGTATGACAGAGGCTTATTGTTAAAGAACGTCGCTGTGTTTCCATCAGAAACACGTTTGCCTCGGTGTTTGCTCTTTGCTTTGGCGCCGGGGGGGAGAGAGAGAGAGAGACTGAAACTGATGCCAGCATTCAAGCCCTGTGAGCATAAATGAATCTCAGGCTTGTTCACATGATGTCCAGGTGTCTCACAGGTAAACTGAATGAAAGGAGAGCTGGGCAGCTTTATCGCACATGCTACCACACAGTTAGCCAACAACGCCTGTTAGAGGTCAGAGCCTGCATGACATAGATCTAGAGAGACATGATATTACAGTGAAACAAAAACTATGACTATGTTAATTATTATAACGTTTCATTGTATGTTCCTGATCTGTATATTTATATATATATAGCAGGACTTATACTAATTTTAATACAATTTATATATTAAAAAAAAAAAAAGAATCCAGCCATTTGTCAGTATGAATTTATCCCTGTAATATCTGTTGTTATTTCCTCCTTAGACTTGTATTCTTACGTGTTTCTGTTCATTTCTGAGTCGTGTTTCTAACTCTGAGATGGCCACTTTTTTTTTTTTTTNGTTTTAAATTAGTTGCACATTTATGTTAGTTTTTTATTTTTCCTCTGTTGCCTTCTTTGGTTTTTCTTTCTTGTGCAAATGTATGAATGAAAAGAAAAATTAAAAATGCAGGGGTTAAAGGACAGCAGGATGGTCACTGGTGGTGAATACACAAAAGGTGTGAGGAGATGTAAGCCTGGTTTAAAAACATGGCCGCCACCACAGAGTCAGAGGCGCTTTCCTGCAGGGTTTGAACACACATGGGCAGTTTTCATTGTGGTTTCAGTGACTTCAACCAGAGAGGAGAAGGAATCTGGAATCGCCTGCTGTGGTGATTGATTAGGAAGAAAATTTGTAATAGTTTGCGAATTGAGTTTCAGTGATGAAAGCTGCTGATATTTGAGGGTAGAATGACAATTTACACCTGCTCTGATCCGGCGTTAGCCTTGAGAATTCCAGCCACCTCAATCAAACTGCACACACACACGGGTCTGATCCCTGTCCAGGCCATAATCCACCACCGCACGGCTCAGGGATTAAATTACAGCTGCCACAGTGATTCTGAGTTTTGACATATTGTCGCATCGGGTCGTGATCCGTTGCCTTTCTGTCTTAAGGATAGCGATTGTCTGTAAGCGTCTCCCCGCTCTGCCCCCCGAAAACATCACCCTGGTATTCCAGCTTTCTCAAGGCAAGAAGGTCCTGGGAGTAGAGGGGTGAGGGGGGGCTCAGAATGAGGATTGATCCTCTCTGGACCAAAGTAGGGAAATTCTTGTATCAGCATAGCTTGTTTTCTTTGTTTTTTTAAATCTAGAGGCTTTGATTAATAAAAATGCTCTTTGTAAGCTCAAATCTAAAACACGGAAGTTGGAACGTGTGTGATGCTGAGCTGATTCACAGTGATGAAAGCTCAGATATTCACTAATTTGATGTAGGCCTGCATTAATCTTGACGTTTTGGAGTGGACTTGATGCTGTTGAAACAAAACAGGAAGTCAGCATAGCTCCAGCTGTTAGTAGTAACGCCGTAACTGCTAGTAGTAATACTTGTAGTCGTGGTTAGTGAGACATCAAACCATCCACTCGCTTCTTATAGCTCAAACTCTGATTCTTCCCTGATAAAGGCCATAATTAATTTTTCTCCATCATTATCAGATTGAAATTTGGATAAATTAGTGAATAGAAGACCGACATTATTCAATAAAAGATCATATATTAATTCAAGGTGTAAATGGGGCCTAAATGTTATCCGTGTTTGTTGATTCTTATTGATTTATCCTCTAAAACCTACGTCGTTTGGCACTTTGGCTGGTAGTTTTGTACTCTGGTAGATTTGTGTTTTTTTTTTTTTTTTTTTTTTTTTTGTGTGGCTTTTTGATAAATACCAATCAGGGAATTCTCTTAAATCACAAAATCATCTTTGGACAGTCACGCGGTGAAAGCAGATAGAATCAGGTGGCCATTTTGCTGGCGGTTTTGCTGAGTTTCTGTTTTATTTTGTACTGCGAGGGTCATTTCAGGTGCTGTACACATGAAAAAAAAATGTTATGTTTTGCAAGAATGTGGATCTGATTATTATCTCGTGTTGCTGCTGATGGTGTGAGTGTCGATGAAAAGGTTCTCTGGTCTGCAACTCAGATGCAGCCTGGCGGTGGAAGCGTTGCGTTGTTGCACACGGTTCCGTTGGGTATGCATTTTTTATGCATTTCCTCTCAGATGTGGGAAGTGCACACACAGCTGCTGTTTCGGAGGAGGATTACGTGTTTTGTTTACCATAAAATGCTTGGGATGGAGCTTTTTCAGGTCTTTATGCAGAGTCATGGTTCATAATAAATCATGCTAAGTGTGTGTTTGGACGGGTTCCGTTAAGATTGGGGTTCTCCTCTCATAATAATTAGGCGTCGTGGTCGTGAATTAGCACAAATCCAAATTCAAAGCACGACCGGTTGAAATAATCAGAAATCATAAAACGCTGGAAGATCGGTCTGAGCTATACGTTGCTTAAATACGTTATCAGGGAGGTAATTTTTGGTGTGTGAATATCTTCTTTTTTTTTTGTATTATATTACATATGGTCTCACCCGTGTCTCTTGGTTTGTTTGCATTATTACTAAAAAGTTAAGGGTGGGGTATGGACCAGGGAAGAACATGTTCAATTCTGGTGTGCATCTGGATCCAGGAATGGCAGCATAGGGTTTTTTGTTTTGTTTTTTTTTTTGTTTTTTCAGTTTTTATTTGCCAAGTAAAACACCAATGAATAAATAAAAATCGGACATGCTTATCTAGTGATAGACTATTGCAATTTTGTCTCCAGCAAAAACCCGCAATCGCAATTGTATTGATTCTCACTCCAGAGTCTTCTGGTATGTCACCATGGGGGTGCTTTGTGTCCCAGCTGTGGTACTCGTATCACCATTTGAGAACCACCGGGTTAGAATGAACAGAAAGAATTTTTGCAGCTGCTGTTTTTACCCAAGCAAGTTTTATTTCATGCCAGCATCTCTGAACAAATTCCCTCTTCTGTCTTTTGCAGCACTTGAGACTCGGCAAAGATGGCAGACATTGACAAGTAAGTACATGTACTTTGTGTTATGTTACGACCTCAGTCGTATTGTGGTGCTTTTGTATGTCTGTGTGTGTGTATGTGTGCACATGTCCGGCCTGCTTATTTGTCTGTCGCAGGTGATTGGCTGGCAGAGAAGGTATGGCTGGGGAGGTTTTCGTGCTATTTGGTTCCTGAAAGACCGCAGACTTCAAAAACCTGAGATATCCGTTACTGCTCTGGCTGAAGCTCGTATCATTCTCCACGTTCTCCACCCGGCTCTCAACTCTATATTCTATGAACTTTGATAACTCGTCTGTGATTTGTAGATATTGTAAATAGCATCTGGTTAAAGGACCATACATTTTGCATGTTTGAGCCTAATATATTCAATTTTCATACACACAACGTTACTGACAATCATTTCCCAAAGGATAAAACCATATTTCAGCTTTCCTGATATTTTGCAAAATCTCTTAATCTTTCAAAATCAAATATTCAAGCAATATACCCACCTTAAAAATCAATGTGTCGCCTACTAATAGTTACACAGGCTTATGAAGTCATGGTCGTTTAAAGTTTTCGATAAATGCAGGTCTTCTTTTGGGACTGTATTTCCTGGTGGAGACATACATTCGCTCTGCCTTTTTTATTGCACTTAAACGCTAAAATTATGTAACTTCGAAAAAAACCGGAATACACGTGTTGTTCGTGATGATGGATTACCTGTTACAAGAACGTTTCAAGTATCAACAAGTTGATTTTAATAGCGTACCAGAATGAACTGAAACCACTGGCAGTCTGGAAGGTAGGAAAAACATTTTTAATTCACTGTTCCTGTACTTTGCTTTGGAAATGATTGTCAGTAACATTACATGTATGAAAATTGAATATATTAGGCTCAAACATGCAAAATAGGTGGTATGGTCCTTTAAGGGTTTGATGTTCTTTACTAGTTATCTCCTTGTTATTAATAAATTTGATCACTGTAAATAAACCTCACGTCGCATCTAGAACTGTGAGAGGCTGATTTGAGGACCGGGTGAGAACTGTCTTTTTACATTTATGTTACGTCCTTTCACCTCTAGACAGGGACATAACAGTTAGCGACATGCTAACACTTGAGCCGCTTGCATCCATTTTGGTGCAGATATTGCTGTTTCCCATTAACGTGGCAGGATCCCTCTCTGCGGTTGATGACTTTCCCTTTTGCATCTTACAGTGAGTGTGTGTGGGTTTCGTGTCTTGCCCAAGGGCACTCTAAAGGGACTCGTTGCTGTTGTAGACACAGTGGCTGCTGTTGGTAATTTAACCTGTGATGCTGCAGCAATGGGATTGAGCTCATTGATTGAGCTCTCATTTAAAGGACCGTACTGGTGGTTTTGCACCTTTGAGCCCAATAAATGCAATGTGCACACACATTACGGTACCAACAACCATTTCCCAAAACATGACTGAAATAGCAAATATTAGAATTGTTTTTCCTACCTTCCAGACTGACATTGATTTCAGTTCATTCCACTATGCTACAAAAATCAACTTGCAGAGACTTGAATCATGCTTGAGATATGTAATCCATCACAGCAAACATATTTACACAGTATCTTTTTTTTTTTTTTTTTTNTTTTTTTTTTTTTTTTTCCTAAGTAACTTTATTGTGCTGGTGTAACATGCAGCTGCATGGAAGACATTTTTTTTTCTCTGCCAGGTAATATAGTCCCAAGAGAAAGCATTTTTTACAGAGAAATTAAAAACAACCATCCCGTTAGCAGGTGAAACATTGAATTTTAAGGTGAGTGTATCACCTGAGCATTGGACTTTGAAAGATTAGGAGATTTGGCAATAAAAAACAGAAGAACTAAAACGTATGTAGGTACTGTTTAAGTTCAGGAATATAACCCTCAAACGTGTCCTTGAGCAAGGCACTGCATCAGCCGGTCATATTGAGATGCTCCCAGCTGTGCATGTGAAACACTGTCAAAAGAGTGTGTGTGGTGAAAATGAAATAGATTTTTACCAGGTTTAATTTTTCAGTTTCGTAAAGGGGTTAGTGATGTTTGGTTGCTCGGGCAGCCAAACTCGCTGGCAGCCGTAGCCCAAATACGCCAGAGGCAGTTTGGAGGCCGGCAGCAACTCCTTGCACTCATAAACAGTCTGAACCGTCTGTGTTTTGGCTGCCTTCTCATCCCGCTTTCCTTCGCCGAGCAGCAAAGACCAGGCCGAGATGGACCCAGCAGACATGGAGGACGTGGAGGAGGTGGAAGAGGAGGAGATGGGAGAGGATGAAAACAGCAAAGGTAGGCTTCTGCAGAAACAATACAGGTTATTGCTCGTGCTGGGAAAGTTAAGGCGTCAGAAGTCGTCTTTTGTTGATGTGAATTCGTGTCTGGGCTTCTAGATAGAAAAGCACATCGTCAGATGAGTCAAAACCAAAAAAAAAACATATTTCAGGTGAGGAAAATAAGCAAAATAATTTAGTATCACAACAGAAGTCTGGAGCATTTGACTTTAGTTTGTGGTGAGGCCCAGATTTAGCTGGAAGATTTATTTTAGGATGCAGAAGCCGTTCACGCCTCCTTTAATGCTCAAAAAATGACTCAGATCGTTTCTCATGTATTAGTCTGCTCCCAATGCATTGTGAGCAGATTTAGATGGCTGTTTGGCCTCGTCTATTTATAGCAAGCTTGAATAGATTTTTATAAGCCAGACTCGAAGGCACACTCTGTCCTGCTGCGTGGGTCTGATCCGTCATAGCGACCGCGCTCTTCGGCAAGCTTCGCACGAGGTCTGCAAACCGAGAGATTATAAACGGCTGACTAATAAATGAAGAACTTATAGCTGTTTACACACAGTGCAAAATCTCGTCAGGGCTTTTTGGGCATTTTACACATGGAACATTCATACATCATGGATGCTGCGGGACGCAAGTCACGGGCAAACACACAGGGCTTCACAGATGACAGCTGAAACGAGCTGGGAAACTGAAAACGAAACGTGAAAACTAAACGTGCTGGTACGAAAAATGTTCTTTAATGATAAAAAGTATATTCATAAATAGATCTTAGCAGGTTTGGGGTTTCAAACTCTTAATAGCTCTGCATACCTAGGATAGTCCCAAACACATGTTATTTTACTTAAAGGAGCAGTCCAGTGATTTTTGCATGTTTGAGCCCATTAAATACTGCCAACCATTTCCCAAAACAAAACTGTATTTTAGTTTTCGTGTTACTTTACTAAATCCTTTAATCTCCGTTTGGCTTTGTTAGTTGACAATTTCAGTAAAGTTTCAGTGGTCTGTAATTCACGATGTAAAGGGCTCAAACTAGATGTAAGAATAAGAAGAAATGGAAGGATTAAAAAAGAAAATGAAGAACGAAGTGCTATGTTGACAACAAAAAGAAACTCTGCTTTGTTGCCACAGCTCTGTAATCTGCTGTTTTTTTTTTTTTCTGTCGGCGCACTCAGGTACATTTAGCACTAATTGGATCGGCCGTCTGCTAAAATTTCTGACATGCCACAAGTTTGGTCCGACCAAACTGACGTCAAGTCGGCCCGAAAAGCGTACAGCATCTGCTAGGCTTTACACAACTTGCAATAACCACAGGTTTTTGCTCAAGTTGAGCTATTTCAAGCCTTCACTGTTTCCATCAACTTTCCATTTTTATTCCTCTCATTGTGTGTATTTGTTAACACTACCTATAAAGATCAGTTTGCACGGTATAATGCACTGAAGGGCAGCGACCCCATTATAAAGAAGCGAGCTGGACAGGGGTTTTATCTCGGCGTGAGGCAACTAGAAATCCAGAAGCAGACGGAGTGGACGATTCCAGAATGCATCGAGTGTGAAGTGGAAACTGCTGCTCCTCCGCTCTGCTCACAAACTGTTACATGCAGCGCGACTCGAAAAACGCAGGGAGCACCAAGTCATAATACCGACGAGTGAAAATTCCAAATGACGAGAGGCTACCACACTGGAGGCTTTATTAATTCCCCTGCGTCATTCCTGAAATACACATCAAATGGCGTTGTCAGAGAACCTCCCACTCACGTCTTCTCAGAACACCAGCAACCGAAACTCTTTATGCTTCTGGAAGTTTTGCATTTTAAGCTACAATCTGCTCAATATGTGTGTGTGTGTGTGTGTGTGTGTGTGTGTGTGTGTGTGTGTGTCTGTCTCCTCAGCTCGTCAGCTGACCGTGCAGATGATGCAGAATCCACAGATCCTGGCCGCGCTGCAGGAGAGGCTTGACGGTCTGAACGGCTCACCGTCAGGGTACATGGAGAGGTGAGGGGTCACTCTACTTGTTGTTTAAAAACAAGTGACTAGATTGCAAATAAAAAGTGCAACCTAGTCACTTGTTTGTATTGTTTCTATTTTTACTGGATCGGCATGTTCATGTTTGTCGTCCCACAGTTTACCAAAGGTTGTAAAGAGACGCGTAAACGCCCTCAAGAACCTCCAGGTCAAANTCGTCCCACAGTTTACCAAAGGTTGTAAAGAGACGCGTAAACGCCCTCAAGAACCTCCAGGTCAAATGCGCCCACATCGAGGCCAAGTTCTACGAAGAAGTTCACGAACTGGAGAGAAAGTACGCAGCGCTCTACCAGCCCCTCTTCGACAAAGTACGTCATTTATACAAACTGATACTGCTGTTCTCAAGCTGTGCACCTCACTTTATTAGTTCAGAAGTATATTTCTGTATTGGATCGCTCCAGATTTGTGCGTACCGGCTCGCTTTAAACTGAAGAACATCCTGCTTCTTCTAAAAACGATGAAGAAGCTTTGTGGGTCAAATGCAAAAGAATGCTCTGAGTAGTAGCAGCAGCTGCTGGAAATGTTGATGCTTGGCTAAAATATTTGCTATTTGCTAATAGCTGCAAAGGTGAGAGCCAGAACAAATTAACACCACAGCATCTGAGGTGAGAGTGTGTGTGTGTGCAGAAAAGACGGCTGCCTTCATTAGAGTACGTCGTGGCTTGCTTCCAGTGTAATGAATAACCAGACAGGAAAACAGGAGGTTGTTGGTACGCATTGTTGAGACGTAACCCTGCTGTCGATGCATCTGTTGCCTCGATCAGGCTGCCATGTTTATGCAGATCTGCACAGCTGTTCCTCCAGTCAAACAGCCCCCGCCTGCCTCCCTCCCTCCTCTCTTTGGTATGTCGAGGGATTACCCGCTACAATAAAATGCCAAAATCATAGAGAAATGCTTAAAGGAGCATACCTGTGATTTTGCATGTTTGAGCCAAATAAATACAAACCTGCATACAGTACATGCATTTTCCAAAACATTCAACTTGTGTTATCACAACAAACCCCACACAGGATAAGTGGGACTAGAGGATGGATGGAAACGGACATGAAGTGTCAGCTTCGCGAAGCTGGAAAAAGAACAGAGAGAAAGAAAACTACTTCTATGTCTGCTGGGTTTGTTTTTGTGTTTAAGGTGGTTAGGAGCAGTTTTGTTCTACAGCGCCACCAAAAGTCCTGGAGTTGAAGTGCTCTGTCATGAAATCACAAGAACCATGAATGTCAGGCAGTCCATGTCCACATCCACATTTTGTCCATGTTAAACCAGGCCTTAAAAAAAAAAAAAAAAAAAANAAAAAAAAAAAAAAAAAAAGACATATTTTGCAGTGTCAAAGAAAGTGCATAAAATTCATTTTGCTGTATACGATCCAGAACTTCCTCAAAATTTTTTGGTGGGGCTAAGCCCCAGTAATCTACAAAAATTCATGATAATCTTTTGTCCTACGGATAAACAGTGCCAGTGAAAACATGTCCTCCTTGTTGCAGGTAATAACTGGTTGTCATAGTTGCTATGTAGTTTTGCATTTCTTTGCTTTTTTTTTCTTTTTTTTTTTTTTTTTTTTTTTTTTTTTTTTTTTTTTTTTTTTTTTTTTTTTTTGGAAAACCTGGTTTTACAATTTTGAGGTTATTAAGCTGACTTCAAACCAAGCAGCATAGTGATTGACTTCTACAACATCAGTAGTGGCCATGTTTGTTCTAAACACAGAAGTGTTAAACCCTAAAGTTTCTCATCCAGGTGAGGCTGACCTGGCTCTCAACCTGATCTTGATCAGATCTGTTACCTGGGCAGACAGTTTTACACATTTGTTTTACTTTGGCGTCACGACTGCAACCTTGAACTTCCTCTTGTCACTCCCCACAGAGAAGCGAGATCGTGAAAGCAGTCTATGAGCCCACAGATGAGGAGTGTGAGTGGAAGACGGATGAGGAGGAAGAGCTGACAGTAAGTAAGCAGGTACAGGTGACGTATACACCCGCATGCCTCCTGTCCTGGGTGATAACATGCTCAATGCTTTTTGCTTTTGCTGTCTTTACACATTTAATGCATGCAGTTCATTTTATCCAAATTATCTTGTAATTTTAACACTTCAGTTCCTAAAATGACATTGGATCACCGCACTGATCCGCTCCAGCTTTAAATGTAGCCAAATCTCCTGCTCAGCTCGTCCTCAGTGCTGTGTTCCATCTTTAAGTGTGGGTGGCGTAGGCTTGTTTCTTTCATACGCTGCAAGATGTTCGCTTTAAGAAGTGCTATTTTAAAGAGGAAATCTATCCCACCTCAATCAGGAGGAGATGAAGGAGAAGGCAAAGCTGGAGGAAGAGAAGAAGGACGAGGAGAAGGAAGACCCAAAGGGAATCCCAGAGTTCTGGTTAACGGTTTTCAAAAACGTGGACCTGCTCAGTGACATGCTGCAGGTAGGTTCATCAGGCAGAAAATGGGTCACACCAGACAAAAGCTGCTCCCTGCACAGACAAATCTGACTTTGCTGCCACCTGCTGGCCAACTTATGTATAGTGTTTATTTAGTTCCTGTTGTGTGAAAGGAATATACTGGTGGTTTTGGATGTTTGAGCCCAATAAATACATCCTGCATACACATTATTTTACTGGCAATCATTTCCTAAAACATACTACTGAAACATTAATAACAACAATGGTGTTGCATTCTTCCAACAGAGTTCCAGATTTGAACAGTCTATGCCTTGTTGCATAAAAACCATTCTGGTGGCTCGCTGACACATTACTGAGACACTTCCTGTTGGTTTAAATTAAAATACACACGTAGTGCTTTTTGTTTTTCAGGAACATGACGAACCAATCCTTAAACATTTACAAGATATCAAAGTGATATTCTCAGATCCAGGGCAGCCTATGGTGAGTCAGCCTGACGCTCCCCACGAAGCCGAAAATCATTTGATTTCAACAGCGTATTGTTTGTGAACTGTGTCATCTGGATCTCATTTCATCTCATCCTAGAGCTTCATGTTAGAGTTTCACTTCGAGCCAAATGAATTCTTCACGAACACAGTGCTGATGAAAACCTACAAGATGAGGTCGGAGCCGGATGAGAGCGATCCCTTCTCCTTCGATGGTCCAGAGATCATGTGCTGCACAGGGTGAGCGCCAATGCTTTGCTTCTTTTCTCTCATCAGTAACAGATCGACAGGACCAGATATGAATTGAACACTTCCATGTGTTTAATCAGTTTGCAAAAAATTGAGTGAAATTATTTTTTCAGCCAGTTAAAACCAATGCTTGAGTCCCTACTTAGAATTTTGATGCTTTTGTATTTTATGGGGGGGACTCATGAAACTATGTTTTTGGGTACATTTGGAGATACATACACACAGGTCAAAGCCTTAAAATGAAATGAAAATTATAAAGTTACCTAAATATGAGGTCTTAAATAGTTTAGAATGTAGTTTGGGAATGATGTTTTATGTCTTAAATTCAATTTCCACTTCCTTTTCCATGGTAATATGATGTATTGTCAAGTTGAAAATCATATTTAAGCGGGATATAATTTCACCGGATTTCTCAGAAATGGGTGTGATTTTAACGAGCGTGGAGTCAAATGATATGCTGCATTCTCTTTCTGGTAAAAATAGCGTTTACCCTGTTTTAAGCCATCTTAAAAAAAAAAAAAGTTACTTTGACAACTTTATTGTCTAGTTTCTTAAAATAACCCAAGATGTTTCTCAGAATTGGCAGAATTCTCAGAGCCTCACTCGCTTTCTTCCCTTGCTTCCTCCACAGTTGCACAATTGACTGGACGAAGGGCAAGAACGTCACGTTGAAAACGATCAAGAAGAAACAGAAGCACAAGGGCCGCGGCACAGTCAGGACGGTCACCAAAACCATCCCCAACGACTCCTTCTTCAACTTCTTCACCCCGCCAGAAGGTAAAACTGCTTCAGTTTGTCCACAGGCAGTTTACATTGCATTGTTAAAATTATCATCTGATTGTATACATAGCAGACGCACATCTTTTAACGTTCTTCATTTTTTCTCTTGTCATTTACAGTCCCAGAAAATGGAGAGTTGGTAAGTGACTGTGTTTTATTTGCCTGTTATTTATGCATTTCTTAGACATCAGCTTGTGTATGTCAGATTTATTTTAAAAAATGACTAACATCTCGCGCTGGTGAGGCAGCAGATCAAAAACTGAACCTTTATACCCAGAAATAAGTGGTTTGAAGTCAGTAAACCGTACATAGCAAGATTATGTTTTCCAGCCATGATGTAAAAGCTGTCTTCTCCTGGGACTATATTTCCTGGCGGAGACATACATTGTGCAGCTCGGTGTTGGATCGCTTAAATAAAGTTATTTCAACAATAACAGCATCGCATCAGTAACGTGTTACTGGCACGGTTTGCCCTCAGGATGAAGACTCGGAAGCGATCCTGGCTGCGGACTTCGAAATCGGCCACTTCATCCGTGAGCGCATCGTCCCCCGGGCGGTGCTGTACTTCACGGGAGAGGCCATAGAGGACGACGACGACGATGTGAGTGTCGGCGTCTCATCTCTTGGCCGAGCCTCCTTTCAAACCAATGAATAAATCAGGGGAACAGACATGAAGACAGCTTCCTGAGCTTGTTTCTTCCTGCCTAATCCTCTTGTTTGTGTTTTGCAGTACGATGAAGAGGGGGAGGAGGCAGATGACGAGGTAAGACTTAATCGAACGATTTAAAAAGCATCAGATAGACGGTGTGGTGAAAGATGAGGGCATCTCTTTGGGGTTATTGAGGAAAGCCCTTATCTGAAGTTGTTCTGTGTTGTTTGTTCAGGAAGGAGAAGAGGAGGCTGACGAGGAGAACGACCCTGACTATGATCCCAAGGTGAGATCACACACACACACTCACTCTCTTAAGTGTCCTAAGAAAGTTCCTACTCAGCAGTTCTCAACTTTGAAGGCTCACCATGCCCTTTCCAAAAACTAAAGTCCTGCTTGTAGTGACAGAATGTTAACCGTTGCCTCAATCGCCGAGTAATGGAGGAAATGTTAACATTACGTAAATATGTTTCAAATGACTATAATTTTTATTTTGCAAGTAAAAATAACTATATTTCCATGCTAAAAATGTATAAGAACATCAGGTGGACATCCCCCGGGAGTCCAGAGCTGCTAGCTGAGAACTGCTGTCCTAAATGATCATATTTCAACATACAGAATACATACTGTCAAATGCATCTCATTTTACGCCAGCTTTTGGTTTGCTTCAGCTTTAATTGCATCTTGATTTGGATTCAGCAGGAAAAGCACCGCCGCTAGCTGCTTAACTTGTGTTTTAACCGTTTCTTAACCAGTTCTTGAGCCTTTATTTACACCTTTACCAGTCAGCTACGTCTGGCTGTTGCATGCCCTTATTAAACTCCAACCTTAACCTTCAGCAACAGGATGGCGCAACAGACTAAAAATGGAAAGGTGAAGATATAAATGAACGGTCATGCACATAAAATAATAATATCAAGTCCGTAGAGACGAATAGCTAACGGGTTGCGCTGTCTGCTCTGTTAAATCGGTTTTCAGCTTCATTGCCTTCATCAGGCAGGAAATGTAGCGAAAAACATTAAATAAATGGAACAGAAGAAAATTTGGAGTGACTTCTTTATCTCTTCAGTTATTGAAACCACTTAATTTACAAATGTGTAAACACAGTTTGAGTAATTATCTGTTTTTAATGGTTATAATTTGATGTTTACAGTGAATGTTAATGTTCGGACCTCCAGCAAAATCTCTGGAGGTCCGATGTAAATGTGTTCCGGTGCTTCTGCTCGGAAAAACATGGTGGATCTGCGGGATCTATTTCTGCGCAATTGGTGAAGAAAAATGCCATATAATGTAGTTCAAGTTTAGCTTAGTTTTATCAACTACAAAACGATGCAAAGGGAAATATGTCCTCATTTACCGTGTGCACTTCCGTGTCTTTTCGATATTAGTTGCGTTTATGTCAGATAAGTCCAGCAAGGTGGATCTTTCCTTAGTTTCCTACTGGGAATTCTTAGTTGAATGATGGTTCCATTGCACTTTTCTGCGTGGGATGTCAGGTTTTTCCAGGGTCCGATTACAATGAATTGCAGCATTTGCGTAAACATGTGGCGGAACAGTTAGCTATGCTAGTTGGTGTGGTTTTACCCCAGCCTACAAAACTGTATATTCAATGCATTGTTTTTTCCTTTATCATGGCAAGGCAGCCCTGCCATCCTAACCCTCTCTATCTGTCATTCGTTCTATCAAGGCATGGTTTTTATGTTTAGGACCCCCTTCCATTTCAGTCAGCTTGGCATCTTTCCAACGTCACATTGCACACTCTGTCCTCAGCAGTCCTCAGGACACGATGCAGACGAAACAGACCGTCCGCGTGTCCTGTCATTTGTGGTTCTCACACGTTCATGATGACCTTGACATTTCAACTCTGGGCCTTTCGGTGGCGCTGTAGGACAAAGCCGCTCTTAACCGGCCCAAAAAAAACAAAAACAAAAGTGGAAATACAACAAAACACAGAGGAAGAGAACAGCAAGTTGTTGATTTTAACAAAGAGAAGGAATTACTACTACTATTAATAGTTATCTGCATTGGATCAGGATGAAAGAAGTTATTGGCCATTGTTTTGCTGTCCCCTTCTCTCTCCTTTCCTCTGCACATCCTCTCTTGGCCCGTCATCGATGAAGGTGCACCTATGTTAAATAAAACGCCATCTGCATCCTTTCAAAAATAGAATGGCGTGCGACCACGCGAGCGACCTTCAAAAATGGCGTCTGCAGTCAGCTGTTTTGGCCACAGTTCCGTCACATTTTCCGCATTCACGTTAAGCGCAAACCAGCCTGAAAATGCAGAACGTCGGGTCCAATTTGATCAGAACTTTTAAACATTTAATATTTGCGAATTGAAATTGCCGTGGCCACAATGGGCTTCTGAGCAGATAGGACAACGTAAACCAGGAGAATCTGGCAAGAAAATCTTTAGAACCATCAAAAAATAAAATAAAAACTAGACTTTGCTAACAATCGGGTTCCAAAATTGGCGAAAAGATCTGGTGGTGAGTCCCAGGCTTTGATTTCTTTAGTGCCTCTGCGAAGTTCAAACCCAAATATATGCCATTTAAAAAAAAAAAAAAAAAAAAAANAAAAAAAAAAGCATGACCTCTGCTTCTTCTTTGCTGTTACAAAGACATCTTTGACATTCTGTATTCTGCTAGTTTTGCATTTTGATTCATGAATGTTTCTTCACCTCCGATCACTTTGGCACCTTTTGTCAGCTCCTCTTTAAATTTTTCCTCACTAGGTTTAAGTGGTGACAGTAGAAAAATAACCCTGTCCTGGTAGGTACGGCTTGTGAATTGTCAGCTTACTACCATCATGCCTCACCCCACGCCCNCCCCGCCCCCCCCCCGCTGCTGTGCTGCACCCTTCTGACTTACTAACCTGGTGGTTTGCTGTTGGTTTTCTAAAGTTTAACCCATAGTGAGCTCTGCATTTGCACTTGTATCGTTTCTGTATGTTGAAGATACTCCAACACTCCCTTTTCCTTTTCTCCACCATCTTGAATTTGTCCACAAATGCAGACCAGTTTTGAGTTTCTTTGCCAGGAAAAGGTTTTGTCTGCCTTAAATGTTGAGTTCTGTGCTTTGTTTGAAAATTTTTTTTATTGAATGTTTATTTAAACTCATTTAAACATCATTGGTCCATTTGTCCATGGTTTTACTCTCCTGCCTGTTCACGCTAGATATCTGAAATAAACAGACTGCTTTTTCTTTATACATATACTTTAGTGCTCTAATTAATGGTTTTTATTTGTATTGAGGCCCGATCAATAGATAGCAGACTGCCAAAACACAGGAAATGCCAAAAACTACCTCAGTGACGCTGCCATAACTATTAGCATAACAGCCTGATTTTTTTTGTTTCCACTGAAAACCTTTTCCTTACAGGAGATTTTAAAAGCCTGTAAGGTCTGAATTCTGGTCTTCTAGTCAATACCTCATTGGCTCATTGCAGCCAGAAGAAGCAGAGCTATTTCATGTCGAACTTTGGTGCAGTATCGGCATCTTAAAATTTTGCACATTTAACAAAATGTCAAAAGTTCAGACTTAAAAATTCCAAGAGTTGAATAAAGTTGATATTTAAATGCTGCAGTCAGCAGACAGGATGGCTGTTTGCCTTTATCACTTCTGTCACACTGATGGTCTGCTGGACACCACATCTCAAAACCTGAAGTATGCCAGGGTCTTAAAGGACCACACCAATGATTTTGCATGTTTGAACCCAATAAATACTACCCGCATACACGTTGTGTGTACGTACTTTGTATGTATGTCTCTGCCAGGGAATATTGTCTTGGGAGAAGACGGGTTTTACTTAGAAATTAAAAATGTCCCTTCTACATTCGGTGTGGAAGAAATGCAATTTGTGTGTTAGCGGGCAAACATTGAATTTTAAGTGGGTGTGTCACCTGAATGTTTGATTTTGAAAGATTAGGAGATTTGTCAAAATAACAGGAAATCTAGAATATGGGTTTATGTTTTGGAAATTGTCAGTAACATAATGTGTATGTGGGTAGTATTTATTACAAAATCACCTATATGGTCCTTTAAATGACCAGAGAATATCTGACAGATGTAGATAACCTATTTCTAACAATATACACAACTGTTTAGGTTCGGTGCGAAACAAAGTTCACCAGGAGATTTAGAAACTCGTCGCGGTGCAAATGAAAAAAATGCTCAAAGCATCAAAAACTTAAAATGAAAGTAGAAAAAAGGACCACAGCCGTTTTCTTTTCAATGAACGCATAACCTGAGCTGTGCAGAGAGCACAGATACGTCTGGTTTGGTAGGAGTCGCACAATATTACGTTTTTAAGTCTTTTATCATTTTTATCTTGCAGGATTTTTATTGTAACCCCTAAATTTTATCGGTTTAATTTTAGTATGGGATCTATTACTTTGTTCGCTGCTTTGTTTATGTTATTTATTTTAGTTGAAGTATTTATTATTGTAGCTTTTTTCCCCCCTCAAGTGGCGAGGGAACACGACAAATGTAATTTCTATTTTATGAACAAAATTGAACCTTGAGCAGTGGAAAAACGCCATCATGGTCTAAATAAATCTGTCAATGAGACACTTTTGAAATCGTACATAAAAGTTGTGGCAGCTTGTAAGATGGTTTTGTTAAACTGGCTTTCCTTTTGCATAGTCTAGTTTTCTGTGTGTGTGTGTGTGTGTGTGTGTGTGTGTGTGTGTGTGTGTGTGTGTNGTGTGTGTGTGTGTGTTGGAATGGCATTTCTCCTAACCCTGCTCCTGTGATTTCTTGCAGAAGGATGCAGCCCCCCCAGCTGAGTGTAAGCAGCAGTGAAGCCGGCCTGGCTGCCTCGAGGATCAACTGCACTGTAACGGCTTCTCAAATTTAAAGGGAAAAAAAAAAAAAAAATCAACAAAAGAATGAAAAATAGTTACTTACCGCCTTATAATGTTTTGTATTTTTCTTGGTAGAGAATTTGAAGAAAAAAGGATTTCAAGATTTTTGTTACAAAAACTCATGGTAATATACTGGAGCTGTGTGGGTCATTATATATAGTATTTTACTAGACCTGTTTTTTCCTTTTCTTCCTCTTTCTCTGTACAATAGATAGAAAACAGGAAAACTCTCCCTCAAAAAAAGCATGAACTTGTTTCTTCACTGCTAAACTAGTTTGGGTTCTTGTGAAGTCTTTTGTTGTATTTGCTCTTAGACAACAGCTGTGGTTTCGACTGCATCGCGGCAACAATTTATTAATCCTAGCCCCTTTTCTTCCTTCCTCTTCCTGCTACCAAAGTTCCAGGTTGGTCAGTTCTGGTGTCCGGGGTGAATATTTTTTCATTTTTAGCAGGGGCCTTTAGCAGTTGTGAAACGGTAGCGTTTGGAGCTTTAGCGAAGGAGGATGGATGTTTGACCTGCAGCCGGGTGTCCATTCCAGTTTATCTCATCTTGCTGCGCGTTGGATCCAGAGTTGTTTTTTTNTTTTTTTTTTTTTTTTTTTTTGGCCGTTTTCAACGCCATTTATTCTCAACTGCTTTCCACTCTTGAATACATTCCAGTAAGCAGACTGGCCGGCACCGGAAGCGAACGTTTCCACTCTCGCTGAGGTCCTCTTCAACTGGACGGATGTGTTGGNGCCGGCACCGGAAGCGAACGTTTCCACTCTCGCTGAGGTCCTCTTCAACTGGACGGATGTGTTGGCGCTGCTAAATTGAACAGAAATGTTTCTTCTCCTTCCTCACGTAACACTCCTCTGACTTGGTGTGTTTTGAGGTCAAGACTCGTAACATTCCGGAGAAATCCTTTAGATGAGGAAGAGGATGAAATAGTTTGGTGGGGTGGTGAGGAAGCTGCCTCCTAGTGCTTTAGGTTCGGTGATTGTCGTCTTTTCTGTCGCACTTTGTACTGTGTTGTACCACGGCGTCCTCTCATCGGTTAGCTGTCTGAGTATCCTCTGTGAGCAGCACCGTTTTTGACGGCTGTTTTCAAACGTAACACAGCACACTTCAGAGACATGAAGGCAAGGGGTCGGGCAGATGTAGCACAGCATAAGACAGGGTGAAAAAAAACAGTCCAACCACCACCAGAAACCCTTTGTGTCGTCAGTTTTGTGTGACATTTGTCAATTCTTAATGGGTTGGGTGATTAACGTGCCTCAACCCCATCCCTGAGGTCACAGTTCACCAAATCACTGTGAAAGAAAGAGGGGACGCGTGATATGGCCGTCACGTGGCCAATGACCCACCATCCCTCACCCCGACCTTCTTCTTTTGTACCCAGAAGGCCATAGAGAAGCATGTCAGAGCAATACTTACAGCGAGGAGGGGGACTGAGAAGAAAACGTAGCTTTCCTCCCTCCCTATTCCATTCTCAATGCCTTTTTAGTTGTGCAACAGCCACGTTTTTTGGTTGTGTTGGGCAGGTTCATGCCTACTGTGGAGAGCCAGGGTACTTCTCCATCTGCAGGGAGTATTCAGATAATGTGTTTGGAAAAGGACGTGACAGGGTTTCTGCAGGGTCCTTCTGAGCAGCTGTTGCCAGGGCAAAATGCTATGCTACGAAATACTAATGTACTCTAACTGTTCGTGTATGTTCATGAATAAATTGGTTAAACGTGCCTGTTGTTGGGACTTATTTTGTTTTTGTCCATGTTAAGTTTGGTTTATCTCATCACACCTCTGATTATATTGCACTGTATAATACTGTACCTACAGCAGAAATTATTTTCAATATCAATTAATATATCAATTTGTCTATTTTATAAATGCTCAAGAAATGATGACAGTTTCCTGTTTGTTCAACCTTTAACAAATGACTAAAGTGATTAGTCAATTATTAAGATGTATTTTCTATTGATTGGATGATCAAATAAATTAATCTAGGCATTCTACTGGATGAAAATGGTTAAAGGACCATACTGGTGATTTTGCATGTTTGAGTTCAATCTACACAACCTGCATACAAGTTATGTTACTGAACAATCATTTTCAAAACCAGAACTATATTTTAATTTAGTTTTTTATTTTTTGTCAGCCCATAATCTTTCATAATAAATTCAAATGATACACCCATGATAACATTCAATGTTTTGCCTGATAACGTATGTATGTCCAAATGTAGAAGGGACGGTCATTTTTAATTTCTAGAGCAAGGCCATCTTCTCCTGGGACTATATTACGTGGCGTAGACACATTTTCTTTGGTGGAGCTCTGTATTGGACCAGTTAAAGTGACTTAGAAAAAAAAATGTAATATACATTGTTTGCTGTGATTTGCTTATCTCAGGCAGGTTTTAAATATGTACAAATTGATTTCAGTAGCGTACTGGAATGAACTGAAACCTTATTCTTTTCCTTTCGGCTTTCCCTTCAGGGGTCACCACAGCGAATCATCTGCCTCCATCTAACCCTATCCTCTGCCTCCTCTTCTCTCACACCAACTAACTTCATGTCCTCTTTCACTACATCCATAAATCTCCTCTTTGGTCTTCCTCTAGGCCTCCTGCCTGGCAGTTCCAACCTCAGCATCCTTCTACCGATATGTTCACTATCCCTCCTCTGTACATGTCCAAACCATCTCAGTCTGGCCTCTCTGACTTTATCTCCAAAACATCTAACATGCGCTGTCCCTCTGATGTACTCGTTCCTGATCCTATCCATCCTCGTCACTCCCAAAGAGAACCTCAGCATTTTAGTCTCTGCTACCTCTAGCTCTGCCTCCTGTCTTTTCCTCAGTGCCACTGTCTCTAAGCCATACAACATCGCTGGTCTCACCACCGTTTTGTACACCTTTCCTTTCATTCTTGCCGAGACTCTTTTGTCACACATCACACCTGACACTTTTCTCCACCCATTCCAACCTGCTTGCACACGTTTCTTCACCTCTTTTCCACACTCTCCATTGCTCTGGACTGTGGACCCTAAGTACTTAAAATCCTCCACCTTCTTTATCTCTATTCCCTGTAACCTCACCATTCCACTTGAGTCCCTCTCATTCACAGCCATGTATTCTGTCTTGCTGCGGCTAACCTTCATTCCTCTCCTTTCCAGGGCATATCTCCACCTCTCTAGGTTTTCCTCCACCTGCTCCCTGCTCTCACTACAGATCACAATGTCATCTGCAAACATCATAGTCCAAGGGGATTCTTGTCTAACCTCATCTGTCAGCCTGTCCATCACTACAGCAAACAAGAAGGGGCTCAGAGCTGATCCTTGGTGTAGTCCCACTTCCACCTTGAACTCCTCTGTCACACCTACGGCACACCTCACCACTGTCTTACAGCTCTCATACATGTCCTGCACCACTCTAACATACTTCTCTGCCACTCCAGACTTCCTCATACAACACCACAGTTCCTCTCTCGGCACCCTGTCATATGCTTTCTCTAGATCTACAAAGGCACAATGCAGCTCCCTCTGACCTTCTCTGTACTTCTCTATCAACATCCTCAAAGCAAATACTGCATCTGTAGTACTCTTCCTTGGCAATACTGCATCTGTAGTACTCTTCCTTGGCAATAAACTGGAATGAACTGAAACCAAGGTAGGAAAAACAATTCTAATATTTACCACTTCGGTATAATGTTTTAGGAAATTGTTGTCAATAATGTAATGTGTATATTGGTTGTATGTATTGGGCTCCAACATGCAAAATAACTGGTATAGTCCTTTAAGTCTCAGCAAAGGATAAGTAAATGTCAGGATCATCAATACCAGCAGATGGCGCCACACTACAGTTCAAGATTAACTGATGTTGACTTGCACGGCCAGTGTTACAATAAAATTACAAATACCACATTAATACAAAAATAACTTTTATATGCTGAAACACAGGTCAGAAAGTATTTCAGATGAAAAGACTGAAACTTTTAATTTAAGCATTTGTTCGTGTAATTTGGGGTTTCATGAAAATTAAAAGCTCAAAGTCAAGGGAAAATGTCATATAAAGTCCGTTCCACTTTGAATATTTTTTGCCATATTAGACAAAAAAAAAAAAANAAAAAAAAAAAAAAGGAATTATTAGTGTCTTAAAACGATAAAAAATCCATGAGCATGGAATATTAAATGAAATATTTGAGAACATAAATAAAACCAAAATGTCTAAAACCATAGTCTGTGTAAAGTAACTATCCAACATTAAATATAATTTTAAAGAATATATTCAATATCTTTGAATCCTAAATACAAGTGTAAGAACTGTAGTGATATCGCAAACATAATGTAGAAACAGATGTGAATTTATGTTTGCCACTTTATTGATCACTAAATTTCACTTTACTATTCATTTACAGTTACTTTATTCACCCCAGATATGCAATATTTTAGTTTTTATATCTTGTTCCCATCTACCTCATGTTTTATTATTTTGGCCATATGTTTCCATTGTAAACCTGTCGAATTTTATCTTCTAGTTTTTGAAGTGTTTATTTAACTGATCTCTATTTTATTTTATTGTCATGTTTTTAAACCAGTATATTTTTTCAATATTTCTTGTACTTTTTTGGCCTCTACTTGCTGCTGCAACGCTTCATTTTCCCTCAATAAATTTAGTCTTATCTTATAAAGTACATTAAACACCACAATTCACGCAGTGATGAGTGATGATCCATTATTAGAATTAAAAAAAAAAAAATCAGTCNACACACACACACACACACACACACACACACACACACACGCATACACACCGAGAACAGCAGCCTGACAGTCAACCAGGCTCACTACAACCAGCAGCATCCCGTATGCCTTCACCTTCTCCAGTATAGACACCCACAACCCACCCGTCCGTTTGTTCATCCAGGCGAGCAGCGGGGAAGGTGGAAGCCGCGTCCGGGCGAAGATGCTGGAAAACGGGAGGAAGGTGTTTAAGGAGGGTCTGCTGGAGAAGCGGAGCGACGGGCTGCTGCAGCTCTGGAAGAAGAAACACTGCGTCCTGACCGAGGACGGCGTGCTGCTGCTGCCGCCCAAACAGCACGATCACCCGCAGCACCACGGCGGCGGAGACGCCGGCAAAGTCAAGGAGCTGCACTTCGCCAACATGAAGACGGTGGACTGCGTGGAGAGGAAGGGCAAGTACGTGTACTTCACGGTGGTCATGACGGAGGGGAAGGAGATCGACTTCAGGTGCCCGCAGGACGAAGGTTGGAACGCGGAGATCACCCTGCAGATGGTCCAGTACAAGAACCGACAGGCGATCCTGGCTGTCAAGTCCACGCGGCAGAAGCAGCAGCTGCTGGTGGTGCAGATGCCGGGCCAGAAGACGGTCCGCAGCGCGCCAAACGTTGCGTGACCTGCGGGCAGTCCCGCGGACTTTCAATGCGCCATTTGTCGGTAAGACATCCAAAAGAGAAGGGCAGAGATGAGGGGCAGGAAGAGAGAGAGAGAGGGGGACGTGAGGCACTCCAGATCTGGGAACCACCTGGGGATCCCCCGTTAAAATGACGATTTTTAACGCGTGTATTTATTGGATATTTGCTCCATGAATGATCGAGCCAGGACGTCTCTTCGATCATAAATTACATATCTATCCCCCCAAAATCAAACCCTGGACAAAGTATCCAGCACTCAAAATGATACCGAATGTGGATTTATTTTAGGGGATCCCCGGTGTAAAGAAAAGTTTGGAGCTCCTTCTGTAGGCCTGTTTATCCCCTTCGTGGAGGTGAAATCCTCCGCAGGAAAATGTGCGTGAATAACCATGGATAACCCAGACAGTTCAAAGCGATAAATCTTTATTTTAATAAGACAGCCAGGCTCATTATGCGCTTTTATGGATCGTGATCTGAATATTTATGTAATCCAGTACGTTTTAAATCGGATTGAGGCGTTTTTTCCCCTCTTTATTTCAAACTGTAAACTTTGATTTTAAATTAAGCATCAAGCCACACACAAATATATTAACGCGTAAATAAATAAAACGCGTGAAAGTATAGTTGAAGTAAGAATAGCCAAACAAAACGCCAAAATTACGCACATCCTCTGAATGGCACATGGTTGGAGACTCCTGCCGTAATGTTGGGAAACTCCAGCTGTGTTTGGTTGTCATTGTGACGTTTCAGCCAAATCATCTAAAAACCTTAAAAAACTGACCGGATTTCTATGAACAGTAATTCTATTTGGGCAGCGTGGGGTAAAATTTGCCCTGCAATCCCAAGAAAAGGTGCAGGTTAGGTGTTTCAAAAGCCAATTGCATCCTTAAAGGAGCATACCGGTGGTTTTGCACTTTTGAGCCCAATATATATACTAAGATATGTATGCATCGGGCTTAAACATGCAAAACCACCAGTGTGGTCCTTTAAAAATCTGGCTTTTTTTTAAGCAATTGGAGCACCAACCCTCCTCCCTATCTCTCACACCTGCATATTTATACAATGTAAGCATAATTTCTGTTAAAAATGTTGCTGATGAAATGTGTGTTTTAATCATGGTTTGATCCATGGCGTGTGTGTGCAGGTTGAGATTCCAGGACTAAAGATTTCCTTTCTCTTTTGTGTTTGCAATCATCCGTCTGCCTAATTGATTGCATCTGCACGTTAAGTGGACATTCAGCTGGAGGATCAATGTTTGAACCCAGCTGCATCTCTCCTGCCGCTGCATGGGTGAGCACCATTCTCCAGGAAAAACATCTTTTCCATTTAGCAGTTTCCAGAGATCAGCGCCCCCCTTTCCTTTTCAATACAGAGACTTCTTTCAGAAAAGACTGATGGACAAAGCTTGTATTGGGTATATCCCATATTTATTAGATGTGTATATATTTTCTATCCAGATGTTACGTCGTTGATGAATGTTCAGTATGGTGGAAGTGGAGATGGTCGCTTACAGCTGCATAGCCGGCATGTTTCTCATGAACTCCCCTGGGAAGAATAAGCCTCCATATGTAGGTGTCTTATAGGATGGTTGATTAGTCCATGATCCATGTTTTCATTCTTAATTGAACCAAAGACTCATTCATTTTCCCTCTATTGTGTAGTGTTGCAGCTCAGAATATATTATATATACTGTATATGATGAGATAACTGCTTGAGCTATACTTATTTGATTGCTTGATTTATTAATAGCTAGAGTACATCTCAGTTTTTCATCATGTACGTCCATAGTTCTCGTTATTTTATTTGGCTGCAGATATGAATATAGAGGCTATAGCTTCTTTCTGGATTTTTCACGAGTCTTAAAATGTGCCAGTAGGTTTTATCTTATTGATCTCAGTTTCTTTAAAGTGGTTGAGTAACTCTCACACCAGAGTTTTTGTTACATAAACCCTTTGTTCGGGTTAGAGCTGCTCTAAAGACAGATAATTTCACTGGTTGTGTTAAAGCATAGCAGGCAGAGCTGAAGCTGCATTATTCTGAAAAAAGTTTGATCCTGGATCAACTTTGCAACAGTGCAACATCATTCAAAATTGTGCTTCATGGGCCAATCAAATATGAAAAACAGAATGCAGATCCAAGGTTGAATACCATTAGAGGGTCTTTTGTAGCATTAAAGGGGCATACTAGTGATTTTTGCACGTAGAATTGTTTTTTCTTACCTTCCAAGCTGCCATTGGTTTCATTTCATTCACGTACTGTATGCTATAAAAATCAACTTGCAGAGACTTCAAATGTGCTTGAGATACAATACGTCTCCGCCAGGGAATATAGTCCCAGGAGAACTTGGCTTTTACTGAGAAATTAAAAGTGACCATCCCTTCTACTGTACATTCGAACATACGTGTTAAAAGGCAAATCATTGAATTTTAAGGTGGGTGTATCACCTGAACATTCGATTATGGAAGCTTAGGGGATTTGGCAAAATAAATCAAACATCAAAATACCGTTTTATATTTTGAAAAATGGTTGTCAATAATGTGTATGCGGGTAGTACTTATTGGACTTAACATGCAAAATCATCAGTATGGTCCTTTAAGGGTGCTATGATAACTATTCAGGGTTGTACAGTCCTGCATCAAAAGAGTTTTAACCAGTATTTTAATGTTTGATAAGCCTTCAAACTGGACTTCCTGGTTCATTTTTCATCTTCTCAGTATCTTAGTTATTTAAACCCAGTACGTTTACATGCACATTAAAATGTCAAATCTAATTCGATTAAGGCATCAAATTGAAATTGACATAAATCAGCGATGGTGTTCATAGACATGGTGTATGTCGGTTTATTCAAGCATCCTCACCCAGCGTGGTTATGGGGATTTTGTTGGCCTTGGTGGAGGTATGTACTCTCTAAGTGTCTTCTTGTTGTATATAGAACAGGAAGAGAGCAGGGAAATGAGCTGGAAGAAAGGTTTTCACCCAAAACACAACCAAGAAAGTTGCGATCATCAGTACATGATGCATCTTGATCCATAAGATGCCCCTTAATCTTAATTAACCATTCCAGATAGAAGGTTTTCTCTCAGTTTGCTGTCATTAGAAGTTTTTAAAAGCATTCTACATGTCCACGCGACTGTTCAGACAAGTAGCAATAACAGATTTAAACCAAGTTGAATACAAAAAGTGATATTATCTGCTCCTTTGATAGCTCACACGGTGCAGCCAGATAAGCGTCGGCTCATTTGGAAAATGCTGTGCTCACGGCTGAATTAAAAGGCTCATTTGTCATTTGTAATGCCATTTTGTGTGAGGATAAGAAGTTCTTATTCAGACTTAATCAAATCTTTGACTGTGCTGCTGATGTTTACCTCAACTGATCGGATTATTTCTGTCTCCAGAGCAGCTCGGCCTCTGAGAAATAATGTTTGTCAAAACTATTTCTCCAGCGTGAAAATGACACAGCAAGGCGTAAACATGTCTTCATTACAAACATGTACAGACTAAGTGTACTGTTGTTAATGTGACACTTGTAAAGTGGTGATCCACAGGGGGTTGTTGTAGTGCCTCTAGTGTTTTTTTCCTCATAGAGGGAAGTGTTGCTGTCTGGAAGCAGGTTTATTACACCGTGGCTCCTGCTGTTTCCTGTTGCTGGGGGTGTTTCCCGCTGCTATCCTTCCCCGCCAGCCCGGCACATGCCTCCGTGTTGTTGTCATCACCCACACAGGGTAAGAGCTGCGTCCTTAAATGCATCTGGTGCGATGCTTCTCTGACATGCCTTCCTGTTGCCATCACTACACACACAGTAATAGCTCTGCCCTTTGCAGCCGCTGTCTGATTTCAGCGTGTGAGATCTATTTTCATACCATGGAAATAAACATTCCATTAAAAAAAATAAATGAATAAATACAAGTCAAAACCAGCAGTCTCTTGTGGTTTGTGTTTTCTTCGTTTGCACGGTAGCTGGTGAAAATCAAAGCGCTGCTAGGTCGTTTGAATGACCTGCTTAACTAGCTGCCGCTCTGTTCAGACTCAGGCCTTTCATGCTTTACAACCATCGAACCTTTCACCTCCTGTTTCCTGATCTAAAAGTAGAAGCTGTGTGGAGAATTAGGTTTCACTGCCAGTTTTTCCCGCTGAGACAAACTACCAAGTATAATGTCAAATACACATGCAGCTATCAATGAAAAACTACTTAATTCAGTTAAATGTGGCCTGAGCCAGATGCTGAATGCCTTAATTTTTGGCAGATTGAAGGCTTGAAAAGTTGTTTAACCTTTAACAAATGACTAAAGTGATTAGTCGGTTATTAAAATTAATTTTCTCTTCACTGGATAATCAATTTTGTAATCTAGGCAGTCTACCTTGACATTTCAGAGGAGAGGAAGCAAATCAAACATTGAAAATGGTTAAAGGACCATACCGGTAGTTTTACATGTTTGATCCCAATAAATACAACCTGCATACACATTATGTTCCTGACAGCCACAGCCATTGGGGCCATTATTCAGAAAATGGTAATTTAAAGTGGACATTTTATACAGATTTCCATATTCTTATTTTTAATTTAGGTTCTATTTGGAAACATCTGCACAACAAAACTGCTGTGCACACTGAGTGAGAACAGGTCATCTCAGATATAGTTGTTTTAGCCCCCCCTCCTTCTAAAAAACTGCTCTGATTGGCCACCTGTGTCAGATCTGAGCAGCAATACTCACAGGCTGAAATAAAAATGGCGGCCAAACACATCTCTAATAAACTCAAATGTGTCTCATATTGACGTCAACATGTTACGGAAGTAAAGGACGAATGAAAAAAGAAGCTTTCAGGGCGGCTCAGGACCTCTGGGTTTGTCTTAGTGGATACATTTTCACAGTTGCTCAGCAGTTAGCATGTTGTCGACCAACACAATGGTCTTGGGTTTGATTCTGTGTGGAGTTTGCATGTTCTCCAAGCATCTGCAAGGCTTTTTCTCCGGGTTCTCCTGTTCCCTCCCAAAGTCCAAATTAATTCATTCATAATGACAATACCAATTGTCATAGGTGACAATACGCATAAGTGGATGTCATGAATCTGTACTACTTTCTCCATCCACCAGCAGTCACCACTAAGTTTTTCATGCTATCTTTTTCCTCTGTTCTCCTCACCTGTTTCCTGTTCCCTGATTTTCCCTCCACTGCCCAGTCACCTGACCTCCACACCTGCTCCCTACCTTTCATTACCATCAGTCTGTTTAGTCATTTTCCTTTTTTTTTTTTCTCAGCCAGTTCGTCATGCATGTTAGGTAGTTTTGCCACAAGACTAGCCATTCCTATTTTTCTCTGTTTTACGTTTAGAACTCTGCTTTAACCAGGTTATCCATCTTTTATTATCTGTTCAAGCATCCAGTTCTGTTTTTTTTTCTTCCAATCATTGTATGGATTTTTGACCCTGGGCTGTTCCAGTTTAATGATTTTTTTTCTTTTTTTTTTTTGCCTCAGCCCATCTTGGAACTGTTAGTCCGCTTTTTTCCTCAGAGTACTTAGTCGGTGCCTGGTTAAAGACAAAGTCCTGTCTGCGAGTCTGCAGGTCGTGGGTCTGCAGGTCTGCGAGTGTGTCCTCCCCAAAGCCAGACCTGATGGCGGGTAAGTAAACTGGATGGATGAATTCACCTAAATCACTGGTTCTCAAACTGTGGTAAGAGTACCACTTCTAACCTAAGTGCCTCCTGGTGGTGCATAAGATGACTGGAAATTTTTGCAGAGTCAACAGTTGAAATCTATTGATATTCTCTTATTGTGGGAAATTATTCACAACTAAATGGGAATTAGATGTTTTGTTGAAAATAGCTCAACTCATCCCATGTGCACAATATGTACTGTATTTCTTTGCTTGCTTGTTAGCAAGATATCTCTAAAAATTATGGACAGACTTGGAGGAAATTTAGGGAACAAAATAGATATAGATCGATCACTTCGAGAGGAAGAAGTGATTCAAATTTGGAGGTGAAATTACAATGATTAGCCTATAAGAACCACATTTTTGTCAAGAACTTCTGAACTATACATTGTAGAATCCATTTTTTTCTGTATTCCTTGGGCTGAGATGCATCTATTCACTGAGGCCATGCCCATTTCCATTTCCAACTGGTAGATTGTCTTCATTTTGAATTTTCTTTCAAATTTGTCTGAAACAATTAGCTGCAGTGGCCTGCACCCCTATACAATCCTCTGAGTGCCTTGTTTTTCTTAGAGACACTGACTTAAATTTATCAGCAGAATTTCATCTGCACAACCTGATGGTCAACGTCTCCCTCTGAGATCATAGCATTGCTCATTTCCAGTTCTTAATTGGTTGCTATGCCAACGTGTGCAGTATGCAGGGATGCTCATCCTCATTCTGTTCTTATTCTGATATTTATTCACTCCTATGTAGATTATTTTTAGACACAAGTCTTAACTGTTGTATTAAAGGACATTCATTAACGTGGCTTACAGGAACTCGGCTGCAACTTCCATCAAACCACTCTTCCGTCATGGCTGTAATCACAGCATCACTAAGAGATGTGGACGCAACAGTTTCTCTTTCCTTCAGATCACTTTGTTACACAGGATGCCTGGTATAGAGATAACAGGTACACAAAGATGGGCCATTACTGTGGGACATCTGGCATCGGCCCGACTCCACGGTGAAACGGCTCATCAGCAGGATGAACGCATAGCAGATTCCTCACGCTCGCTGGTTTTGTTTCCTCCCAACTGTGTAGGCGGCAGATAGAGAGGTGTGAGATTGCTTTATGGTGCTTTAATCTGTCTCAGAAGACTTCAGCTGTTTTTTTTTCTTCTCCAGTTTTGTATGGATTTCTACTTGTGAGAGCTCCACTTAGTGATTTATTTTGCCACTGTCATTTTCTTAATGTGCAGTAGAGGATAATAGGAACAGAACATTCATAATCCCATATTTCAGACCTCCATTCTGACTCAACTATTCGGCATTAATAAACCATTATACTTTATGTAATTAGCCATTAGCAGGCTGTGCAGTGTGGTATAAGGATATAAAAACAGGACTACTTAGCCATCTGCTCAGTTTACATCAACTGTGCATTTTATGCTTTCTATGTAAATCACCCAAATGACAAGAAAAATACAAGGCGAGCGGGCTTTTTGAGAAGATATTTCAGCACGTCATTTTGCTGTGTGTGTTTGTGTGCATGTGGATTTTTCGCTCTGGATTTCTAAGCTGAGCTGATGTTAAAGGCCATCATCGGACATCCTCATCCACCTTTGAGGTCCAGATACTCTGATGCTGCGGGTTTAGCAGTGTTATGTGCAGAAATATTCCCATTGGTTGCATGAAATCGCAGGTTTTAATGCCAAGTCACATCAGACTAAAACCCCACAAAAAACGAGAGCTACTAAAAGAGGAGGCTGAATTATGAAACCTGGTGCTCCTGCTACTTATTAAAAATAATGGACCTGAGCCACTTTAAAGCCCGGAGACTGCTTTCACAAAGATATGCTGACTGGTCTCCTGAAACAAGCCAGGGTTCTGCTCTCTAATATAAGTTAGAGAACTTCACAAAATAAAGACTAATTTTAGGTCTAAAAAAAGTTTTGTTTTTTTTATGCTCATTCAGAAAAGAAAGTTGTATGTCTGTAATACAAAAAACACAGACAGTTGACAAAATAACCAAGTTAAGTGAGCAATAAGAAGGAAAATATTATTGTTAGAGACTTGAAAATGTGTTTAAAATGTATTTCTGCTTTTGTCAAACAGGACATATTAGATTTCTGTGGTCTTATTTTCGCTTGGGGGTTTATATTGAAACATTTGCAATGCTTTAATCTGCAAAAAAAAAAAACAAAAAAACAAAAAAAAAAAAAANAAAAAAAAAAAAACACTGAGCGACTTCAGCTCTACTTGCTACAGAACCACTGAGCACACTGAGTGAAAACAGACCCCCCAAAAGCTTGTTCTGTTCTGATTGGCCTACACACACACACACACACACACATGCTATAACAAAATCAGCAATGGCGACATTAAAGTTAGGATTGTAGCTGCTAAGCCTGAAACATGATGGGTCCACAGTTATAGATGAGTAAAAACAAAAAACATTGCCATTCGTAGTTTTTAGTCGTGTGGACTCAAGTCACATGATTCAGACTCGGTTTGGATTCGAGCCACAAATTTGCTGACTTGAGATTTGACAATCAAAAAAGACCTACAACTCAACTTTGAAATCACTGACTTGTGACTTTACTTGGAATTGAGCCTTTTGACTTGATTCCAAAAATAGTCATATTGGTGTATTTTCATCAAATTATACAGTTTATCTGGAAAATAATAGATAAAAAAAAAACATCTACATCATGTGTAAATTTATATGCCAATCATTAACCTGCCGTTAAATTTGCCCATTATTATTATATTCTAATAATTATATTATTATAGAGCCCATTATGATTTGCGTAGGACTAGAATTGTTTAGGACTTGGCTTAGTCTTGTAAGTCTTGACTTGTGACTCGACTTGTACTGTAGTTTGAGACTTACTTGTGACTTTCAAAACTATCGCTGATAGTTTTTTTTTTTTTTTTANTTTTTTTTTTTTTTTCAATTACTAAAAATTAGTTTAGTAATTTGTATGATTTTGTGGCAAAATAGTGAAGTTATTTCTGCCTGAGGAGCAGCACTGAGCAGAGTTTGTTTAAAAGTGTGTGTGTGTGTTGGGGGGAGGTGGGAGAGTTTCTGTAGATTTGGCTGTCCTACATCTCCCCTACTCTTTGACCCTCACTGTTTGCTGCTTTACGCTGCCTCCCTACACACACACACACACACACAATCCAGCACCTGTTGCCAAACCACCCAGCAGTGGCAGCGCTGGTCAGCTGTCTCAGCGGCTCTCAGTGATCAGAGCAGGAAGTTGGTGATAAGAGCAGAAATGTCACCTTGGACTCCTAAAACTCAGACTGAGAGCTCACAAACACACACACACACACATGCACACACAGCAATGTCGACTATAAACTTTTTGATTAATCCTGCTAACAAACAAAAAACAAATCATTGGACCAGCACAGAGCCCTGAGGAACACCTAGCCTTACAGAATAACTTAAACAATGTTGTAGTTTTTAATGCGACAAAATGGGTCTGAAAGGTGAAAATATAACCTCATCAAACCATATAACATCAAAATAAGTTATTGTGTTCTGATTTACGGAAGCAAAATCTGTTTAACTCAGTCTGGCACTAACAGACATGGTTAGTGTGTGTTCCTGGATAGTTTGCATAAAAGCCTCTATTAAAGAGCAGGTAACAGCAACAACACATCTCATTTCAAAGTGTGTGTGTGTGCGTGCATGTGAATTTGCATGTAGTCCTCAGGCTGTGAGACACACAGCAGCTACAAGAAACACCTCAGACACCTTTTTTTTTTTTTTTTTTTTGCTCTTTTTTTCCCCACTAAAACTTCCCTGTTGTCAGCAGTTTGGAAAATATGAAGTCAGCAGAGCAGAGACCAAACAGGTATTTATGATTCGCTCGTCCTCTCCAGACGACTCGCTTTGCTGTCTTTTGTATACAGACACACACAAACACACACACATCCTGTCCTCGAGCAATACAGATTTGCAGGTGGCGTGTGCTGTAGACTGAATACAAATACATACAGAGATGCACTCCTGTACGAGTGCATGCAGGCACGTAAGCAGGCAGACACACACACACTCAGGTGATACGGCGTCTGGCAGAGATAAGAGCAGTCAGACAGCTCAGAGAACTTAACCCCCTCTTCACTCCCTCAAGGTCACCGATAGGCCGACAGCAGTGGGGACAGCTCTCTCTCAGCCAATCACAGACCTCCCTTTGTTTGTGTAAAAAGCTCAGTTCCTCTTTTGACTGAGATAACACCATTGTTACACCGGGATTATCTTCTCCCAGGAGCCAAACAGCAGTTAAAATGATGCAAATGGAGACGGCGCGCCACTTTGCAGGCAAACTGATGTGGAAATAAGGCAGGAAGTGTTGAATTGTTAACCCATGACTGGCTTATAGGGAAACAAAACAGCTTTTTTGTTCATTTTTTTCTTTGCAGCAGTGGTAGATGTTTGCTTTGGAAGGGCGGCGGTATCAGAAAAATAGATGAATCTTCAGAGAAATTTTTGATTGCTCTGAGCTCTTGACATTTAGAAATGAATAACAGGGGTCTTTCTAAAACACCCGCATGGTGAAAAAGTAATTACATCCAAACACACACTCAATTAAGCAATTTTTGACTTTCAGTCTCTCTGATTTTGTTCTGACTCTGATTTTAGCTCAGGTTTTCCAGTCCCAGACAAACTTCATCTGGAGATAAAAACTGCATGTCGGAGCCATGCTCGTGCCCGACGCCCATTACATCTGAGCAGTTCAGAGACCTGGTGACCCGGCCTTGGAGTCGCCCAGACACTCAGACCTTTCCAAGTATGTCTGAAATTATCGGTGCGAAGAGTGGATGCTTTTCCAGTTTGAGCAGAAAAAAGACAAGTCCCTAGAACAGCAATGAGCAATAGTCAAGGAGAGCTGGAGAAGAGGCTGAGGGGAAATATACATATATATATAGATATATCTTTCTGCCTTTTTTCTTTTTTCTGCACACATAAAAGCAGCTCCACCTTGTTTGAGTCCATACTGGCAAAAATTGCCAATATGAAGTCATGACTTCTTGTGTTTTTACACCGATTTCATTTTTCAGACGTTTCTAACCAATGTTCTTGCAACTGTTCTCACAATTTCTGCTGCAAGATCCTAGTTGAAATTAAGTTTTTCTTGTGTAAAACCAAACCAAATCAACCAGTATTTTAACACTTTAGGACAGGTCTGAAAAGAGCCTGATCGATTATGGATTTCAGATGCTGATGATCTCCTCTCGTGAGACATCTTGTGATTTTTGCACCTTGCCTGTGCTGAATTCTGCGCACCACAATGTCATCAAGACATAAGATTACAGGAAAGATTTTGTGTAATTTGAGGGGTTTTTGGATGGTCGTGTAGTCTCTGCTTGGTGGAGGAGAACATCCGCTCAACAAGTCAGCTTAGATTCACATGTTCCCTGCTGAGGACTCCTTGAGCAAAACACTCATCCTTGCCAGCTCAGCTTTCAGCTTTGAGTTCCCCGCTGGCATTTTAGGACCAAAGAAAGGACAAATTTCTTCTTTAGTCAATGCAGAATCATGCAAGAAATAGAATGAAAAAGGTCTGGAGGAATGACAAAAAGTCCTGTCTTCATAAAAATCCTGCTTAGTCCTTGAAATGCCCACACAACAGCAGGTGGAAAAAGCTTATTGCAGCATGCAGCCTTTGTTATAGTTTCCTAAAATGACTCTTGGATGTGTCGCCGTGCTGAGAGTAATGGTTGGGTTCACAGCGTGTGGTGAGATACTGTTTACTTAAGCGTGAAAAATTGCCTGACTGAAGACAGGAACTGTGCACGAGATGAAATTTAAACTCGTTCTGCTGTCTCCCGCAACCGTTTCATTTTGATTGTGTGACTGCTTCCTTTGCATCCAGAATATAAATGGAAAAAAAAAAAAAAAAAAANAAAAAAAAAAAAAAAAAACAGGTTGCAGCAGCCAGGAAGGGCGACAATGAAAGACAAGCAAATCATAGCAAAACAACGACCGAAGGTAAAATGTTTAAAAGGACCGTATTGTACAGATATACATGTTTTTGTTTAATGCAATGCTTTAATGTGCAAAAAAACACAACACTGTTACGCACACTGAGTGAAAACAGTCAAAAATCCTCCCAAACATCTCACTCTGCTCTGATTGAGCTGCATCTGGCCTGAGTTGGCAAGAACAAGGAAATCCCCTCATTTTTGTGTAATTAAGGAAGGGTTTCCTTTGGTTACCTTGGATAAGCCAGGTTGGTTATCTTACAAAACCTCAAGATAACCTCTTGGTAACATTCTGGGAACCATTCCGGGGAAACAGAATGTTCTAGGAAACCTTCACTTCACAAACCTTGAGAAAACCTTCCCAAACTTATCTTGGAATCAAAAAATGTTAGCTGGAATCAGTTGAAGATGACATCTATGAGACACAAAATGGCCAAGCGTGTGTGTGTTGTGTGTGTGACAGGGACCGTGATCATGTGGTGCTGTGTCCTTTAGGCTGTGCCGGCTCAGCGACAACAGTAGCTGACCTGACATTTGCCATATCTTTATGAATGTACAACCTTTGTCCTTTAAAGGCAACACCACCCCTGACATTTTCCACTAAATCCTCTCCAATTACATCTAAGCTTTACCGCCTTTCCTGGCATTAGCCGCTGCTCCTTTCTGCATATCCACCGGATAGACACACACATTGTTCAGTCTCCTGGAATGTGAAGCCGTGACACACGGTGAGTCAGCGCTCGGTCGGTGAAACAGTAGTAAGTCTGTGGTTTATCGTTGCACAGGTAGGCCTGAGATATGGGTGTGTTTGGTTTTGTGTGTGTGTGTNGGGGGGGGGGGGGGAAACAAATGAGCGAAGCCTTTTGATATTGTCATGTACTGACCACAAAGTGAACAGTGTAGCAGAAAGAGCCTCGGGGAAGATTTTCACCTGTTCACCCATTCACCTTTTTGTTTTTCTTTGCCTCCCTCGTGAACAAATTATGACCATCGACTTCATATTATTAACATATTATGACCATCGACTTCTCTTTTATCATTTATGTAACATAATAATGACTCAACCCTGAGTCATCTTAAAATTTCACAAATTTTTAATCTGAAATTTATAGACTGGGATTACCCCTTTGGGAGGGTTCACCTAGTGGCCTGTAACAGACTATTCAACCATCTCTCTCAATTCCATTTTTTTTTCCAATTCAAAGGCTTTATTGGCATGAAAGTTAAAAAAAAAAAAAAAAAAAAAAGAACAATTTTGCCAAAGCATCAAAGTACAAATTCATAGAATATTTGGACAATACAATATATAAAGCAGTAATAAACACAAAATAGGTAAAATGCAGTATAAAACAGATTCAAAATGGTCTGTGTGTGCGTATGTGTGTGTATGTACTGATGAAGTCTCTCTCTCTCTCTCTCCCTCTCCCTCCCTGGAAGAAGTGATCAACAGTATATTCAATAGCCTTTAAAGCTGGTTTATGCTTACAGGAACATACTGTCAATTTCTTTATGTTTGAGCACAATATACAACCCACGTGCATGTTATGTTATAATGCCCATTTCCCAAAATATGCTACTTTAGCGGTAAAATCTAGAATTGTATTTCCTACCTTCCAGACTGCCATTGGGTTTCAGTTCATTCCAGTACACTATAAAAGTCAACTTTTAGAGACAGTGAACACGTCTATTACCTTTTTTGTAGAAGTACCTTTATTTCATCCTTCCAGCACGGCGCTACATGGAAAATATATGCTTCCACCAGGGAATATAGCTCCAGGAGAAGACAGCTTTTTTTGTTTTCAGAGAAAATAAAAATGATTGTCCCTTCTACATTTAGTCATGCGTGTTAGCTTTGTTAACTTTGTGAGGTAACGAAGTTAGAAAGTGAAAGTTTAAATGTGACAAGAACTGGCTGTTATCAGGAATGTAAAATGTATGCAGGTATTATTTGTTGGGCTTAAGCATACAAAATCGATGGTGTGGTCCTTTAATATGAACACAGGCACATCAGTGGGTGTGTGAAAAATTTGATGTAATTGAGGCCAATATGGCTGGCAGTGGAAGCCATGTTTAGGGTATTTAAGGCTCACGCTCTTACACCTCCATTTATCTCCTTCCCTGTCCTGTTTTTCCTTCTGTAATTTCTTTCCTTTTTTCGTTTCTCTCTATCTCCCCTCGCATTTCATTTCCTGTCCTTTCCTTCTCCCCTCTTTTTCATCTCATCTCCTCTTTCTTCCCCTCCCTCCCCCTTTCCCGCCCCCTTCCTCTTCATACTACCACATGGCATCGGCAGAGAAGGACAATGATGTCATTCCTGCCAGCTTGGGAAAACGTTTGTGACACTCCAGAGCGCTGACGGGCACTCGTGTGATGCCAGGGACACTCAGACGAGAGGGAAGGGGAAAAGAGTGGGTGGGNGGGGGGAGGTCGATGATGTATGGGAAGTGAGGAGCAGGGAGGGATGAGTGGATAGTGGAAGCGAGGGATGGAGTGGAAGAGAGAGAGAAGCTTCGTTCAATGTCACCCTTTAATCCCACACATTTCATCTCTTCCTCATTCTGTCATTTTGTCCCTCCTCCCCTGGTATTTCCTTTACCTCCTCCTCATCTCTCTTTCTCTCTCTCACCCATCACCACTTAAGATTCTGTCTTTCCCACAGGTACAGTATCTGTGTTTCTCAGAAATGCTCCTGTCATGTTTCTGAACGTTGCAGAGTGGATAAAAAGGAGGCTGCGGGTGTGAATTTGAATGTTTTGATTACCTGAGAATGAGAAAAGTCACAGCAGCTAACCTGAAGGTGTTTGATTGCTTTTGCTCAGGAGGTTACGCTTTCGGCTCCAGGCGTCGGGCGGTGGTTTGTTTATTAGGATTACTCAAAAGATCCTGAACAATTTTGACGAAACTTGGAAGCATGGGTCATCCCAGGGAAGAACCAAGTCAGTCTTTATACCATTCAGATTAAGGGCCAGATCCATGGACTTTACAAATAATTTAACATAACAAGACAGGCCATTTTTTCATATTTTTCTCAACTTCCTCAAAAGTAATACACTAATCTCAATATAAAAACAATTGGGCATATTTAATCTAATTAAATAAGAGCAGACTTGGAAGCCTCGTTAAAGTGGCAAGCAAGATTTCTGAGGTGAGTCAGGCCCAGCGCATGTACATTTATAATAAGCAGTCTTTAGGATGGCTAATGCCATCTTGGATTGTTCTGATTATCCCTGCAGAAGGAGTTTGAGCTTCTGCCTTCTGGCTGCTGTTTCAGCTGTGGTTTATCAACAGGCTTAACAGGAAATAGTTTTTACATTTACATGGCATTTATGTTTGTTTGTTTGTTGACTCTGCTTTTTAATGCTTTTTGTCTTATTGTTGTTCTTACTGTCTGGCTGCAGATGTTGTGGTTATTTTTATTTCCAGTATTCATCTTTAAACCCTGGCTGCAAATCAAATTTCCCCTCGCGGGACAATAAAGACTTGAACTTTGAACTTAATCCATGATAGATTATCCATAGTGCCATTTGGTCCTGTTCCAGATAAATTCTAAAAAATCATTTCTAATGACAAAACTGAGACCTGTTATAGTTTTCTTTTCTTCTTCTTCTCTTCAGTATGAATTCCTGAGGTTCTAATCCCTTTGCTGGTCCTGTTCCTTTCTGCATGGATTCTCATCGTTCTGCCTGTCCCAGTAGTTACGATGGGTCAAGGATCAATTTAAGACAAATTGGGTGGAATTCCTAAAACACAGCACCAGACTTAACATGTTGATAAGGGCAAATATCATCGCACAACCATGTTTCACACATTCTCGTGTTCATGCGCTTCTTCCTCAAGCCTCATCCGCTCTGTCTCACACATGACAACCCCTGTCACCTGGATTCTGTCTGCATTGTGATGTGCTAAATACAGAGCCACATAACAGTTTATTGCTGGCTTTAACACCGTACATGCGGCGCGGCTTCATAAATAAACTTGCAGAACGAGCTCCTGGCTTCAGTCGTGCTCCTCACTGTGAATGTGTGATCAAGATTAAACAAGCCAGCTTTGAAACAGGGGCAAAGCATTTATTATTGATGGTCAATTCCCCCCGTTCCTTGCAACTTCTGAAGATGGCCTAAATAGACTGATGCAGTCAAATAAGAAATATGTAGCTGATGACATTTTTGTGTGTTTTCTGGCCTTTATTAGAGAGCAGAACTTATAACATGCAGCAGCAGTCCAAATGGTTTTGTAAAATTGCTGCTGTGGACCAGAATCACAGACAATCAGGAATCATTTCAGCTTATTATTGGTCATAAGCGCTATAGTTTTAAGTAGGATTATGTGTTTTTAATTTTCTTGTCTTAATTTTTCAACTGTGTATTGCGATGCATGAAAGCAAAGCACATTGACCTGATTTCAACAAGATGTCATGTAACTACAGAGATTGGTTAACTATATCAGAAAGATTTATTTTGCACAGAAAAAGAACAAGCCGGTAAACAGCATGATGAATGTATATAATAAGCAGAAATGATGCTGCTTTCCTCAAACTCGTCTCCCTGCACAATGATTCCTGCATAAATATGAAACGGCAAACTTCATTTAAAGCAGAAGCCTATAAACTGACTGATTAATGTTCTGATGCAGGTTTACAAAATATAATAGCTTTATTTATATAGCAGCTTTCAAAACAGAGTTACAAGGTGCTTAACAGTATAGCCAGGCTTACACACAATAAAAATAATAAAAGAGTTACAGGGTGCTAACAACGCAGACAACAGTGCACAAGACAAATGACAGTTGCAATACAAAATACTTTTTTTGGGGGGGGGGGNTGGGGGGGGGGGAGGTTAACAATTTATTTGGGATCAATTAGAAGCCCTACAATAAAAATAAGTTTTTACCTGAGTTGCAAAAGAAGACACCAAGTTTGCCAGTCTGAGATCCTTTGGAATTGTGGAATTCCCTCCTCTGGCAGGGAATTCCACAACCTTGGAGCTACCAAGAGGTTTTTGCCAGAGGATCTCAAACAGCAATCAGGCTTATAGCAAGTTAAAAGATCACGTATGTAAGAATGTAATGCAAGTATGTATTTGGCCATGCAAAGCTTTAAAAACAACCAATAAAACCTTAAAATCAATACTAAAGCTACCAGGCAACCAGTGAAGGCCATCAAGAATTGGACTAATGCGGTCACTTCTTCTGGAGCGAGTTAAAAGCCAAGCAGCAGCAGTTTGGATAAGCTGAAGCTAGTGAATGTTGCCCTTGCTGATGCCTCAGTAAAATGCATTTCAATAATCAAGTCTAGAGGAGATAAATGCATGGATGTCCTTTTCTAGGTCTGAAAAAGAAAGAAAAGACCTAATCTTAGAGATCTGCCTAAGCTGAAGAAAACAGGTCTGAATTACTTTTGTCACTTGTGCATTAAAGGACATACTTGAGTCAAAGATAACACCAAGATTTCGGACTTCCAGTTTAACGTATGCAGATAATGACGCCAGACTGGATGTTAACTAAAAATATGGCTGTTGGCTGGAAGTGACTGAATGTAAAGTTTCTGTTTGAATGGAAATAAACAGGGAGTCGGTGGAAAAGAATGTCAAAACTGATTTCCCAGAATAGTTTTATGTACGAGTTATTCTGTGTTCCGATAAGTGTAGTGAGGCTTTTGTGTTTCACTGTGTACAAAAACAAGCTAAATGTGCGTATTAGTTTGTTTTTCTCACATTGGGAAAATTAGATCTGACAATGTTTGGTCTTGTAAACTCCATCCATCAGTTTTTGAAGCATCAGGGAGTCTACCCTGGATTAGCAATCAATAAATGCTTCAGGAAATAACTCTGGGTCCTGGTTGGTTGGTGCAAAAGGAAAGTTCCTGGAAAAGTTCCTGTGTTGTGATATTTGCAGCACGTATCACTTGTTAGTTTTTGAACAGCGGCGTTTTTCTCCTTGTCGTTTACTGTGAGATAAAAACAGACTTTCAGCTGTTAGAATGTTGTCTGCACTTCTGAGTTTTCTTTTTGGATCTTTTCATGGAAATTACCAGTGTTTTCTTTTCTAATTGTTGGTGCTTTCATGACTAACACAAACCTGCTTTTTTTTTTTTTTTTTTTTTTTTTTTTTTTGCTGTCATCACTTCTCGCTTCAGTGTACTAAAATCCTCAAACTCATCTTTTTTCTTGGCAGCCGTCTCACAGTGTGGCACGGCCAACTATCGCTGGCCCTCGCTCTCCTCTTCCCAGACATCCACTCAGTTTTCCATGGCCGACCGTTTCTATGGCAACAAAGGGGAGGAAGATGAGGCTGGGACTTGACAGAGAGCTGTCAAGCAGGCAGCTCGGGTGGCTGGGATCCTTGAGAGGCAGGAGAAAACCCACAGGGAAGAGGAGAAGAAAAGGGAGGGAGGATGGAGGGGAGAGGTCAGCAGAAACGAAGCTGTGCAGTTTAATTGTTGAGGCTTGTTTTTTGGCTCTGTGCGAATAAGCTTCTTTGCAAAGCTTATGGAAGTTAATCTACATCAAATGTACATCAATATCAATTAGTAATTTGTTGTCAGGGTGCTGTGATGCTGATGTGTATTTAGAGATGAACACTTGTGTGTTTAATATCATCATTTGCACTTTTTTCCCCTACTTTTTTTTTTTTTTTTTAAATGGAAGTTAATGGACACAATGTTCAAACTACGTTCATCAATCTGTACATTTTCATGCACACTATACTTTAATCATTTTTCTGTACTGGATAGAGGGAAAGAATAGGATTGGGTGAACAGCGGAATATCAGCGAGTTAATCAGAGTATCATCAGGTGATGAATATGGATAAGAGCTCTGATTATAACGCTTACATGCTTGAATAAATTGACGTACAATCATATAATCTAGATCTGTTACTCAGAGTAAACTCGCAGCAATTTATACCAATTTCATTCTAATTATAGTGTTATGGGAGTCATTTAAAGCATTTAAATTTTTTAAAATGTTTAAAATTCCAGCAGATCCTTTAGCTGGACTCAGCAGAGTAATGAAATGTCACCGAGCTGCTGAATCTTACTTAATAAGAAAACTTGCGAATGACAATACATTTATACAGTTACACATTTGTTTCTATTCTTGTGGCCACCACATATTTCAACATTTGACCTCAGTTTGTTGTATTTGGTGTCAGAAAATTGCAAAGCTTGTGAGAACCAACATGTTCTATACATAACATAACATCACATCTAAATGGTCAATCTGAACCAAACTAAAACCATCTTCACCACTGACACATTTTTACGTTTCTGCATCAATACATTGTTTTTGTTGTATTTTGTCAAAAAAGCAGTGATTTAAACGGCAAGTTTTTTTGAGGGGGTAACTCTGATGGGCAACGTTGCCTGAGGAGCTGCATCAATACTTTTGTTTCATTCAAGTCAACGCTGAGATAAATCTGATTGATTTTGAGCATATCCATATCCATAAGCAGCATATCCATGTTGCCAAAACATAAAAAATTGCCCAATATGGCTGCTTCATCAACCCACAAATCCTAAAACCTGCTGTAATGCTACCTTTAAGTTGGATTTTTTTTTTTTNTTTTTTTTTTTTTTTTTGGTAATTTGGCCTCAGCACGAGGATAGTGAAGGACAATTTTGGCTTGTATTTTAAACTTTGTCTCACAGGGTAGGCAGGCAGACACACACACACACACACACCCTCCCTCCCTCAAAACCCTTCCATAACTCCAGTCCAGACAGGCTCTGAAGAGTNCACACACACACCCTCCCTCCCTCAAAACCCTTCCATAACTCCAGTCCAGACAGGCTCTGAAGAGTTTTTACACAAACAGGAAGTGAAGGCAAAATATGACAGCCAGTGGCCAGCAGCTGTCAGCAAGCAGCACTGAACACGTTTAGAATTAGATCAGAGAGAGCCGGCGCATGCGCGCACACACACACACACACACACACAGACACAGTGACAAGAGAAGAAAGGAGGCAGAAGGCCAGTTAGAGCCATTTCCTCTCCCGCTGAGTGGGCTAATTGGGAAGTAAAGTCGTTAATCTGCTGCACAGCTCTGGTTTCACTCTCTATAAACAGTCGTGTGTGTGTGTGTGTGTGTGTGTGTGTGTGTGTGTGTGTGTGTACGTTCGCACATACTCAAATGTTTTGTATTTCCACTCCAGCTGTCTCTATCCATCAATACCAACCAGGCGTTTGGCTGGAAGTGTGGGGGCCTGCAGTGTTTGACAGGAAGAGAAGAGGAGGAAGGAGGAAGAAGAGGAGGGAGGACAAAGGCAGATCTGAGGGAGCTGTCTGCAGGCTGAAGAATGGCGAGACTAGAACCTCAGGCTGCTGGAACACAGGCAGTAGTGCTTTGCGAGTGGTCATCAGTGCAGCTTGATACATCATAGATAAGAGTTAACATCCCTGAGGCTGTAGCCGGCACTTTGTTCCAGCTGGAAGACAGCAGAGATCTGTCCAAGGCCGTCTTCAGCGGTCCTGAAAGATCCATCATTTAGTTACCGTTATCTGCAGCGGTCAGCTGAGGCTTTTGTTAATCGATATTTCACCAAGACACTCGATGGGAAAAGACAAGCAGGGAGACGGAATAGAGAAGTAGTGTCCTGTCTTTAAGCCGAACATGATTATTATCAGAATGAGAGGATGAAGAGCTGAAACTGGAGGATGAGTAGAGACTCTGTATTTCAGACTTAGATTAGGCAGATGGGTTTTTTTTTTTTTTTTTTTTTTTTTTGAAGGGTGCATGCAATACAGGATTCCATGCTCCACAGTTAGCTTAGCTCGCTAATATGTACAACCGTATTTTGTAAAGCTGTTGTGAGTGTGAAAAAGGCGTTCTTAATCCGACGAGATCTAGTTTCAAAGCAGAGTCGATGGATTAAATGAAATAATCAGGGTAAACAAACTCCAAATGTAAAAAACTATGCTGGTTTATGCGGCATTCCCCTTTTCCACAGAACACGACAAAGCTTAAAGTCAATCAGTAGGTTTAACAAGTAAGTTGGTAACAATTTACATACTACACCTACCTACCTACCGTCACATGTTGATGTAGGAAACAGCCCTAACGGTCATTAGAGCGGAATCACTGTCAGCAAGACGGCATACAACAAGTAAACGTGGAAACAATATTGTAATTTAGCAGGTAGTATTAGAGGATATAATAGCATTTTGCACAATGTTACTGTATATAAAAACAAGAAAGCTCTGGCTCTGGTCCTTTTTATAAGCTCTTTTAAAAAATATAATAATAATACATGAATTTGAACAGATTCATGCATTTTTTTTCTTTCCCCCGCTCTGTATAAATACAGCATAAAAATTACTTTTAAAAAAATCTGAAGCTTTCCTTTGACGAGAAGTGAAGTTCACACCTCAGCCCTATAATTTGCTGTTTATTTGACATCTTGGTAGCACAATAACACATTGAGCTGTAAGCCGAGTTGTAAAGTTAACAGGTATTTATTATTACACAGCTCTCTAAAAGCCGTAATCTCAACATCTAATGATGAATTTGATACTTGCATCCTTAATCGTGGTTAGACGGCGACGTTAAAAGAACTGTCACAAACCCTGAAATCATTTCATCTGATGTAACACAAGTAACTGCCAGGGTTTTGCAGGAATATTTCTGCATACATACGAAGTATTGCATATCTTTGTCAGCTGCAGATGGATTTGTCTTGTCAGCAGTGCAGACTGTGGAGATTTTAGTTGATTTAATCCAGTTTTCACAGGATGAGACATCTGAAAAGGTAACGAGGAGGCAGACTGGAAAAGAGGGGAGGAAATGTGTCTTATAACAGTAAGAATCTGTCTCAGCCTGTATGAAAGCAGCAGCATCACATGATGTTACTGACAGATGTGGCGGTGACACATGTGGGCAGCAGACATCCACATCTACCAGCAACACTGCAGAAGATGTCACGGGATGCAGAGGAACAGATGCCACAGTGTAGAAACGTGTGGATCATGGAGCCCGATCCAGGAAAATCCACTTTTTGTGAAATGTAAATGCCAAAAATCCAGATATTGTGGACTCAACCGGACAAGTTTTTACCACGAACATCACCTCAGCTGATCTGTACCGATGGCTGCCACACATATACATTGATTTGCAGTGCATATCCTCTTAAAATCCACTTCCTGAAATGTGGATTAAAGGACAATTTTGGCAGTTTTGCATGTTTGAGCCCAATATATACAAACCACATACGTGTTACATTACTGACAACCATTTCCCAAATTGCTTCAATTTTATAATTGTTTTTTCTACCTTCCAGACTGCCATTGGTTTCAGTTCATTCCAGTGCACTATTAAAATCAACTTGTAGAGACTTGAGGCTTAAAAGATAAGCATTTAGAGTTAGGTTAAGTTAAGTATTCAGATGATTGTATAATTAGGGCCAAAAGTAACTTTTGGGTTTTAGTAAGGAAGTATCATTAGTTTTACATTTAGAACTAGAGATAGGGAATAAAAGGAAATTCTTAGAAAATTACACCCAAAGTACATGTCCCTTTTCATCAGCTCTCACTGCTCTCCAGCGCTGTTTTAATGAGACAAATTTCCCCCAAAATGGAGAATTACCACTGACAGATCCATGGAAACGCTGAGTGTGCTGCTCTGTGAGGATGCAGGCGTCTCCTGACTCATCAGAGGAGTCATCTAACGCTCCTTTGATCACCGAGGAATTATGGGAAGCCTACAGTTACTTTACTGCCCTCATTAATTTCTTATCAGACAAACAGCGGCTATAATTCCCCCCCTTTTCCCTGCAGGAGATTTACGAGGAAAGCGATGACTTATGAGGATGTGGCTGCCGCTTTACTTTGGTGGCAAATATCTTGGACACAGCAGCAACACCGTGATTGATTGCAGGGGAGAGAGATTGTGTGGCTATCAGTTTGGCCTCAGCAGAGAGCAGGGATGTTAGGCAGCCATATTTCCTGTTTGGGGTGAAGGAGCCACTTGAAAATGAGAAGGTGACAAGGACAGATGGTGGTGTAACACGTGGAGGGTCATATGTGATGTGTGTGCATGGGGATGTGGTGCTGTGCACGTGGACCTACAGGCGAGAACACATGGCAGCTGCACATACACACTCTGAAGCTCCGTTTGCATGAATATAATACTAAAATAGGCAGTATTTCTGATACAGGATGTTGAAATGTATATTTTAAATATAAAATAATACTTAGATAATACCATTTAACTCTGAACTCAAGCTCGTTTCGAGTCTGTACAAGTAGATTTTTTTTAGCCTACGGAAATGAAACCAGTGGCTGTCTGGAAGGAAGGAAAAGCAAATCTAATGTATGCAAGTTTATTTATTGGGCTCAAATGTGCAAAATCACCGGTATGCTCCTTTAAGTTGTCCTATAGTAACCTGAATGCTGTTTTCAGAGCCATTTCCTCTCTGAACAGATTTGTATTTTGGGGAAAACACATGTTGATACACACACACACACACAGGCGCGTCCCTTTAAAGGCTGACTGAAGTCTATTTACACCATGTGTACTTTTCTTTACTCTCTGCCAGCTTTTGTTTTTGCAGACTCACCAGTTGTTTTTCTGAGTTTGTGTTTTGATGGGGACTTAAGTCTGTTTCTCCCAAGGGTGAAAGCAGGAAACAGAGGCATCATTGTCTGTCTCACAGCTTTGATCCACACTCGATCACTGCGACAGCCGCTCTCCTCTCCATCCATCTCTCTCTCTCTCTCTCTCCCCCTCTCTCTCTCTCTCGTCACTGTCAGCCCACTCTGCTGTATTCACATATTAACACAGACTTGATGAGCCTGACTTACCCCATCAAAACTCAAAACCTTTTAGAGCTTCAAAGTAAAATCGCTGCTCGTGAACTCGTGTCGCGGTGTCAGTTCTTACACTGGTTTTACACAGCAAACACTGAGTTCTGAGCTTGAAATGATTGTTTATTCTGTGATGCAGGTAAAAGCTTTTCATGCTGAAGTGCTTCAGACAACACTGCATATGTCAATAATCTTGTAAATTTGCAGGCAACACTCTCTCTTAGGGGCGGACTTTACTATAAGGCAAGATAAGCATTTGCCTGGGGCCCCCCAGCTAAGAGGGCCCCCAACAGCTATCAATATAAAATTATGTTTCGATGTAATAGATATAAATCATCCTTTTACTCTAATGTATACAGTTAATTCCATACTTGGACAGCATAAACTGGGCCCAAAACCCAAGAATTTTCCAGACGAATGAGACGGTTATCACAGGAAATACAGATTTTTTTTCATCAACTCTTATGTACTCTGTCTAAACATAAAGGATCCTATTCTGCAATGTGAAATGTCATCAGAGAACATTAACAAAGCAGAATTTAGTTATCTATTGTTAGCAACTTCCTGCATTTTCTAAAATTTTGATCCTAACTAGATCACAGATTTAACTTTGAATACCAACAATATATCCAGTTAGGAAAACAGGCCAATACCTGGGTGTGCCTAGGGCCCCTAAATTATTAGATCCACCCCTGCTCTCTGTCACTCTCCCTCCCAGCTGGTACTCTGTTTAACTATATCCCCTGACATTTTATTAGTTTTATGATGATTACATGGTTTAATTTGTTCTGATATCAATAACAGCTCCCACAGCAGGAACAACAACAGCAACGTAAACATTATTAATTAAATTCTTCTAGAGAAACACTCAAATGAGGGCAAAAGGGGCCAGGGCCACTGTCTCCTAATCTTTTAACTTAAATGTTCAGGTGATACACCCACTTTAAAATGTCAAAGTTTCGCCTGCTAACGTATAAATCTAAAATGTATTGCTCCCATTGCATGTTTTGGAAAATGGTAGGCAGTGACGTAACGTTGAGCTCAAACATGCAAAATCACCAGTATGCTCCTTTATTGGCACATTTGCCACATGACACGTTAACGATCAACTTTCTCCAAGTAGTTCTTAATACCTTAGTATAAATTCAGCAGCTGTTTAAATTATCATCTAAACTAAAAAGGTGTATAATTATTCCAGTAACACACTCCAGACTCCAGATTTTCGTGTTGTCCCACCTTTCCCTCACAGGAAAGTTTGAGCCTTCATCTGAGTTACAACCTCTGTGCATAAAAGCGTCTCAGAATTAAAGGCTGACAGCGATGAATGGCGCTCCCACACAGGATGACGGGCTGTCTGCCGCAGCCTGACGAGTTATTGTTTCCTGTAGATGATAAATGCGAGTTGTCAACTGGATGATTGAAGAATATGGTAATAACTGTCAAGAGGAATTCTGACGGTGTGGTGGTGAAGAAAGGGCTAGAAGACATTGCACCAAGTACCATCATCAACACTGATGTTTCAGTCACTGCAGAATGTTCAAGGATTTGATGCATATTGATTGATTTTATTCTGTCATGCTTAGATTAAATGAAAGAAACCTGCAATGAAATGAAATGATTAAATTATGATTAAATGAAAGAAACTGACTCGCGGCGTCCCACATTTCAAGCAAGCAGTTTTACATTTTGAGCAAAGAAAATACATTTTGAGGGAGCAGTTTCATATTTTGAGCAAAGAAATTAAAATTTTGCACACACAGCAAACATAAACCTATTTTATGCTCAAAAAATATTAAAGTGTGCGCGCTCACAACTAAACACACGCAGAGTGTCGCTGCTGCTCGTCAACATCTCTGTTCTCTGCTGCTCAGGTTTGACATTACGCTTGCTCAACTTGGCACGGTGTTACTACTGTGCCACAATTATCAGCCAATCAGAGACACCCGAAGTTGCTGATTTCTGATTGGCCAGTTTCCTCTCCAATCACTACATTTCCTGACCATAGGCGATTTTGAAATTGTTGTGTACAGAGTCCCAACCGACTCACATAATAGCAAGTTTGCTAACGTAACATTAGCAAGTGAGCTAATCTTGGCTAACTTATGATTGAAACTAGAATTCATTTTGCTAGAAGACAGGAGTGTAGCGCACACCGTCACTTTTATGGTTAATCAGTTTTAACAGGAAACATGTTTAATCCACAACATTTCAAAAAGAAACTTGATGTAATAATAGTAAAAATTAATATTTAAGGCCATGATGTATCACTATTTTTGGGATTTGACGTCTTGTTTTGTCCAGCAGATATAATAAATTTGAATATTCGATAAAGCCGCACTTTTCTGAAGTTTAAAGTGATTGGAAATCATGTCAGGAAATGTAGTGATTGGAGGAGGCTGGCCAATCAGAAATTAGCAACTTTGGGTCTCTGATTGGCTGATAATTGTGGCGCAGTCTAACGCTGTGCCAAGTTGAGCGAGCTTGATGTCCAACTTAGCAGCAGAAAACAGAGATGTTGAAAAAGCAGCAAAAAAAAAAAAAAAANAAAAAAAAAAAAAAAAATGTTGAAAGAGCAGCACCGACTCTCTGAGTGAGTTTAATTATGAGAGCGAACGCTTTAATATTTTTATGAGCACAAAACAGATTATTTTTTTGCTCAAAATAAATTATGTACATGCAAAATTTTATTTTTTTTACTCAAAATATGAAACTGCTCATTTGAAATCTAATTAGTATCATGTGCCCCTTTTTGAATTCTGTGTTTAAATAAGCATGTTGTTTAGACAAAACCAATTAGATAGTGCTAAATTAGTCCTTTTGGCACGAAGTAATGTCTTCATCTGCTAAGCTAAGCTAATATGGCTAAGCTAATGGGGCAAGCTAATTGATCTCATAGTGTGTTGAGACTGAGCTACAAGCCAACCCTGGGACTGACCATTGTTTTATTTTATTCAGAATAAACGCCAAGCCTCCCTCATCATTCCACTGGTAAATCCCCCTAAAACACAACACAGGAAAAGAATATAATGAACCAACTATCGGTCACACTTGGATTGAACTTCAAAACATGAGAGTGAAAAATGCACTGCTGGTAAATCCAGGTTTCTCTGGGATCTGGATTCTGATTTTAATAAGCGGTAAAGTTTATTTTCTTACTTATTTCCATCTGAATATTTGCGACACTGACCATTAGAAGCCACGCTGAGACACTGTGGAAGTATCTGGAACATTTAGTGCCTGTGGGATGAGTGTCGCTGTCTGTGGATGCTACATCACTCCCTCTAAAATCCACAGTCAGAGCAGGAAGGAAGCAGCTAGGCATAGACACCAGACCTGTGTGTGTATGTGCACGCGTGCACATAGTGTCTGAAATTTGAATGCAGTTGGCCCAGTAATTAACATTTCCCTAGCATCAGCAGCTAGCGCTCAGGGCTAAAATGATCCACAGAGACCTCGCTGAGGCTGTAATGAAATCCACACTCATCCTCGCTGACAAAGACGGTAACAGAAAGAATGAAACTTTCTGCTCTAAAAGTTAAGGTACTGTTAAAGGACCATACCGGCGATCGTGCATGTTTGAGCCCAATATACATGTTACGGTACTCACAACCATTTCCCAAAATATACTACTTTCGCAAAAATTTCAGAATTTTTTTCCTATCTACTGCACTATTGGTTTAATTTCATTCCAGTATGCTATTAAAATAACTTGTGAGACTTGAAACATGTTTGAGATATTGTAATTTTATCGTAATTTATCTATAATATTGTTGAAGATGACCTAAAGCAGATGCTCTGATGTCATCTTCCTCATTGGGTCCATAACAAAACAAGAAACAAAAACAATAATTTGCTGGTTTAAGCATAATCAGATATTTTAGTTTTAATATTTTAGACGTGACTGAGCTGACTTTGATCAAAAGTTCATGTATGTGGTGGATTCAGATACATCTATTGCCTGAGGGGAAGCATGAAATAAGGTGACATATTGGATACTGACTTAACCGTATTGGAATTGATCAATACTGTGGGGAAAACATGTTTACTGCTGCCTTTTTCTCCACGGCAGAGCGCATTGTAACGTACAAATGAAAGAAGGGAGGAACGCAGGAACAACAAGCATAAAAAGCTTGACAGACAGAAAAACTGTAAAAGTGTAAAAACTGTAAAAGTGGATGCTGAAAATGCTCGCGTAAACATTCCCCGCTCTCCTCTGAGGCCTCGTTCTTCAAGAGTATCCTGCGTCTTTGTGTTCATCTCAGCCACACACACTCCATCATATCCCTCTTAGCTTTTTAATTAACTGCAACACTGCCTCATCCAGAAATGCATAAACAGCAGGACGTGGCGTGTTTGACAGCAACAGCGGAGTCCATCCGTCTCCTAGAGGTCTCGCTGCTGCTGCGTATCATGCATCATCGATTGGGCGAGGGGGGNTTGGGGGGGGAGGCATCCATTTGTTTGCCTGCTGCTGTTGTTTATGATCAGTACAATCCCTCTCTCTCTCTCTCTGTCATACACACACACACTCATGCACACACACACACACACACACAGCGTCCTGTGTAGATGAGAGTCCTTCGAGATAAGTGACACTCAACACTGAGTTAGGTTTTGTGTGCACATAAAAGCTTTTACACACCAGAGGCGAGTAATTTGTGCAAATAATTTTTTTGAACTGTTAATGGCTCCTTTCACATCAGCGACAAAGTTTCGCTTGATGAAATTGCAACGGGGGGNGGGGATCTAGCTAATTTTGTCCAACTTTTAGTCTGCAAATTCAACGTATCGGGCCAATCAAATGTCATTTGCTTTTAACGTCACACTGAAAACATTCAATGTGGCAGATCGTCTGTCACAGAACGCTGTCCTGAATGATAAAAGGGACAAAAATTATGAAGTCAACGATTATAAAGATGAAGTTTGGAGGAGGATAGCCAACAAGCTTCATTATGACATAGGCAGATTGATCCCTAGCTCAGTAGTTGTTCAAAAGCAGTTGTGATTAAAGCTTTAATTTGTATATAGGCCCTTTTTTATTTTTTGTAGGAGCATGTGTCTATATGAATGAGTATGCATCTGTGTCCCTAGGAGTGGATATGAGTCACTCTGAAAAGTGTGTGTATGTGTGTGTGTGTGTGTGTGTGTGTGTGTGTGCGCATCTCAGAGGACTGACAGCTCAGGTAGATCTGCATTTTAATGCAGGTCACTGTGCAGCTTGTAGATGCAGGTTCTGTCTCTGTCTGCTGCTGCGTGATCAGGATGGAAATCCTTCCAACATGGGGTGCATACCAACAATCTAATCGCCTTCTTCCCCCGCTTCGATCGAGCCTGTCGGTTCCAAGGGGACCGATGGTGCACCCGGTGGACTCGGCAGGTNCCCCCGCTTCGATCGAGCCTGTCGGTTCCAAGGGGACCGATGGTGCACCCGGTGGACTCGGCAGGTGATTCTGTGAGGTGCCACTCGACACTTTGTGTTTCAGTGGGTCTAGACTGGATTTGTTTCTGTTGCACAGGGACAAAAACTGACAAGGGCATCAGGATAATTGGCTTGATGTTGGAATCTGTGTGGCCATCAGCTTCCTTTTGAATTCCTCTGACTCATTAGACTTTATAAGATGGTCTTTAATTATTTCCACCACCAGCTAATTAAGGATGAGGACTGCTGGGATGAAAATAAATAAAAGGTAGTCATCAGCTTGTGCTCGCTTGTTGATGTTACTGTAGATTTTTAATTTCAAAAGAGGAACTGGAATGTAATTCTTTAATTGCAGAGTAAAACTTACTGTAGCGCTTTTGCCAAATGTTGGTGAAACTGGTATGCCAGTGATGACGTTGGGCTTTTTAAAAACATATCAGATATTAGACGGTTTATTTTCCGCCTCTATCGTTTTTGTTTTTCTGACCTTCCGGACTGCCACTGGTTTCAACTCATTCCAGTACACTTTTAAAATCAACTTGAAACGTGCTTGAGATATGTAATCATCACAGAGAACACTGTAACTTTTAAGTTTTTGTCAAAGTTTATTGACTTGGTCCAACATGCAGCTGCATGGAAGAAAATGTATGTCTCCGCCAGGGAATATAGTCCCAGGAGAAGATGGCTTTTACCTAGAAATTAAAATGACCATGCCTTCTCTAATCATCCATAGAAGGTGAAAGACTGAGTTTTAATTTTATTTTGTATCACCTGAACATGTGATTTTGAAAATTAGGAGATTTGGCAAAATAACAGGAAAACTAAAATACAGTTTTATGTTTTGGAAGTTGGTTGTTAGTACTGTAACGTATATGTAGTTATATATTTTGGGTTTAAACATGCAAAATCGCTGTTATGGTCCTTTATCCAAGTAATCAAATGGCTGTCAGAATCAGCCTTTGAAATCTCATGTCAGTCCAAATCTAACCACATCTGTGCTGTGTAACTAGTGTGTGTGTGTGTGTGTGTGTGTGTGGTTGCATGCGAGANTAACCACATCTGTGCTGTGTAACTAGTGTGTGTGTGTGTGTGTGTGTGTGTGGTTGCATGCGAGAAGAAAGAGGGTCAGGCTGTAATGTAGCAGCTCACACACAAGTTTTGAATCTGATATTCATGTTCATGTTTCACAATGAGCTCCAGAGCTTAGATCTGGGAAAGCTCCACTGCTCATTGTCTCAAACACACAAAGAAAGCCGACCGCAGATAGACTTCCCTGCTGCTCCCACAAATCCGCCGTGGACTGACACATTCAAATCCCCTTTGATGTGATATTCACATCTGCTAAGAGTAATCCACCCAACAGTATCTTCCAAATCTCCATAGCGAAGTCTTAATCCAATCTGTTGTTTATAATGGAAGCTTCTCGCTTCGCCCCCCTTTCAATTAGGCAGCTTAGTTGACCTGTGGTGAAGGAATCACCGTCCTGCTCTGAATGGGTTTTTAATTTCTGGCTGTGCTGGTGCGGAAGCCTTACAGATTGAGATTTTGTGCATTGCAAAGCTAAATAATTCAGCTTGTTTACCTTTCGGTTTATTTATTTTATCCCCTATCATCTCACTGTGTTTTGACCCGAGACTCGACTTAGCTGCCCAATTTTTCATTTTCTCCGTACAACCGCATGAGTGTAATTTATGAGAGGTCAGTCTGTAGCTACACTCCAGCAAACTCTCCCAACTGCAAAGTCAAACTAATTGTGGTCACCACAAGTGTGTTTACAAGAGCTATAATTTCTGAGGTTAGAATGGTGCCATTTTTCTCCATTTTTCTGGTCAGACGGGTAATTATTTGAGCAGATGGCTGTTGTACTTCTCAAACTTTATTCAACAGCCGGCTGTCTCAGTTGAAGCCAAACACACAAGCACATTCCCCAGTTTGCTGCCATTATACTTCTGATCAGGCTGCAAATTAGTCTCTTTGTCTTCTGTAATGTATCTGAGCTACTCCATCATGCAGCATAACTCTCCTTTAAAGGAAAAATTTAAAGCTAAAGTCATATATTTTGTAACGTGTAACGTAATGTGTATATGAATTCTGTATATTTGGCTATTCTATTGGATTAGCCAAATATATTGGATTCTATGTATTTGGCTCAAACATGCACAGTAGCTGGTATGATCCTTTACGGTCACTTTTCTTTCTGCGTCATTTTGCCTGTTTTGTTGTAGTGCTACGATTTGCCAGGCATTCATTGAACAATGTGAAATGCATCAAATTGACCAAGATGCTGTCATACCCATTTTGTGCTCTGCAACATGGAATAAACTTATTAATAGGCTACTAATCTTCACACTACAAAATTTGTTAGCTAATAAGAAATTAAGTTATTTTATAATAGGGGGAAATAATAGATGTCAGTCAAGCTGTGGCTTTGAAACGCTAACAGCAATCTTAAGTAAGTAACTTTATTAATCCCCAGTAGGGAAACTGGTTTGTCCCCTGTACATAAAAGGAGTTTACATAAAAGACCATATCAAAACATATTCAGTTGCACACTTCAAGAAGGACATAAAAAAACATTCAGCAAACCATAAAAACGAGACAAGCAGGAGAAAAGGTACAAATACAGACAAATACTGCTATATATTCTATAAAAACTACCAATATAAAAAATCGATGTAAGTAAAAGTCATTCAATAATTTAAAAAAGCACAAAAAAAAAAAAAATTGAAGACTTTATTCCAAGAATATATACTTACTTTATTTCAAGGATATACAAACTTAAATATGTACATCCCATATACTGTATAGTAGGTTGAAATTTGTAGAAAGCAATTCATCAGTTGTCATGAAGGCTGGACAGTCGTTCTCCCTTCAGTATTCACAGAGGTCACACCGTCACCAGTGGGTGTTTCAGGGACGCTGCCTTGTCCTTCAATGATGTTTTCCAAGCTAGCAGAGGATTTTCAGCTGATATTTCCTAAAGAATACCATAGCCGTGGGCTTTGACGTCACACACTGATTGTCCGGGATACACGCTTATGGAAACAATCGCTTTCAATGGGTTCTTGTTGTGAAATAGCCTGAAGGTAGCCATGATACAGTAGCTTCACCAAGGTCTTTTTTCCATGCTGTGACACAACAATGATCCTGTTTTCAACCCCAAATGTGATTTAGTGGAGCAGTTAACACTGCTGTGCAATGGCGTTCTGCCAAAGTGGGAAATAAATTTGATATAATTAAAGTAATATGAGCATAAATCAAACACCGCCTTGCAAACGAACAACTTGCTCTTCTTTTTTGTATCTACTCATTTCTCTCTACTCCCTCAATACCAAACAGTTTGACAACAAGCTGCTAAATGTATGTATACTTTAGAAGCACAGCAATATTCTTCTGTGAAACATTATAGATTATTTATTAGATTTTTCTCCCCCTACTGACTTGGCCAACAGCCAAAGAGATTTTGGCATTTGGAGAAAAGAGCTGCAGAATGCTAAACATGGATAGTTAATAAAAAAAATGCAGAGAGGAAGTGCTGTTTCATAGCTGTTTTTGAGAGGGTTTGATGTGCCAGGAGTGCCTCTTATTCATGGTAATTATTAGGATGAATACATGAAGAGCATATTCAGTGTTTGAAAGAAATTACCACTTTTTTTTTTTTTCTTTTTTTTTTTTAACCAATTCAGACCACTTCACACCTATTTACTTCTGGGTTTTTTATTACATAGTAAACTTTCACTACAGCTGCATGGAAGGAGATGTATTTCTCCGCCAGGAAATATAGTCCCAGGACAATGGCTTTTACCAAGAAATTAAAATAAACGTGCCTTCTACAATCGTGGATAAGGGTGAGAAGGTGAAACTTATCACCTGGACATTTGATTTGGAAAGATTAGGCGATTTAAAAAAATAACAGAAAAGCTTATGTTTAACTTAACTTTATGCTTTAAAAATTGGTTGTCAGTAACATAACATATACACGGGTTGTATATATTGGGCTCAAACATGCACGATTGCCGGTATGGTCCTTTAACAGCTGACTGCACTCTGACATGCATTGTTACTTATGTATATTTAACAGATGTGTTACTGCTTTAAAGACTATATGGGAGCTAATTTCATCAAGGGCTTTGTTGCCTTCTCACAAAGCTTTAGTGCATTATATTTAATTTGTTATAGCTTGTCAAAATCGTCCCAACTGTATCCTCTCAGCTCCACTCAATTATAGAACCGTGTTCTCTTCCAAAAAACTGACAGCGCCAACAGCTTGTTGGTTGATTCTTCCAAAATGTCTCAGAGGACGGCGTTTAATTATAACCTCTTTTTGATCTGCACCCTTCAGCAGAGTTTGACTCTCTGAGGGGGGGGGAGGGGGGGGGAGTCATCCAACTCACATCCCCACATTCTGACACTAATTTGCAATGCAGATTTGTTTACTTTTACTTATGTATTATTATAAATTGTATGGCTAGTATACGAGAGGAAACACACGAGCATGGTCCATCATTATTATTCCACATGCATTCTATTTTGCATGTTCTTCCCACAAAAATTTCTCAGGTCAGGGAGTTGGTGGCACTAGATCGCATCATTTGCAATGCTGATGGAATGGCATTCAATCTGCTGCAGAGAATCCACATCTCTCCATCTCTGTCATGGGTTTGCCTTCACAGTTTGGGGCCCGTGCCCTGTCGTCTTCCAGAGCCATGTTAGCGGCACCGACGCATGAAATTGTGAAATCGCTAAAGACATTTTCCTTGCATAATGGCTTCCCTCAAAATGGTGCTTACAGCTGTTGGTGCTTTCAGTGAGGAACATAACGTGTGTGTGTATGTGTGTGTTGGGGGGCATGCATGAGGAAACATGGCCACCATTTTTCAATTACTGCAGCCCAGATGCCAAATGTGTGCAGCACAAGTTGTAAATGTAATCAGATGGATAACTGTGCCCTTCTATGATGCCACCTTTTGCTACACGCTTCACTGTGTTCTCTTCACACAGTCTCATTTTGTTTTTCCATTTTAATGAGAGACTTAAAATAGAAAGCGGTCTGGTTGCATTTAAAAAAAAACAAAAAACTAATGGCTTGTAGAAATGTAACGCTAAATTGATTTATTACATTTATCACTGCAAAAAAACAAATTGTAGCTTTAAAAATCTTCTGCTGCAGTTGTCAGTAATGCAAAAATTATGCAGGTTGTATACAATGGGCTTACATGCATAATCGCTAGTATTTAAATACTTGCTTGCTGCTGTTGATGACTCTATATTTGATAGTTTCAGCATCCTGTTCTCCAGAGGTGGGTGGAGTAGCCAGAAAGTGTACTCAAGTAAAACCATTGTTACTTCATGATAATAGTGACTCAAGTATAAGTAACAGTAGTCACCAAAATAATTACTTGAGTGAGAGTAAGAAAATATCTACTAAAAAGCTTACTTGAGTAATGAGTAACTTTGATCAAGCTTATTCTTTTGAATAATCAACAAGCTATAAAGTGCTCGTCTGAAGAAANACTTTGATCAAGCTTATTCTTTTGAATAATCAACAAGCTATAAAGTGCTCGTCTGAAGAAAAAAAAATGCAAAGTAGCCATATGTAGCTTCTAATACAATCCAAATCATATTTTATAAAGAAACAGTAGACTGTCACGGGAGGGTTCAGGAGTGAGGACTCAAATGCAGGCTCAGGCAGATTATGTGAAAAAACAGTCTTTAATTTCTGTCCAGGCAAAATAACAATGGATGGTGATGCAGAATGAACTTACAGGAATCAGGCAGATAATTCAAAAGGCAGGCAGCGACAAAATAGAAGAATCAAACATAAAGGCAGGAAAAACAGGAGACAAGAAACAAGCTAACCAGGCAAACAAGACAATCTGGCAGAAAACAAAGGAACCCAGGGTTGTATAAATACTGAAGAGGTGATTAACTGATAGAACACAGGTAATGTAGAAAACTGGTGGGAAACGAAACAAAAACCGGAAGTAAAGCAAACTAGACAGCAACAAAACCAAGACTACAAAATAAAACAGGAAGTGACCAAAGAACAGATCATGACAGTAGACACTAATAAATAAAATACAGTATTTACAACATAACAAATAATGACAATTCTGGCCTGGCCCCAAGACAGTTAGCTAGGTTAGCTTCATGAATTTACTCAGAATAGAACAGGAAAACTTGAGCTAGCATTAGCAGCATCAGCTAGTTAAGTAGCTAACGTTGCAGCTTACCGCCACGTTTCCTCAAGTTCTATGTTGAGTTCTCAGAAGCTGAAATGTCCACATTTTTAGCTAGATAAAATCTGCTTTTTCTCCACACCACCCTTTCTCTTTTTAGAATCCATTTTTCTTCTAAGCGCCAAAAAAATTATGAAAGAAAAAAATTGTGTTTGCTTAGTTTAAGTTCATTTTAATTAATATTATATAGTGCAGCGCAAAAGCCACCGGCCGGCCCACCAGTCAACTCTCAATGAGCCCAGTGCTGTGTCAGCCCATCGTTGTCATGGAGATGACGGGACGCTGAATGTGATTGGACCAAACCAAAGCAGCAGTCGGACATTCTGCTGCTTACAGCGGAGAAAACGAAGAATTTTGACTCGTTGCGTCAGAGCGATGTCTCACAGATAATACAAATAAAAAAGTAAGGTAAAGAGAGCGACCAAATGTAACGGAGTAAAAGTATATTTTCTTCTTCATAAATATACTTAAGTATGAGTTCAAAGTATCCTGCAATAAAACTACTCAGTAAAGTACAAAACGCACACACCTCTGCTGCCCTCCTTTAGCTGAAAGCTGTTTGGCCTCAGATGATGATGTCACATCAGCTATGGAGGATTTTTTGGATTAGATTTTTGGATTGGATTTGGATTTGTTTTAGCCATGAAAAGAGTTTCTGTGAAACTTGGGTGCATTTCCTCAAGCATAGTTGGCCGGTGTGTCAATTTGAATATGTCAAAATAAATAAGTAAGAGAGACAGTTCTGAATTAAATCTCTGTATATAGGCTTATATAAATATGAAAATTTAGTTTTCTGGTTTAACACTGAGAAAAAGCAGCACATTGTATCACACAGCTGACTGGTGTGTGTACATACTGACATCTTGCACAGTGTGTTCATTGTTGGTCAAACTGTACTTTGCATAATGTCATGGAACAAAGACACAAAAGAGCAGCACAGTCAGAACCATTAAAAACACAGTGGACTATAAACATTTCATTCATTGACATAATTAACCACTGCTATTTTGGTCACAGTGTGTGTTTGTGTGTGATTGAGTTGAAGTGTGTTTGGGTGTCATTGTGTCATTTCGCGTTTCTGTGATTTGTCTCTCAGTCATGGTTTGTTTGCATCTCATCCATTTGTCCCTGAATATACAGAACACTGAAAAATAAAATGGATATTGTGGCCATATTATGAATTCATTCCCTGCTTTATTAATATGTGCGCATGTTTTATTATTTGTTGTCTCATTTCACTTAAATTGTGGACATGTTTAACCAATTTGTTAATTTTTTTTAATTACACAGGTGAAAATTACTATCAAGCCAATCGCCTATTAATTACTCCAAAATGTGACGAAAAAATGACTCATAATTGTTCAGATTGTGTGTACTTAAAGTCTAGAATGTGCAGAATCAAACCATACCTATAAATTGCCTTTTGTCTCATTTTTGATGTGCTCTAAAAACTGAAATTTCCATAAGTAGTTAATAANTAAATTGCCTTTTGTCTCATTTTTGATGTGCTCTAAAAACTGAAATTTCCATAAGTAGTTAATAAAACTGTCTGTTCAAAACTGAAATGCAGGATGCCATTTTTGAAAACTAGCGCAAATCTTGCAGCCAATAAGAATTTGTGATAAATCTGTGCTGTCTTTTCTACAAAGTGGAATAAACTCGTACCCCTGACTGTTTAAAAGCGGTTACCATAAAGTTCAGAACAAGTACACAAGTGATTTTTGGGTGCAGCCGGCTTGCCCGTAGGTTTCATAAGGGGAAAGCAAGACTAAATTTAAAAAAAGTGAACAAACTGGTAAAATTGGTGCACTTATTAATTAAGCATAGAAATACATTTATAATGCATGGTCAAGATATCCTTTTTCTTCTTCTTCCCCCAGATGTGATGTATGGGGCTCCGTACCTAGAAGTCCATATTTGTGTGTTTGTGATTTGTGAGACCCCGCCATGATCCTGTGTGTGTTTGTGTGTGCGTGTGTATGTGTGTGGCTGTGTATGTATATATGTGTATGAGTTCAACCAGTTCACCAGTGTGGATGTTTAAAGGTCACCGGTGGCATTTTTACACTTAAGTTGCTACCGGTGATATTCTAATTCTTCATACTTGACTTCATCACATTACAGGAATTGAGTGTGTGTGTGCCTGTGTGTGCATGTGTATATATACACATGTACAGCATGGAGAATGGCCCTGTTGTTGCCGTGTTTTCATGGTCAGTCTTGGTCTTGCCTCGGGCGCTGTCAGCCAGTGCTGTCAGCCTCTCTTCACACGAATAATAATTAGGATACTCATGCCAGTTCATAAAGAAGTGGACCATCTGGGTTCAATCCTTCCAGTTCCACACAGTCCCTGCTGTCCAACGTGTGTCCGTCTGATGTGCCACAGGCCGCGACCATGTGGGATCACGCTTTTTATAGACACCAGAGCTTGTCTCATGCAGTGTGTCGTATTCCCTGTGAAGAGCCCCTGAATAACTTTGTTTGTCTCGGCACAATAAAGTTATTTTAGTTCCACTTCTTCCTGATTATTTTTTATTTTCTAGAATATTAAAGAGCCACATGGTGATTTTGATGTTTGATCCCAATAAATACAACCCACATACATGTTACGTTATTGACTACCATTTTCCAAAAACTGCTACAGGAACGGTAAATTTTAGAATTGTTTTTCCTGCCTTCCAGACAGTCATTGGTTTCAGTTAATTCCATTATGCCATAAAAATCAACTTGTAAAGACTTCAAAGGTGCTTGAATCCATCACAGTGAAAAATATGTTTATTAAATTTAAACTTTAGTTTAAACTTTGGATTTACTTTAAATTTAAACTCCACCCATCCATGGATGGATGGATGGAGGATCTTGGAGCTTGAACATCATTAATTAATACTTAGGAGCCTGAATTCCTAAATAAAGGTCATTTATTCTCCAAGCATGGGTGGTGGATGGTAGAAAAGTGATTTGAATCCCTACACCAGCCTTCAGCAACAATGGCTGAAGTGCTCTTGAGCAGGGCAGTCAAAACTACACCTTCAGAGCCGTAGAAGAAAAAAGCAAAAGAACATGCGTGACCTTCAGTGGATAAATAAATAGTCGGAACATCTGCTGCCAGAAGCTCCAGTCTGTTCGCTTGGCAAATGATGATGAAATCATTTGAATGCGTCTTTTTTTTGGGTTGGTGACAGCCTCTCTGAAACCATTGTCCCTGATCGATAGACGCTGCTGATACCCAGGCAGCCAGTGGGTAAAAGTGGATCAATGTGACACTGATGGTGTTTTATGATGCCAATAAGATGGCTCCCCCACAGTTTCTCTCTCTCTCTCTCCTACTCTCCCCATAAACGTAAACTCTCAGGGACTCCGTAATGGACTGGGCTGGTACTTGTAAAGCCAGGCCACACTTGCATTTAAGAAATGGGTTTCCAGTGTCTCTCCATGTGAAAGCTGAGTGCAGTTTGTCTATTTTGCTGCTTATCGTGATGCCACATTGTGAGAATAGATCCTGACTGACCTAAAAATATGGCTCTTTTTCTCCCGGCCACATCTCTCTGATACACTATGAATAATGGATCACATTTATATCCCGCTTGAATATTTCCATCTCCCAAGAGCTTAAAGTGTGCAGGCTAGTGGGTAGTGGCATATGTGCAGGGTTTTTACAATACGCAACTACAATAACACAAGATTGTACTTGCACTGTGTCTTGCACAAGCATATTAGCAATTTGATGTAATGTAGGTCATGAGGCTACCATATAGTCTCCAACTGTTCATTCTACATGTTGGCAAACAAACTGAATATGCTGGTTTGCATTTGCTCAAATGTAAACAAATATAATTATAATTTCCTCCTTGCTCAATGGCCAAGATTCATTAAAAAAAATTAAATCAAATCCATATCCAATGTATCAAGCAAGAGCTTTGAAATACTAAAGAAGTAATCCATCTTGCCTTCATTTCCAACCTTAAAAGATTAGAATTAAACAACCGCTTCAGCTTTTTATCATCACTGCACCAATCTATGTCTGAATTTTGGACAGATATTACTTGAAATATTGACGCTCTTTGATCAGCATAGCTTTTATTGACCGTGTGTCTCCTGTTTCTGGTAAATTAGGGGCCTCAATCAAGCCTGGAAGACAAACAAACATGTATGACATCAGAATTTAAAAATGTGAATTAGGTGGCTTCTTCTATTAAAAAGTAATGGAAGTGTGAGGTTAACATGAACTACAGCACAAAAAACATCACTCACACAGCCGCCTGCAGCAAACTCTTACATTAATTGTAGTAAATGAGTTAAAGTGCAAAAAGCTGGTATCATCCTTGGAAATCATTGTAAGAATGAAAAAAAGGTTTGATTCAGCCATTAGCCAAGTGCATAATTATGTAATTGGATAATAACATAATGACTTTAAAGCACCATAGCAGTGTTTCTGCAGGGTGAATCCCTTTTGTTAAAAATGTGGCTTCTCTGTGTGCAAAGATACACTGATGGTTGTGCTGTGGTGCTTTCAGATGCTGTGGGAAACGTCTGATTTCCAATAAGCCAAAGTCAGCTGAGAAACAGCAGCCATAAGGGGCTACCAAATTTACATTAAGCTTTCAGAGAAGACTTTGTTTGCTTATTTTTTTTTGTTTTCTGACTTGAAGAAAATGCAGATACACACCTGTTTCAGTAAAATTGAAGAAAATGGGCTTTATTTTCTGAGATGCTTTACACTGTATTTGTCAATACTCCCCTGTCTGCGTCTCTCCCCTGTCCTGGAAGTGTCACGATGCCCTCTCTTTCAAAACCCTTCCTTCATCTTTTTGACACAATGGCATTGTTACCTCTAATACCGCACTGACAGTTTGATACACTTTCCCAGATCATTTTTTCTTTATTTTGCAGTTGCAGCATTTCTGCCTCTTAAAATGCAGCACTTGAAAGAAGATAATTAGATTTCCTTTATCAATTTGGCATGTTCATTGTGCTTTGACACCAGATGAAGCAGTAGAAATCCCAGCTCATTAACATGCCGTTCATTAATGTGCTGGTTTTTATTGGCTTTTACCTTGGACTTGTCTTACAACAACAGATTTGTAATGGGATACGGGTGCAAATTAGCGTAAGGAAAGCTTTATGAATGAACTTCAGTTGTCAAGGCACCACAATAAATAAAAATTGTGAAAAAAAAAAATCATTAATCCAAAATGGTGGCCCTATTAGACACTTCTGCTAACACTGCAATTATCTACGTGTCCACTAGCCATCACCCCTGAGTTTTTTCTGCCTCACACTTCTGGTTAGGAATGGAAGGCAGGATAGGAGGAAAGGAAGGGAGGAGACATTTTGTGTGTTTGGTACGTAGCTTCTGACAGCGCTGATGAACGATTTGGCTTGTTGCTCTCCGTGGAGTACAAACCCAAAGACCAAACAGACTGGATATGGAGCCACACATATCTTATCAAGGAAGGATATCCAATGCTGTCTGTTTATTCACTTTCACTAATGATACCCAAGGGTGTGTGATGTACCCAGAGCTGCACTTCAGAGACCGCCTTAAATTATCAACTAAAGCCAGTACCACAGCAGATTATTCCCAATTTATACCTCAAAGAGAATGCAGAATCAGTTTCCTGTGTCGTACAAGCAAGAAAGTCATCTTTGTTAGTCCAAGCTCTCACTTCTCATTCTGATTCAGCTGCAAGAGGACGTCACCATCCTCTTAATTATGTCCTTCGGCTCTGACTCTACCACGCTGCAGAATGGAAAGTGACACACGGGTTTCATGTTTTTATTTCATAATATCAGGCAGCATTCTCATCTGCAGATATCGCCGTTGTGGTAATTAAAGGACCATAACAGCGATCGTGAATGTTTGAGCCCAATATATACAACCATACCATACATGTTACATCACTGACAGCCAATTTCCAAAACATAAAACCATATTTAAGTTGTCCTGTTATTTTTTTCAAATCCCCTAATCTTTCAAATTCAAATGTTCAGGTGATACATCCATCTTAAAATTCAATGTTTCGCCTTCTAACACTTATGCACCATTGTAGAAGGCACGGTCATTTTCATTTCTTGGTAAAAGCTGTCTTCTCCTGGGACTATATTTCCTGGTGGAGAAATACATCATCTTCTGTGTTGGATCAGTTAAATAAAGTTACTAAGACAAAAAAAAAAAAAAAAAAAAAAAAAAAAAACTTAATAGACATAGTGTTCATTGTGATGGATTACATACTGTATCTCAATGTGTTTCAAGTCCCTATAAATTGATTTTAATAGCATACTGGAATGAACTGAAGCCAATGGCAGTCTGGAAGGTAGGAAAAACAATTCTAAAATGTACCNAGCATACTGGAATGAACTGAAGCCAATGGCAGTCTGGAAGGTAGGAAAAACAATTCTAAAATGTACCACTCCTATAGCATATTTTGGGAAATGGTTGTAAGCAGGCTCACATATTGGTCTCAAACAAGCGCAATCTGGTATGTCCCTTTAATTTGTGCATTTTTAGTCAGTATTTATTGCAGTTTCATCTGTTTCTAGCTGATGCTATTAGCATACAGTTCAGTTTGTACATTGTAACAGTGTCTATTCATTTAAGTGACATTCTACAGGTTTTTTCCATTTCATAATTGTCCATAGTTTTTGATAACCCTGGTTTTCATCTTATATTGGGCTTTATTTTCATGCCTGACTGCTGTAATGGTGCAAAGCGCTTATTATCGCTCTCCATCTGTCACTGTATGGATCAGTGATTCACAGCTCGATACTCAATCACAATCTACTTCCACGGTATAAAGAGTGATATGTAAACAATGTGAATGGTTTATAAAGTGAGAGGTATTTCTGTATTTTCTACTCTAAAAACACTGAAAGATGTTTCTAAAAATCATTTTGGAGAGCAGTAGGTCTTATTTCATCTTCTGTCAAAGTCAATCCTGTGATGTCACTGACCGTCTGACTGCTAAATCCATTTTCTCCCCAACCTTCTCTGAGTGTTCTGTTAGATTTAATCAATTTAGAAAAACATTTCTCTTCCCCAAATATTGATTTCAGCCCCACAATGGGGCAACATTCATGTTTTCTTAAATACATCAATCCAATAATGTACAGTAATCAAATCTAGCTGCGTAATGGATTTATTTTCAATGCAAGATCATTGTCTTTCTTTCTGACAGAGCGTTTTCACTTTCAGACAAATATTGTAATGATGCTGCTTATCATGCATCAGGCATTTGATTTGGGAAATGACTTGTGGCTCGAGATAGACACGAACTGTTTGCAGTCAACTCTGTNAAAAAAAAAAAAAAGTTTTAGATTGGATGATAGGCAGTCGTTTTCATCATTTTAAAATCCTCCAGTCTGTGCAAAAATGTGGAGTTCAGATTAACCGCTGATTACATGCCTCTAAAACTGATAGATTGCTCCGATTTGTTATATTTAATATTAAGAAACATGGAGGATTTCTTAAATAAGTGTTTTTCTGTGAACAGAGGGAATGATTATAGACACACAAGTATTGCTTTCTGATTTAACTAATCCACCTTTGAAACATGAAACGTGTTTTTACATGCTTGCCAAACTCAGCTGTGCTTTGCTGTGACCCTCAATGAAATCTGGACTGCGTTCAGAAACCTTACGGCAGCAGTACATGTGGTTGCCATGGAAATTGCAACACTCAAAAGGGTTCAGAGAAGCCTTTGTTTTATTAAATGGCTGCAAGGAATGACAAAACGCAAGTGGGCGTCTGGTATGAAGGATGCTCAGTTTGCTTTTTGATGTATTCACAGAGCCTCCTGTTGAGGCGATTTTTAATAGAGACAAATTGCCCACCGAAGGGTTGTTGTGTGTTTCTTCCCATGAGTCCATGCTTTTCATGGACAGGCTTTCATTCCTCCAAATGCTGGAATATTTGATAAATTCACAAGAAAGCAAACGCCTGCCATGGGCTTCCTGCCCGCAGTGAGCAGTTTGTACACAGTCTGGGCTTTTGCCTTCATCTTTGCTTCAAAAAGCGAAGCCCTGTAGCAGCCTGTCAATAACTCTTTTGTCCTCTTTGGTGAATAAAAAGACCAATTGTTTTTGTTCTGCAGCAAAGCATTGTTTTTGTGTTATCTATATTGCAGCAGAGAAAGTGTTCCAGCGGGCTGTTCTGAGGAGAAAAAGAGCAGGCTTGTTACGGAGTCTTTGTTAATTTTCCATTGATGTTAAAAAGTGTCTCCTCTGCTTTGGTCTGTGATAAGCCATGGCACATTCATTAGTTAGAGGACAAAGACAAGACAGGTATAGGCCATGAAGTGCAAGTAAATTAAGCAGAAGTAACAGTGATCTACTTGGCTTGGTAAAAGACACGTCTTTGTAGGAATCAGACAAAAATCTTAACTTTCATGTACCGAAAGGTGAAATCTGTGCTCGGTTTAGTTACAAAAGTCTTGAGAAAACAGTTCCAGGTCCCAATTATATTCAGGCTAATTTGGTAAAGGTAAGCTCCTGTGCTACTGCAACAGTTCTTGTGTCTGTGTGTCACTGGGCGGAAATCATGATGACTACACAGTGTCACACTAAATAAGCGCTGTGATAATTGAAGCTCATACATAAAGCCTTCCTTACATTAATCAGTCCACCAGTGTCACGTTAAGGTAGCATTGTTAAAAGGTGTGTCTCAGGTAAAAGCCAGTGAAAATCAGTGTGTTAATGAGCTGCTTCATATTTACGAACGACAACTTATCCAGATTTATCTGGTGTTAAATCGACATTGACCGACATAAACCAGCAAAGGAAACATAACTTCTACTTTAGAGCTCCATGTTTTAAATGACTAAAACTAAGATAACAGCAAAAGCACACATTACCCTTGAGAAGTGTGTGATCACTGCGTGTGTGTGGTCATTTTTTATTACTCTTGTACTCTCATGTAACACAGAAGATGGGTGTGTTCTTCTCTCACCCCACCACAGTAACGCAGAGTGCCCATGACAAGAAGAGAGAACATTCTCGAGGTTAATTTGGGTTTCATACAACCATTAATCATTATAATTTTGTTCCACTTATATCAGCGTAAAGAATAAAGGGTCACAATAAAGATCACAGTGCATCTTTTAATTAAGAATTGTCATAGCAACCAGCAAAGCATGACAGGTCTGTGTTGTATGGAAATCATCAGCACATCTGACTAGACTTCTTGTCTGGAACAACTGTTGTATAGAAAATTATTGAAAATAAATCAATTGCCTGTGCTTTCTGGAATATTTGAATAAGTAAACTTTATTTCTCTCTATAAAATACGGCCTTTCTATTAAGTTTTTCAAATCTATATGGCCTACATAAGATCAACACAGCATGACAGGAATGATAAACAACATCCTCTTCCTCCTCCCTCAGTCAAGCTATGAATAAAACATGTAAAGCATGCTGGGGATAAGAGTTCAGAGAAGTAGAGATCTCATTAAGACGTCTCCTCTCACCCCGAACTGACACTGCACCAACACAATCAACAAATCATCACACATCCATTCATTTCCTATGGGTAGGATGAACTGAGTGGTGCGCAATGCACTTCAGGATAAGGAGGGCGATAAAGCATACATCAGTTGTGTCCTCTAAATTTGGGGAGCCTTTGAATTTATTGTCTTCATGCTGTGTCTGGTCCACAAATATGGATGATTGAGCCCCTGAAATGAGATTCAGCTGTCAAGATTTGTGCACTTACTTGTTGTCTGCTGAGACCTTTTTTCTCAGAGCAAATCAAATGGGTGAGAAATTGACCAAAGACATCGACATCTCAAAATCAATGCATGGATCTAATGGTAAATATCATTTTCTGGATTAGAATCTGACCATTATTTAGTGTTTTTTCTTTCTTTTAATTACTCCTTCAAGGCAAACCAAAGCACAACAAATGCACCACCTGCCTGTTGAAAGCGTGCTGTAAGCCAGAATATAGAACCAATAAATCAGAGTAGAGTGACTTACAAGCTATGTCAGTCGGTGAATGCAATGTAAGGCTGTCAAGACAGGCCAAGTTTATGATAGCCAAATATCACAGCATCTAAAGGCACATCAGTAGTCCCCGGCGCAGCCCAAGGCCTTTAGAGGGCATGTAAGGAAAAAATGGAAGAAACCTCAAGAGAGGTTATTCAAAAGATCTCATTTACTAGAATGGCTGGGTGTGAAATAGGAGCCACAGACAGGCAAATTACAAAGAGATAAACAATCAAACTGTAACAGATAAACTGTGACAATAAGGAGTTACAGAACATGAAAGAGGATCTCAAGTTCAAAAAGATGTGATCATTCTAAAATCAATGCACGTCATAGTCTGATTTTCATCTGTACTGCAATTAAGGCAAAAATGTGAGAATAAACCATTTATACAGATGGAATTAATAGAATCCCATCGCTCAGCAAATATAAATAGATTGTTGCTAAATCAGCATATAAGTATTTATATTGCATTTTAACAGTGTATCATGTTGTAGGATTAGTGGTTTTAGTGTTTTACCTTGGTTGCTTGTATATTTATGTTTTTATTTGTACTTACATTGCCTCATGTATTTTAATATTATATTAAATTGTAGCCTAAGTATTTATGCAGAAGCCCATCTTGGGACAAGCTTTGCATATTAGCCTTGGCTATAAATGCTGTGATATGTGGCATTAGTTTATTCTGCAAATATTCTATGCTCATGTATCTAAATAAACATATAAATAAATTTTAAACATAAGGGGAAGCACACCATTTGAGAATGCTCACTCTGATTGTAAGCCAATGGATTGTTTCACAAATCACAAATGCTAAACTTGAGGATGGATGGAGGGGGCCAATCTGATCTCACGCTCACCAGAAATCATCAGTCTGCCTTTTTATCCTTAGCACTGTGTGTAAAGCACCGATACGGATCTAATGTTTCATGATCAATGCAGGAATCAATCTTCTCCTCATATTCCATGCCATGTTTGTTATTTTCCATTGCAGCTTACATGCAGTTGGAGCGCTAATAGGATGGAGAGCTGCTGAATAAATAAACAAAAATATTGCTAATGCTGCACTTTAACAAGTTTTTTTTTTTCATGAATAGTGCAATTGCAATTGATTTCTGGTTCAACAGTCAATCGCACACGTACAAATTAGCCAGTCTCTCTCCATGGACACCGTTACAGTGTAAAAAAAAATGGCTCTACACTGTAAACATCTGTGTGTTTGCACCATATTTAGACAGACGAGGGTGCTGGCAGTTAATGAGGTTTCTTGGCATGGGTTGGAGGTGAGCAGGGGTCTCCAAATATTGCAGAGGAAATAAATAGCCTGATGAAACTCCTCATGCAGTAGACTTTCGGCGACGACTGAGGTGACACATTGCTATGCACATGGTGCCCCTTCATTTTTAATTAACTGAAACTGCAATGGAACGCGCTGTGCATTCAAACCCTGACTGGACTGCATCCCCTCTCCTCCTCCTTCATCATCATGGCAAGAATGATGCAATTCATGCAACTTTATGATCCAATGAATGCAATTACTGGACCTGTCAGTGTTTTTGGCATTTTTTGTTGGTGATGTATGCACTCTGCAGACCCAGGCCCTGATGGAGTGTTTACATACTCTCTCTGTCTCACACGCAAGCATATTCATGCATATGGTTATGCATACAGTGCTTGTGATTACGAGTATGGAAATACACTCGATCTACCATACATGTGAGCTTGCATTATTTATATGTGGCTGCACGCATCTTCTACCTTCATGAGGAGATAGGGTTGATGGTGTTTTTGTATGTTGTGATGATAGTATACTAGATGGAAGTGGAAGTGATGTTGTCTGTGGAGAATATTTAGACCTTAAAGCATCAACATATACTACCTGTTACATTACTAACAACCAATTTTCAAAATATAAAACCATATTTTAGTTTTCCTGATATTTTGCTAAATCCCCTAATCTTTCAAAATGAAATGTTCAGGTGATGTGCACATCTTAAAATTCAATGTTTTACCTGATAACACATATGTCTGAGCTGGTCATTTGTAATGCCTTAGTAAAAGCTATCTTCTGCTGGGATTCCAGAAGAAGATAGTAGATTCCAGATTATATTCCATATTATAATTTACAGATTCCAGATTATATTCCCTGGCAGAGACATAAATTGTCTTCCTTGCAGCTCTGTGTTGGACCAGTTAAATAAAGTTACTTTGACGAAAAAAAAAACTTCATAGGCATCATGTTCACTATGATGAATTACATATCTCAAGCACATTTCAAGTCTCTACAAGTTGATTTTAATAGTGTACTGGAATGACCTGAAACCAATGCATGTCTGGAAGGTAGGAAAAACAATTCTTATATTTATTGCTCCGGTATATGCTTTGGAAAGTGGTTGTCAGTAACACAATGTGCAGGTTTTATATGCAGTATATTGGGCTCAAACATGCAAAGTTGTTGGTATTGTCCTTTAAAGGGGACAACAGATTTCCATGTTCTTATTTTCATTTAGGGGTCTGTTTGGAAACGTTTGCAATGCTTTACTGAACCACTTCTACTCATACAGAGTGAAAACTGTCTGAGGTACCATCTCTTTAAAGCCTTAATTATGCCTTAAAAGGTCATTCAAGGAGAATAAAAGAGTATTTCTTTTTTGACTGTCAGTCATCCAACATGGTGGTCCCTCGTCTCCTCTGGGAATTATTTGGCCAACACTCCATGACAGGCTTCCATCAAATCTTCTGTGTGTCTCATTAAAGTCAGGGAACGTCAGACAATTTACTCCAAGGCCACAGGGTAACGGCTCCTCTGGGCCTTAGTGTCCCTATACCCGCTAATCTTTTCTTGGATGTTACTATGGAAACCACGTTTGATGGGCAAAAAGGTTGAAGGCTCCCAAATACACACACACACACATACAGCACGTCATTCAATCCCAGGAGGAGAGCAATCGGATCAAAGGCGGGAGGAAACTTTTCAAGTTGAATCCAGTATCGGCAGGCAGAGCGAATGGAGGAGGAGGAGGAGGAGAGTGGGAGGCCATGTGTGTGTGTTTCTCGCTTTCACACAATCTGAGGTGTGCTGGGTGGGCTGAACTCCAGACATTTTATACCACCACCTCCCTCCCTGATCTCTCTCTCTCTCTCTCTCTCTCTCTCTCTCTCTCTCTCTCTCTCTCTCTCTCTTTGGGAAAGCAGAAACAAGTCAATGCGAGAGAGGGAAAAAAGGGGATAATGAGGAGGTAGGAAAAGGTAATAGGCTGTTGCTGTCCATTTTGGAAAAGGCAAGAAAGGAAAAAGATAGAAAATGATAGGGAGGGTGGGGAGAGGGAGAGAGAGAGAATTATTTTTATTATACAGTATGTGTAACATGTGAAGTATCAGAACTGAGTCAATTGTACCTTGAGGTGTAAATGTAGGATAAAAGATAAGTTAATTACTGAACCCATGGTTTAAGTCATCTCACATTTAGAGGTAAATGCAAGGGGGTGGAGCTTCTAGTGCAATCAGCCAATCAGAGCACTGGAAATTGTTCCCAAAATATCACCTGGCAGTTAAGATGAGTGAGTATTAAATAACAGTAAAGTCTTGTAATTGGAAAAAGCTTCACATAGAGCAAATGACAGGAATTAAAACTGCAGGGGAAAAAAACAGAATGGACGTTTTCAAGGTGAGTCACGAAGAGAAAAGAGAGGAGCTGGGTTACAGTAATCGATGCTTTCTGCCTTGATGCTCTCTGAAAGGCTCTAAATTAAGAGAAGATCAGATGACGAGGGACGTAAGCAGTATGTATAGGTGGTGGTGTGTAGGTGTTGGCTTCCTGTTTCCCCCCTGGGACGCTCCTCTGTGCGTCAGGGTGGCGTAGGCGGGAGATACGGGACACTGAGGAAGAGAAAAGACTATTGTTGACATGAAAGGCAGAGGAAATTTTATACTTCACCTGTTTTTCAACTTTTGCTCATGTTGTTGTTCCTGCAATGTCCTGGAGCTGTAAATGTCCACTGCTGGCAACTGAGTATGTGTAAATTGCTCATGAGCACTTAGGCAGTAGGTGTTTAGGGACGATGAAGTACGACAGTTTGAATAGATGCTCCAAAATGTAATCTTTGAATTACTTTTGGACTTAATTTTCCAAAAATGTAAGAGTGTGACACTTAAGTGGTGAAATAAAAGAAACAATTCAAATTTCTGGTGACTTTTCAGCATAATAGCTTGATTGATAAGTCCTGAGCCAGATGTTCCAATATGTAATATGGAATCAGTAACTTAATCTTTGAATTTTTTGGATTTTAAAATACTTAATTTTCCAAAAATGTAAGAGTGACACTTAACAAGTGGTGAAATAAAAGAAACAATTCAAATTTCTGGTGGCTTTTCAGCATGATTGATAAGTCCTGAGCCTGTTGCTTCAAAATGTAATCTAATCAGTAATATAGTCTTTGAATTACTTTCAGACTTTTAAAATACTTAATTTTCCAAAAATGTAGGAGTGTGACACTTAAGTGGGGAAATAAAAGAAACAATTTAAACTTGTGTTGACTTTTCAGCACGACAGGTTGATTGATAAGTCCTGAGCCAGATGATACACAATAATATGTGAGGCACCCATACCTTAATCTTTCAAAATCAAATGATCAGGTGATGCACCCACCTTAAAATTTAATGTTTTGCCTGCTAATGCTTATGTCCAAATGTAGAAGGGGACAGTTGTTTTTAATTTCTCTGAAAACGCCGTCTTCTTCTGGGACTGTATTCCTTAGGCAGAGATGTACATTGTCTTCCATGCAGCTCCTTGCTGGATCGGTTAAATAAAGTTATGTCAACATAAAACTTAATAACATAATGCTCGCTGTGATGATTACATATCTCAAGTCTCTACAAGTTAATTTTTAATAGACTATACTGGAATAACCTGAAACTAGTGGCAGTCTGGAAGGTAGGAAAAACAATTTTAAAATGTACCACTCCAGTATATTTTGGGAAATATTTGTCAATAACGTAACATAATATTTCTTGGGCTCAAACGTGCCAAATCACCAGTATTGTTCTTTAGAGTGTGTATCCCTAAATAAGAAGTCATGATTTATTGACACTAAAACACATCATGTAGCAGCTTTGAGGGATAATCTGACATTCAGGAACTGGAAAGAATGTGGCAATAAATGTTCTGCTTTGGGGTAAAAATCTGAGTTTAAAAAGTTTAAAAACTGGGACAGGAAGTGCAGAAAGTGGAATAAGTTTTCTGTCGGTTTCAGATTTATTGCTGACCTGAAGTGTAAAAATGTCACATTAATCTACTTTGTGCCTCCACAGCTGACCTTGATGATAAAGCCAAACAAGACTGTCATATAGGAGACTGTCCACTTGTGTGTGTGTGTGTGTGTGTAAAAAACACATGATGACCCAAAGCTGTGGCTTTTCAGCTTTGTCATGTTTGTTCGGTGGCTCAGTGGAAGATTATGGGATGAGAGAGGGATGGTGACTGGCTATCTTTTTGAAAGTGAGAGAGAGAGAGAGAGAGAGAGAGAGAGAGAGAGAGAATGTAACATCTGAGGCACAACATGGAGCTACACAGTGTTTGTGTGTGGGGGGGGCAGGCAGAGATAGAGAGAGAGAATGCAACAAGTGAGATGCACCATGTAGCCACAGAGTTTGGATTTTGTGTGTGTGTGTGTGTGTGTGTGTTTGTGGTGTCATGTCAACAACCCTGAAATTCTGGTGGTTGGGACCATCACTCAGCCAGCTCTGGACTGCAGAGTAAACTCGGACCTACCCTGAGGACACACACATACACACACACACACACACACACACACACACACACACACACACACACACACATACAGCAGTTGATTACCCAGAGTAAGGGCACCACAACAAACAGCGGTAGATTCTGGGGAGCCGAGGCAGATGGCAGGCACCAACACAGAAGAATCTAATATGTTTTGATTGATGCTCAGGGCTAAAAGAAAAGAAAGGAGAGCAGTGTGTGTGTATGTGTGTATGTATGTGTGTGTGTGTTTATAGTTCATTTTAGAACAGTTGTCTGTTCAGCATTTTGTCACTGAATAGCCTAACATGCACTCCAGTTAACACACCATAAATAAAGTTTTCTCTGACCTGGAGCTCAGAAAGATTGTAATCTATCTGCAGGAGGCTGATAGGATTATTAATCAATAAGATTACTGATTGGATTATTGATCAATACTTAGTGATTACTCCACCAGGGTTCAAATAAATAACACATGCTGGTGGGATGCTTCAACATCTATTTGAGAGTTGGCTGGAAAGGATACATACATTTTCTTCTGTGAGGCTTCATATTGCAGCTGAACCGGTTAAATAAAATTACTGTTACTTCAAAAAAAAAAAAAAAAATNAAAAAAAAAAAAAAAAAAATTCAAGCACATTTCAAGTCTCTCAAGCTGATTTTTATAACATACTGGTATGAACTGACACTAAAGGCAGTCTGGAAAGTAGGAAAAACAGTAATATTTACTGCTCCTGTAGCATGTTTTGGAAAATGGTTGGTGGTAATGTAACATGTATGCAGGTTGTATTTATTGGGCTCAAACATGCAAAATCACTGCTATGCTCCTTTAATGCTGGTGATCCCACTGCTGCACTGTATGTACAGTGTGTGTGTGTGTGTGTGTGTGCATTAACATAATGTAAAAGTAAATCGGAAAAGAATAGAAATATTATTAGATTTACAGGTACAATGCTTTTGGTTAAACCCTCTGTTCTCCATGCATGCCACCAAGTGTCTTTTTTTACAATCTACACACACACACACACACGCACACAAACACACGCACACACACACACACACACACACACACATAGTTTCCTCCTGGGAGCGATGACAGTCTCAGCTCCGAGCATCTTCCCTCCTCCTGTGATAGAAAGTAATTAGACAACCTTCCCCAAGGTCAGCGCTGTTACAGCACAACATGACCAACAAAATGAATCCGTATTCTTCACGTCTGTAGGAGCGTCTAGGGATTTTATTGGTGTTTGTAGTCTGGAGGGGGACTACACCATTAGCTAGGCCCAGGAAAGACAGTTTGGGTGAGAAACATCACTTTATACAGAATTCTAACGGTCTAATCAGCATTACGAGAATTCAGTTTATTTTAATATCCGTACTATATTCTGTGATCAGTTAGACCAGGGGTGGGCAACCTTTACTATCAAAAGAGCCATTTTTGGCCAAAAAAAAAAAAAAAATNAAAAAAAAAAAAAAAATCTGTTTGGAGCTGCAAAACATATTTGTGCTTTATGATGAAGGTCACAACCTATTAAGTCTAAATTAGCCCATCAACATTACTCATAGGTGTAAATGACCATTCATTAAAATGTTTTACCACTCTGCAGTGGGCATTTATGATTATTTCTACTTTAAATTTGCATTTCCATGACAATAATACCATGTTTTGTTGCATTTATGAAATTATAGAACTACAGATCTTCTCGAATCAAAAAAAAAAAAAAAAAANAAAAAAAAAAAAAAAAAGTTTTAATATTTTGTCAACTAAAATATGTATCATAGCCCACATCTACCACACGGTGCCTTTTCCTCTTAATTTTGCCAAACCTCAATAGTGGTGGCTAGCATGGATGTATACATAAATTGCTAGTCTTGAGTCTCCCTAGCTATGGAATACTTACAATGATAAATGAAAATTAAAATGTTAAAATAGTAACTATTGTTCATTTCCATCTAATTCATTTCCATATATATATATATATTTTTTAAGCCACATGGAGCACAGTAGATGGGCAAAAGAGCCACATGCGACTCTAGAGCCACAGGTTGCCTACCCCTGAGTTAGACCAATGTTAAATGACATGATTTTTTCCACTTCCAGACTATCTTTATTAGTCAGAGCCAAATGGGATTGACTCCCAGGATCCTCTCAGTGTGTCAATACCTTGATGTAAACCTAACCATTCTATATATGATAGGCTGCAGTTTCCTTGATGTGTTTTGATGATTCACTCCTAGGACCACTCGGACCAGCCAGGAAGGTGATAATCTAATGCTTGTTGACAGATCAGAGCACTCCGCGGTCATTTTCATTCAACCTCGAGCAACAGGCCACAGCTGTTAAGACCACGTATTAAAATTCGATGCTGCTCTGGGCGCTTACTGACACGATTATTCCACATAAAGAGGAAATGGCCTCATAAACCAACTTTATTTCAGGGTTCATAAAAGCTCTGGCCTGTGGGACTGTGTCTGATGAGTGGAGCAGTTAACTCAAGAAGCAGCCAGGTGAACCTTGAGCTCTGTCTACCATCACCAGGGCAGCCTTGGGCCCAAGAAAAGCCTGATAAATTTACTCGACAGAGCCGAGCCTGTTTGCTGCATCGATCCCTCCGCCCATTACCTAGTTTCTGAGGTCCTGCTCTCCAACCCCTGAGCTTGAGTTTGATTAGCTTATAATGACAGTTGACTGAACCTTGATAGCCTAAAACAAGAGCCAATCAAGTCCATAGCCCCCTCAGCTTTTTCTTTCTGGACCAGAACAGCCTTCATAAGATGCCTCTCTTCTTCTTCATAATTGTGTAATTTGCTATTCTGTGCCGAGGTAAATTATCTGTTGGACCTTCAGGAAGTCACCAGCTCGCAGCTTTAAAAGATCTACCAGCAATTGGACATATTTTAGCCCAATATATACAATCCGTATACATGTTACGTTACTGGCTGCCATTTCCCAAAATATACTACTTTAGCAATACATTTCAGATTTTTAGGGTTAGGGTTAGCAAAACAACATGTCAGGGAGGCCTGCCCCACAGGTTGAAAATTCCTGATATAGAACAGTTAATAGTGCATGTGAACAAATGCAGAATGAGGGGGTGCAAAAAAAAGGAGAAAATCATAATTTATCTTTATTTCTTATTGTTTCCATGGATGGTTCACACACGGCTGCAGCTGTGGAATAAAAGCTCTGATACATAAGGGAGCTTCCTTTACTGTCGTCACTTTCTTTACGATCATATTATGCATTGTTGATGCTGTAGGTGTGCTGGGTTCACTACAGTAAAATGTTCTCTAGTGTGTTATTGTGATAGTAAACTGTAACAAACCGGTCTGAAAGCTTGGCTATCTCTTCCCACCGCCCACACGTTCTTCCCCACACGAGCCTCCGCTCAGAATTACTGCAGTTTTTGTGATTTATGAGCAAATTGCTCTGTAGTTTACCTTCTGAATTTACACTGATAACTCTTGGGTCCAATTCAGTTCAGGTTGTGGGAGGGGGGAAAAAAAGGCCTTGCTGTTACTTTCCCATTACATGGTAAATCTCCTGAGAATGAGACAGAGGCGTAGAAGTCAGCAGAATCCCAGATCTCCTAAAAGCAGCAATTTATATGCACATGGTTTCTGTGTCATAGAGTAATAATAATAATAAAAAAAAAAAGCTGATTAAGTGACTTTTTCACTTTTAATTGCCATTGAATGGGCATGTGCACCTTATAGACTTACTGTGTATGTGCCAGTGTGTTTTATAAGACAGGAGGGGGCATGAATTTCCTAATAAAAGCCATACAGTATAGAGAATCTGAGTTTCTCAGATCCAATATAAATCATCCCTATTGTATCTTGTCTGCATTTATATAAGAAGGTGGCTACCTGAAAACACTTGAGGCATTGATTAGAATAGTTAGGTTTTAATTGTTTATCACCTAGTTTGGGATATGATTCATTAAAGTACTATACCAGTGATTTTTCATGGTTAAACCTGACAAATATATTGTATATATTGGGCTCAAACATGCATGATTGCCAGTATGGTCCTTTAAATATCATTTTATCAGTCCAAAGAAGCTTTCACAGTAATTTGTTTCACTGTTGGATCGTATAGTAAAAATTATATTCTTGTCCCGGTTGACTTGGCATGTTACCATCCATGAAGTGTTTGCCGAATCTGCATTATGACACAAGATGAAAGCAACAGGATGCAGTGTTTGTCCTCCATGATCTTTGCCTGAAGCAGTAAGATATGAGTGTCTGTCGCACTTTGAGCACATTCAAGGAAAAACTGAAACTGAAACCGTGATGCGAGAGCTCAAGATATTTCTGCCAAAGGCCTTTCTGCTCTGTTTATAAGCTTGGAAATAAACAGCAGCAGCTATAATTCAATCCTGCTTCCCATATCTGAGCCTTCACTATTTTGAGACAAATCTCAGCATATGCACGCGTCACGTCTCCTAGCAAAGTACAAAAACAGGCAGCGCTGCTCATCTATCTGCAGCTGTTCCTTTTGCTGAAAATAATCAAGTATGTAACATGACTTTTTCCAGTAGTTTCTGAATAAATAAAACCAGACGGTGACCGAATTATGGCAACATTTCATGAACATATGAATGCTTAGTTTGACTTTTATACAGTTGTAGATATGTAATTCTGATTCTTTTCCTATACCTGATTATTTAATAGCCTCTTTACATCTTCCCTCTTAAAGGATCATATCAGTGATTTTGCATATAGGAACCCAATACATACAACATGCATACATGTTACATTACTGCCAACCATTTCCCAAAACATACTACTGGAGTGGTACATTTTAAAATTGTTTTTCCTTCAGTTCAGTACACTATAAAAATCAAGTCAAACTTTCTATGGCACTTTTCCTTCATGAAATAGAGCTCAAAAAGAGACATTTTATTGAAAACAAATAAAAGAAGATCAGTCATTAAAAGAGGAAATTAAAAGGAATGATACCATTCATACACAGATCAATCAGGAAAAATAAAATAAAATATTAAATAAACCAAATAAATGTAGAAATAATCTAAATTAAATAATTAGAAATGAAAGTATATAAGGAGGATAGAATGTAAGGAAAAGAATAGGAAAGTCTAGGTAAAAATCCTTTTATTTAGGTAAAAACATAAAATGAATAAGTAAGTTAATTAAAGAATGTCAAAGTGTGCAAACCTGACTAAAATGAAGAAGGGAGCAGCATTTAACAAACTAGAATTAATACTCATAAAGCATGAATGAAAATGAGCTAAAAGGATGGAAAAGATGGAGAAGGAATTAATGCTTTTGTTTAAAAATGACATCATCCTCTGAAATTTTATATAATGGCATTTTGTCGTTTGTTTTGCAGTTTGTTTTTATCTTTGTACAAATTCCAAGATTTTACAAGCCAGTCTTTGTCATCCTGTTGAGAAAATAGTTTTATTTTAAAATGTTGCATTTTAGGTGGCAAACGGAAGTCTAATTAAATAAATCTAAGTCTTTAAAAATTACTTTAGACTCCAGACGGTTAAACAAAGGGATATGGAGGCTGCAGCTTTGAAAACTGGACAATTGTTCAGCGTCTGCGTGTAGTTTCTGCTGTGTTTTATCTTATTTGGCCACAAAGAATAAAATGAATCAAACTAATTAGTGTGACTTTTACAAAGAGGCAGAGCAGTAAACACTATTGTTTCCTCTCTGTTAGAAAGAGGAAAAGAAAGACAGGCCGTTTTGCTGCGCCTGTTACCTGGAAACCAGCATGTCTTTTCAGCAGCACACACACACACACACACAGTCCACCCACACGTCACACATCTGACACCTGAATACAAACAGGATTACTGTTGATGGACAGACAGACGTGCACACACACTCACCTTGTCTCATTTTCACGCACATTCAACTAATCTAACACTCACTCTACACAAACACTGATGTAATAGACATATGCACACAGACATACACACAAATATACTCAGGTCTAAGCAGAGGTTATGTAACATGCACCATATGTATTCAGGTATAGTTTTCTGAAAATAAACTTTAACACAGAAAACATTTTTTTCTCTCCTCTTTCCTTCCCTCCTCCATATATTCTCCCTATCTTTCTCTCTCTCTCTCTCTCTCTCGCTCTCCCTGCCAACCCTTCATCCCACTTCTTCTTCCTCGTCTCCCCTTCACCAGCTTTGTGTCTTTGCTTCCTTTTCATATTTCTGCCTCCTCTTGCTCTCAGCAGCTTCACACTCTGAAAGTAATAAACAGAAAAACTGCTCCGTTTTGTTGATTAAAGCTTGATCAATAACTCGAGTTTTCAGCTGCAACTGCATTAAGATCAGAAATGGATGCAATTTGATGAAACCAAACATTAGAAATCTTCTGGAAAAATGCACGGAGGCAGAATTCCACACAGCTAAAGGAGCATGCCAGTGATTAAGCCAATGTTTGAGCCCAATAAATACAATCCACATGCACACAGTATATGAAAGCCAAGTCAAGTCAACCGGATTCAAGTTTTTTTTGTTTGTTTTTAGTAAATAATAAAAGTACATATAATATAAAATTAATAATTAAAAAAACAAACTTGAATCCATTTGACTTGACTCAGCTTTTATATGCTCTATCTCCTGCCTGGATGACTGAGAATCTTCATCAAAACCCACATACATGTTACAATACTGCCAACTATTTTCCAAAATATACTACTGGAGTGGTCAATATTGGAATTGTTTTTCCTACCTTCCAGACTACCATTGGTTTCAGTAAATTCCAGTACACTGTTAAAATCAACTTGTAGAGACTTGAACAGACTTGAGATAGTTAATCAGTCTGGAAGGTAGGAAAAAAAATATAAAATTTACTGCTGAAGTGGTATATTTTTTTGTTTTTTTGGAAAATGTTTGTCAGTAACACAGCGTGTATGTGGGTTGGGTTTAAATATTGGGCTCAAACATGCAGTATGATCCTTTAAGTCTGTTAGCTCTGAAGAAACAGCACCCCCTTCCTGTTTTGCTGTTTTAGTAGATTTCCCTCCAAGAGTTTACAATAAAAAACACATGCTGTTTGCTTACAGTTATTATGCTCATAATATGAATATGGTTATAATAAAATCCATAACACCATTTGAATGTGTGTATCGCTTAGTACAAATCATGGCCTCAATTGTACTTTTACCACACAGCCAGGACGTGTTCTGCATTTTTTTTTTTGGAAACACAGTGGATTCTTCTTTATCTCTCTTTCATACTTTCACTGATTTTTATCATTATGTTTTTATCAGTGTGTTTTCTTGGTTTCTCTGAAAATTCTACAGAAAGAGGTGGCGGCGACCTCAGGATCTTCATGGGGTCAGGAGGTGACATATTTAGCATTCAGTCACAGTTCATGGCACAGGAGTGAAACGGTGGAGTCATGGCCACACACACACACTCTCACACACACACACACACACACACCTCCTGTATCTCGGTATCTCTTCATAAAGGGCTGTTCTCCAGGGGATCGGGGGGGTCAGCACAAATGTCAGCCAGTCTGCCATACAGGCCGATGTAGAGAGCTGAGTGTTAGACTTTTGTTGCATTTGTGTGTGTGTGTGTGTTTCCTCTTTCTTGCTTCCTCCCTCTGAACACACATTACGGATGAATCCACCAGCCACCACATTATAGTGGTACAGTGAGACTAAACACAGTTTTACATATCGGCTTCATTTACGCAACAAGTTTGGTACTAAATATAGATTATAGAACTTTATATTTATATATAAAATATAAAGTTTTGCATACAGTATTTAAAATCAAATTTGGTGAAATTTCAAGAGAAATTCAAAGTTTTCCCATTCCCTCAACAGTATTTAGTTTTCAAGCCAGCATCTAGTGGCCATTAGAGAAACTGCAGCTTACTATATATCTATCTATATATGTATATATATATATATATATATATTTTTTTTTTTTTTTTTTTTTACACAGGTTTAATTACCATATTCAACACATCCAGTACATTATGAACTTGTGTTTGCTACAAGTGTACATCTTATTAAAAGCCAAGGAAAAATATCTAATAAACCCAAGCAGCAGCACAAAGTACTCTTCTTCCTCATCCCGTCTGATCCGTCTTGTGTTTTATTTCTTCGGCTGATCCCTCCTGATGCTGCAGATGTCTGTGAGAGAAGACTTTTCTTAACACATTCAGGCTGCATCTCAGACAAACCTGATGACTCCAGGTGATCCTCATGCTTCACCCATACAAATGATGGAGAGAGGAATTCAAGAGCATCCTGGAGCCAATCTGTGAGGAAAAACTGGACTTGTAGCTCCCTCTACAGGCAAAAAATGGGAGATGCACTTTGAGGTGAGCAACATGGAAATCTGCAAAGTCTGCTGAGTGATGATGACCATGCATAACAAGGTGATGCATTCATTTAATTGAAAAAATGGCAAAAGTTAATTGCTCATCTAAACTAACCACCAGTTTTCATATTTTATTTGCTTTACACAAATTGTGGATGATTTTATTAATTGTATGTATAACTTTACAGATAAACTATATAATTAGACTTTTAAAAAAATACACATACAGTGCCCTCCACAAATATTGGCAACCTTCATAAATCGAAGGAAAATGGGCTGTGAAAAAAAATCTTTATATTTATCCTCTTTCATTTAAAATATTAACAAAAAATATAAGTAAAATGATTAAAGGGAAAAAAATGAAGCAAATATTTTTCTCAGTCGTCCTGGAAGAGGACGTGTCTATATTTACCCCCTGTTACAGTGAGGACAATGGTTTGAGTGGCCAAAGAATCTCCAAGGATGACAGCTGGAGAATGGTAGTTGGGTCTTGGGGTCAGAAAAGCTCCAAAATTAGGATTAGTGGCCACCAGGCTGATGACTACATAAACATAACATTTATAAAATTATATAGTTTTTAATCTTTAGTTTGGGGAAAGTATCAAGTGTTTCTGAGTCAAAAGTCAAAGGAATCTCTCAGGTCATAGCATCCTGCTGCTTGTTACTGAACCAAAATGGTTTCTAGTTCAAATGGTACAAAAAGGCCTAAAATTCCCGAGCTCCTGAAAAAATGATGTAATTTTGTATTTTTTTTTAATTTATAAATAAACAAAATAAAACAAAAACAAAATAAACAACTACTTTACAGCAACTTTTACCTAGTTGCTGTAAAAGTCCTTGCAGTGCAGAAAAGCTTTTTGCTGGCTCTATGTTAATCACTACATCCTGCTAGCTAGTTAGCAATCATGCTACATATGTTAGCTTGCACAACTTGGTGTGATTCCCTGAAGCTAGCCTGGCTGATAATCCGGAAAAGAAAAGGTTCAAATATAATCCAGATGTTTGCTGTTTCTGATTTTGGTGCTAACAGTCAATTTCAAAAAACAAAACAAAAAAAAAAAAAAAAAAAAAAAAAAAAAAAAATGGCATAAATGCCTAAGCCTGATTGTCATCCTGTCTTTATGCAGCATTTGCTTTTCCTTTGCTACTAAGGCAGCACATTTGCCTGGCCTTGGCAAGGAAGAAGAGTGGACCGATGAACAAGCCTAACCTGGGGAATAACAGAACCAATTCAAACACAGCACAATAAGTGTTGCTCAGGTGGATTTTATAATTCAGCATATAACTGATTATGGGAGCCAACACGAGGATGGGGAAGTAAGACAACATGGCAGGCACCACTACCACCAACACATTTTCCACCACCCGCCTTTTTAGGGGGTCAAGAGGAGGAGGCTTGGTGCTGGAGTGGGTTTGGTGAGTCGTGTGGGCTGGGCTTTTCTGCTTCAGTGACTGGATCACACCCCACAGACTAATGAGCATCAGGAGGAAGAGGCAGGACATGATTACACTGACAGGCTGCAGAGAACTAGTCATGTCGGCCAGAAAACCTGAAAAAAAAAAAAAATAAAATAAATATAGAAGGAAATTTTCTTATGAATTCTATTTTAGTGTACAACTTCTTTCTGGAATTCATGAAAAGCTTTTTCAAGCTACTTCTACCAAAACCAGAAGTACTGATAATGAATATTTTACCAGATATCCAAAATCTGATGAGATCATCATAAGACATATTTTATTTGGAGGTGAAACAACATGGATAAAGGTAATGTGGGACAAAGATAATGTGCCTTCTTCAGGTAAAGTATACAGACTATTTGGATTAATAGCTTGAGCTTGACACAAATCAAAGACGATTTAGATTCAGTAAAAGTGTTTTTTTTTTTTTTTTTTTTTNTTTTTTTTTTTTTTTTTTTGTAGTAACAAACTTAGCATAGTGTGTTTGTATTATTTCGTAATACTTATATTTTTTGTTACTGTACAGATTGTATTTCATTGCATGGCATTATGTGCTTTTATTTGGAAACTAGAGCATTCTTAAGAGGTCAGCCATCTTGGTAATTGAAAAAAGTGTGTCTAGTTTCTCTTTGGGTAAATGATAAAGATGCATCTAGTCCTCATTTGATAATAACGATTTATTTAGTCCTCACTAGATAATTGAGAAATACATATTTTTAATTGGATAACTGGTAAAGATATGTCTACTCCTTCCTGAGCTTTTGATAATTTTGTGTCTAGTCTTTTTGGATGACTGATAAATATCTCATCTTTGTTGGAAAATTCATAATGATGCGTCTATTTCTCATTGATAATTGATAATGTATATACATCATCCTTAAAGACATAATTTTGTCACCCACCAGCAGATAGGCTGAAGCAGAGGGTGACCACCCACATGACGGCAGAAACAGTCATCATGTACTCCCACTTCCTCAGTCTCAGGTACAGCACAGGTCTGACCACCGCCAGGTAACGCTCCACACACATACAGGTCAGCAGCAGGGGACAGCCAATCAGGTTGATCATGCTGATGGCAGTATTTGTTTTATGCAAAGGTGTGTCTGTGTTGTTCTGATTTCGCTCAGCTGCAGCTGAAATGTCTGAACAGATAGTTTAGCATTACCACATGGCTTTTATTGTGACAGGATGTCATCAAACCAAACTTTTAGCTGTGTATAGTGAAGAAAAATCTTCTTAATTAGCCTAGTATCATTAGAAAAGTGTTGTGAAGCATCAGAACTCTAGAAAGCGATTATTTTATTGACCAAACGGCTTACCATATGATATATTGTTTTTGAACATGTTTTTAAGGTCATGATTGTCAGCCAAACTGATCGGCAGCAGCAGAAGGAAGAGAAGGTCCATCACAACAAGATTCACGCCAAAGACCTGAAAGACAAACAGTGTCTCCACCACCAAAGTCTGATACGATTATGTGAAACTGACTACAACAGCTCAGAGTCATTTTCGCAGTTCTTCTTGCCCGCATGTGTGAATCACATCAGAAAATGACTCTTCTCAAAGATGTTGGTGAGTCAAGATGCACCTTCCAGGCTGCTCAGTGCCTGATCAAAAACATGGATGCAGAAAGGGGAACAAAACTGTGGATCAGTTTATTTATTTATTGCCTGTAATTTCATATTATTTTGTTGTGTCAGCCCAATTGTCAAGTGACCCACCAGGAAAACTCCTAGTAGCCAGTTCACCTCTGCCAAGCAGAAAAACGACTCAACCAAAGGTGTGAAAACACCTTAAAGGACAATCTGGCAATTTTGCATGTTTCAGCCCAACACAACCCACATACATGTTACTGACAACCATTTCTCAAACCATACTACTGGAGCAGTAAATAATAGAATTGTTTTTCCTGCCTTCCAGACCAGCATGGGTTTCAGTTCATTCCAGTACGCTATTAAAATCAATTTGTACAGACTTGAAACGTGCTTGAGATAAGTAATCCATCACAGGGAACAAAATGTCTATTAGGTTTTTTTTGTTGAAGCACTAACATGGAGCTGCACGGAAGACAATGTATGTCTCCACCAGGGAATATAGTCCCAGGAGAAGACTACCTTTAATGAAAAATTAAAATAACCGTGCCTTCTACAATTATACACAAGTGTTAGAAGTTGAAACATTGAATTTTAAGGTGGGTGAATCACTTTAACACTTGTTTTTGAAATATTAGGAGATTTAGCAAAAATAACAGGAAAATATAAATGCAGTTTTATGTTTTGGAAATTGGGTTAATTTGCTAAGTATGCAAGAAGTGTTTATTGGGCTTAAACATGCAAAATCAAAGGTATGATCTTTCAAAGCTGTACCTACCTTGGAGGCTGACAGAGATTTCCTTTCCTTCAGAAAAACCCAAAGCAGGGCAGCATTAGCTGGTAGAGCAGTAACCAGTAAGGAAAAGTCAACTGCAATCCAGAGTCTTTCCCACCCATATTGTGCACAAAATGAGAAGATAGTGTCAATATACTTCGTCATTTTCCAGGGAAAATCTTCGACACATTTACTCCTGAATGATACCTAGGAAGACAAGGAAATAAGTCACTACCAGACTGAAACAGGTCTTAATTTTTTTGTGTGACAGTGTGTTTTATTAATCATTTATGGATAACTAACTAATAACAAGAAAATACAAGCACTAAAGACATCAGTAACAGGCATTTATTATCAATGAGGGAACATGACTGTGCAATGTTATTTGCCCTGACTGACATGTTAAAGGGCCAACCGGTGATTGTGCATATTTGAGCCCAATACATACAACTCACAAATATGTTACCTTACTGACAACCAATTTCCAAAACATAAAACCATATTTTAGTTTTCCTGTTATTTTGCCCACCTCCCTCACCTTTCAAAATCAAGTGTTCAGGTGATACATTCACCTTAAAATTCATTGTTTCCCCTTCTAACACCTATTGCACGATTGTAGAAGGCACAGTCATTTTAATTTGTTGGTAAAAGCCGTCTTCTCCTGGGACTATATTCGCCAGTGGAGACATACCGGTACATTGTCTTCTGTGCAGCCTCATTTTAGAAATAAAGTTAAATAAAGTTGCTTCAACAAAAAAACCTAGTAGACATACATAGTGTTAGCTGTAGTGGATTATGTATCTCTCATGTTTCAAACCTCTACAAATTGATTTTAATAGTGTACTGGAATGAACCTGAACCAATGGTAGTCTGGAAAAAAAAATTCCTGCTAAAGTAGTATGTTTTAGGAAACGGTTCTCAGTACATAGCATTTATGTGGATTACATATATTGCTCAAACATGCAAAATCACTAGTATGGCCCTTTAGAGTTACAAATACAAAATTATAAGTCTTGATCTTTAGAATCCTGTATTGACCAAATTCTTTTGATAGTCACTTTAGATGCATGTTTATGCAGCAGTTCGGTGCTGAAAAAGCAGGATCACTTTTGAAAGTCAATCAAATTCCAGACATAATTATGTTAATATATTAAAGTTCTTTAATTTTACACTGAATTTAAATAAAATGCTGTCTTTTATGTCTCTTATCCTCAGTATTGTTTTTTTTTTTAAATAATTCTATATGCATTTTTTAAAACTTGAATTATGCTTTCTTCTCTTTGCATTGTTAAGGTGCAAGAAAAATTACTTAATTATTTATTACCTCTTTTATGTTTTCCTCTTTAATGTTTTCTTACCTCTTTTTATGTTTTCCTTCTCCTTTATTGTCATGCCAGCTTGTAACTAAGATCCCCATCTGCCCCAACCCACACATGCACACACCCGCGTGTGCATGCGCGTGCATACACACGACAGATACAAAACAAATGAGCAGGTGTTTAGTGTTGATTTTCCACCCTTGCAATGCAAATGGCAGCCAAAACAGGTATGTTGTAATAAATATACATATCCTTGTAATACAGGCAATATCCATTCCATTTCAGCCTGTTTAGTCTGCTTGTGGTTATTTGGTCTGACTGTTTTTGTTTACCCGATCTGAATTCTGATTGTTCCACACAGATTTAATATTTAGTTGATTTTTTAAAATGCACTCAGTGTTTTTCTGCCTGTTTTCAGTTTTGATTGGTGCATTTTAATCAAAATAAGACAATAATGGTCCTCTAATTATTGATATGTAGTGTTAAATCTTAGCTCTTACACCTAGCATCAGCACTTGTCACGTAAATGCCATATAATTAAAAATAGGTGGAAATAAGTCAGCTGTTAATATGCTGAGACTGCTTGTTCTGTCATTCAAATCCATTAAGACCGTTTCATATGTCAGCATCCATCTGCAGGCAAATTAGATCATCTTCTCACTTTCCAACTCAGAAACACGTCTGTCCCATAGCTGCGGGAACATATTCTGGAATGGGATACTGAAAAAAAGGGGTGCGGGTGTGTCTGGGAGGGGATGAGGAGGGTACAAATGGCCTGACGCTTCACTAACAACATTGATAAAGTATATTGTAATAGGACGCTGTCTGTGGTGCTGAATACCATGGTGATAAAAAAAAGAAAAAAAAAAACAACCTGTGGGATTCATAAACTAAAGCCAGACTAAAGCCTTGGTNTAAAAAAAAGAAAAAAAAAAACAACCTGTGGGATTCATAAACTAAAGCCAGACTAAAGCCTTGGTCATACTTTTGTGAGGGGGCTGTTGCTGACAGCATGCACACTTCCACAGAGAATGAAGGCATTTTATACTTAGCACGTTCTCCGTTGTAATATTTTCTGAAACGACAGGATTTACCGCTCCAGTAGTATATTTTGGGCAATGGTTGGCAGCATCACAATGGGTATGCAGGTAGTTCAAACAGTAGTACTTGGGTTCAAACATGCAAAATCACCGGTATTGTCCTTTAAAGAAACAGCACTTTTAAGGGCCTGTAAAAGAGTGTAGAAGTGGATCAATGATTTTTTTTTTTTTTTTNATTTTTTTTTTTTTTTGTTTTGTTTTGTTTTGTTTTTTTTGTTTGTTTGTTTTTTGGATATCAAAGCATTGCAAGGGCTTCACAATAAACTATTCAGGATAAATAAGAATATGGAAATCTGTATATGTCCTCATCAGACAAACTGCAAGCAAGTTTTGGTAAAAGCAGTAATGAGACAAAATGATCTGACAAAAAAATAAAGGATCATTTAACTAAAGATTTTAGTGAGAATGAAAGGATGAGCTGGAATAAACTGTAGGTCTATTAAGTCTCTACAAATGTATCACGCCTGTTTTCCCAAGGACATTGTGGGAAAACACAAAGAGTTCTTAATAGAGCTGTAAAATCATTTCAGGTGAGAAATAGTGCACAGTATAAGACACATTTCTGTTTATATATACATGTACATGTATACGTGTCTATACGTGTGCTTATATATCTATATGTATATAAGCTGTTGACTTTGCCCATCATTTTCAGGAACTCAGGGTGAGTCTTTAGTTTCAAATCAAAAAATAAATCAGTCTTGTTTTATTTTGGTATAGATTAGGTTATATGGACCCCAGGAAGACTGACATTGTTGTGACATTCTCAAACAATAAACCAATTAATCCATATTGCTGAATGGTTCCAGCTGCCCAAACAGCAGTGGTTATTGTATAATTCCTTATTGATTAATATTGTTGGTTAATTCTTACACAGTTGAATAAAATTAGTACTCTTTTTTTTTTTAATGTAAGATATAACTTTCTCCAAAGAGCTCCTTTCAGAGGAGAAGCAGAAAGTTCAGCAGTAAGCATCCAGGAAAATAGAAATTGTGCAGTTCCTCTTCAGATAGGTCCAAGGTGCAGGTGCAGGAAACATGCAGAAGAGGGCGCTTCTACACCAGCTTCATCCATTCTCTGTTTTCCATTGTTGTGCAAGGGCAAAATTTTCCATCACTAAAAAGTAGTTATCACAGGATTGTTTTTGTCACCTTTTATGAAGGAGTGGAAATGAAAATAAAATACCCAACCTCTTGATAAAGTAATTTAGGATATCTTATGTCTAAAAATTTCACTCTAAACATTGCCATAGAGTCTTGAACCTTACAGAAAGATAAAAAGAAAAAATTATGTTTCTTGAAATGTTTTCCTTCAGCGTCTGCAGCAACAGCAGCAGTTTGGGTTTCTTGCACTGGGCATCTTCAACATGCCACAGATAGAAACTAGACTAAGAAACCAAAAGGAACTGAAGACATCTAAGCATATTTTACCTTTGTAATCATCAGTATCACAATCATCATGCATTATTATGAAATACCACACAAGTTCCAGAAACTGATACAATAAGTGTGAACTGTTCTCACATCTTTTCTTTCTTGCTTTCTGAAAGTCATTCACACTAACTGCCCACAGTGCCACCCTCTGTTTTCCTCTCTTTCACTCTCTCTCTCCCACCTCTTGTGTTGAAGTCACTACTCCAGAATGCCAATCTGTTCACTTTCCTGCATGGAGAAACAGAAGTGCTCTTATAACACTGACCCAAGATGAGTCATTGCTAATGCTTCCACTAACACACTAGATCAGGCCCTAGTTTATGCAGAATTAGTAGAATCAGGTGGAGAGGTACAGAGTTTCCTGAGGTGTTTCTCTCCCTGTCAGTCAAGTTTTTCAAGTTCTGCAAGACTGTAGAGAGAGATGATGTAAGGAATTAGCCGTGTATAGGCACAGTGTAAATAGTTTAAAAGAGCTTGTACATTACAAATTGAGTTTATGATAAGATTTTAAGATGTAGGTAAGGATTAGATAAGTTCATATTCACCAACAGTGTGATTAGAGAGTATCTAATGATGTCCACTTATTTTTCACTTAAATAAATTCCTTCTATGGAAACACTGTAATACTATTATTAGCTTTGTTTGTGAAGTAATGTATTGTATTGAAAATGTCTTTTGGTATTTGAACATTTGACAGTTAAATGGTGATTCAAAAGGAATGTGGAAGCAGGTAAACCCAACCTGTAGATTTTAGTTAAGGCTTTTCCGGCTTTCAGGTCAGTAGCATAAAGCAAGTATATCTAGAATTTACAGTAGATGCAGAAGTAAACTTCAGATTTTATCTCTTAACAAAGGCAATATTTTTAATCTGCTGTAACGAAAAGAAGGCTGTCAGCCAATCTTTCTCTTTCATTATGATATATTTCATTCACTCACAACAGGTGTTACCAGTAGCATTTTCTGAGGCTTTCATCATTGTTAACTTCCTTCCTTTCCTCACCCCCATACTGACCCGACAAGTGAGGAGGAATGGCCTGAAGTTCTGACCCAACACGTGTACACATACCCGTAAATACACATACACAATCAAACACATGCATACCCATGTGATTACATGCACATGTGAACTGGTATACAGTATATGTACACACATACTCAAACAGAGACATATGTATATATATATATATACAGACATAGATACATATTCATATTCCTAGTGACACACAGCAAATCTCCTCTGTAACCAGCACCACAGTGAAACAATGAGATCCTTTCTGTCATTGTTTTATAATAGAGAAGAGAAGCAAAAAAAAGTTTTGTTTTTTAAAAATGCATATTAAACGCCCAGAAGAAGCCTCACTATTGCAAATTGACTAACAGCTCGGCTAGTTTTAATGAAATTACTGCTTGAATAATTTAGGTGAGGTGACATTTCGCACCAGTCGGATGGATTGTGTTTACATTATTTGGCAGTTGATAGCATTTGCATTGATACAAGAATATGCAATGATTAAACATATTTAAACAAAAAGTGACAGATATCAGTTCTGTGAAGTATTAAGATCTCAGGAGTTTACTTGCTGACTGTGAATACTGCTGAATAAAACAGAACTTGCAGTTTGAGTTATGAAGGGTAAGGCAGAGCTTATTTCAGATCAAACTCTTCAAGGAATCTATGCAAATCAGAATAAGAATCCACTCATTAACTTGATATATAAAATATAAACAATAAAATTGACTTTGTGAAGTCTGATATAGGCATCTAAGGTACACAATTGCATTTACAGCCTGAATTTATTTAAGGCGTGGATATATGTCTTAGCAATAATATCACAAAATCACATTTGCTGTTCGTGATTTGCCCTTGGTAAATAACTAATTGACATTTACAGACTCATAGATACAATAAACAAAATATATATATGTAATTTAAGGCATCATCTAATGAATAAAGAGACAGAGCCACTGTCAGATACTTACATGTTGGACTGTGCAAAGCATTTTATTTATAAAGCATATTTTGATACAAACTTGTCTAAAATGGCCTTTAGGTTACAACAAAATAAATTCATTGTTGTATGTTTCACAAGGTGATTGCACTTTCTTTTTATGCTTTCTCAAAGACTGCTATCCAGCACACTACACCAGTTTATGAGCCTGACTGTACATGCATGCATCTAGACTTACTGCAAACACCCTGAGGCACATTATTGAAATATCTATGAAACATGTTTACTGCCTTTGTGCAATGATATTCAGCTTTTAAATAGGTACCCTTAATTGTTGAGTGATAGAAAATGTGGCATGCACTTTTGTGATCTGAATCAAACTTCCAAAGATTCTGGGAGATATTTAAGCTGCTTTTATGCAATATATCTGACATGGTATGACTTTACCCCCCCCTCCCAGGGCTATGTATAGTAACTGGAGCAGTCTTAATTTAACTTCACTTTATTTATATGGGCTATGTATAAAAGGCTATGTTTAAAAGGACCCTTGCATCACCACAGAAGCATTAGCAGGTCAATCAATTAATGCATCTTTCTCAATAAGATACATTAAGGTAACATATTAAGATATGTATTGATCTTGCCAGCATCCTTGTGCTGTCTGACCTCCTAGATGTAATGAATAGAGTATCACATTATTATCATTACAAAAGATCTAATACTTAACTTCTATGATTTTTCTCTATGCGTATTTTATGGCTTATATTTCAGATTTAAATATAGGTTTAGGTTTTCATTTAATATCAGTCCATTATTTCCTCTTTCAGGCAGAGTATTAGCAATAACATTATCTTGGCAACTTGCACCTTATTCTTTATCTCCTCCCCATTCCGCACTCGCACACATTCCAGCCAGAAAAGCCAGGGGCGGACGGGACTGAACCATCTCCACTGTGAGGGTGTTCAGGAATATAATTTCATAAACAGCCATTTGCTCATCGGGATCCCACCAGAATATATTTTGTTATATAAAATATTTATTCATGTCCAAAGTTGTGTTTACTATGAGATGTATTTTCTCTCTGTGATTATTTGGGACACAGCAGGAAAACGTGTCTACCCCCTATCCGGAGCAGTGGAGTCTTCCGCGCACTGCCATGTTGGATGGATCTGGCTCCGTGTTCTGTGGCCGGACTTCCCAGGAAAGTTTTACCGTTTTCCGTCTTCGCTCTGCCACAGCAGTTTTGACCTTATTTTAAAGAGGAGCGGGACGTAGCACCGCATTCCTGAACCGCAGACATTTTTGGCATCGCAGACTTGCAGACCTCTGAGTTAAACAGAACCGGTGTGAAGGATCGGTGGAAGGCCACGGATGACCGTGGGATTGTTTATTTATCTTTTTGGGATCTCACATAACGAGTTAGAGTCGGTGCATACTTTTTAAATTGATCGCTAATAATGAGTGGACAACCGCCGCAACGGCGGCAATCAAATGTCGGTTCGTTACTACTAACGCCACAGGAGAATGAATGCCTTTTCAACCACCTTGGCAGGAAATGCATCGTAAGTTTTTCATCAAATTATTGTATGATAACTGCATACTGGAAAAAGCTAACAAAGCTAACTTGCTTCGTATTTCCTGTCCCGAGACGACAGATAATGTTACCTATTTGTTTTAGTGTGTTAATCGTGGCCTAGCCTTTTATGTTTTGATTTTGATGTAATGATATTTGAAATTGTCATTTGTTTTCACCAGGAAAGAGTTCAGACATACAATTTTAGAGGCTGGGTTGTTTTGACAGCCGGGGCGACAAGGGGGGCTGAGACCGGGAAACCGTGTTTAATATCCCGTTTGAGACTGATATTAGTGCGACAGTAAGTTTGGGTAAAGCCCGAGGCCTCCGCTGGTACGCCTTCAACTTCGTACTCGACACACCTGAAATCACCTAGGAAATCCCGAATTTCCGCTGTCACTTAAACTAACCACGGTGAACCTAGCGTGAATGCTACGGTCAGGCTCTGTAGCTGTTAAACCCATCAGCAGAAAGGAGGGCAGATGAATGATTTTGCACTGGCATTACATAACACAACTGAACCTTGGTTGTTTTCGGAAGTGTGTGTCCCACTGAGAAGAATTTGCCGAGCAGACTTGGCTGAAGACGGTGCTGACTCTGTAAAAAAAAAAAAAAAAAAAAAAATCATTGCAGGAGATGCAGGCAGTTTCCAGTCCCAATTCCCAAACGTGATGAAACTGCAGTTACAGTAATCTTACTGTACCATTGTGATTGCCGTCATGATCAGTAATGCAATGTCACCATTCAGTGCTGTAAAGATAGTATGATATTACGCAAGACAGTTAGCATTCAGGCCATAGCTAGGTTCATAAATGACGTATCGCATTCACAGGACCTTGATTAATGCTTATTTGTCTTCTTTATGTTTGATTTTCATAGTGATGGCCTGACCAGTAACTTAAAGTTANTTAATGCTTATTTGTCTTCTTTATGTTTGATTTTCATAGTGATGGCCTGACCAGTAACTTAAAGTTTTGCTTTAAGTTACTGGTTAAGTAACTGGTTAAGTACTGGTTAAGTAGTTAAGTTAGCTTTAAAGTTAAGCCTTTGACCCATGGCTGGAATATTTACTGTGGCTCTTTTTGACACAGGTTATGACCATCTTTTCANAGCCTTTGACCCATGGCTGGAATATTTACTGTGGCTCTTTTTGACACAGGTTATGACCATCTTTTCAAATGAAATGGGACGTTATATTGCAAAGTAAACAGCATGTAAGATCACTGTAGTGATCAAAAATACTCTGGCATCAGCTACCCTGATAGGCAGTATGGCATATGTTGTTGTCTTTGCAGTTTTTGTAGTAATATTTTTTTACCAGCAGACAAAATGTGTGCAGATGGGTGTTGTTGCATGCAGCTTGGAGCCTATTTCCTCAAAAAGGCTTGTGTGTATCATCATCTGAGCGTTTAAAATCTCCGAACAAAAGACCACAAAATTAGGCACATGTTTAAAGATCCATTCAGATTTGTCTCTGGTTTAACAGCCAGAAAGAATGTTGCACCTGCCTTTAAAAATAAAGCATGTTCTAATGCCAAACTGTCATTATTGTTAAATTTAAGTTAAACATTGATTTGTCTTTTATTTACCTATTGGGCGAGGCCTAATCAAGTTTGCTGCATGACTGCGTTAGACAGGTGTGTGTTCAACATGCAGCGCTGAAGCTGTCTCGAAACACTTGCCAGCTAACAAAAACAAATGTCTTGTGCTGTATTGATTGGGGATAAAGCTTACGTGGTGCAGACTTTGACAAAGCCAGTTCTTGTGTTACTTCCTCATAGTGACCACACTTTCCTGGAACAGCGAATAGTAAAGTCTGCATGTTTGAGGGATTCTTCCTCATTGTGTCACCAGAGCTCACCTCACTAGCCGCTCCTGCTGGTTTTTGGACTTTGCGTTTCAGGTACGTGAGCCTGTTCACTGAGAAAAGGCTGCATTTCCTGTCTCATGACACGGTAGTCCATCAAGACTGTTTGAGGTCACATGATGCGATGCTCCTCCCCTTCCTTTAACTTGTACTCGCAGGTTTCTGAGGCGTGCCTCTCTACACCTTTGCACCCGCTTAAGCAACCAGTGACGACTTCTCTTTGGCATCCTGGCACTCGTGTCACTCACCATGTGACAGCGATGTGGAATCGGGAACATTCCTGTCAGTTTTAATGCTCCATTTGTCTGAACACATCTTTGCACATAGAGTTTGGGAGAGACAGTCTGTGTGTATGTGAGAAGACGGCTGGAAGAGACAGACATTGTGACCAGTCTGATTAGAATCCCCAGCAGTGATTCAGCAACTGACTGACACACTGATTGTGCCTTATGTAATGTACTTATTATGCAGAAACTGTAAGATCACCAAGTCACCTTTACTGTCTCCTTTGTGGTGTCTTCTTTCCAAAGCTCATTTTGCTCTGTGCAGGCAAATCAGACTTGGATTCATTCGAGTAAATGACCTGTTTGTGCGCTAGGTAGCTGGTTTAAAGTAACAGAGCTTTGGGCTGTGCTAGTATGGAAGAATGCATGCTACACAGGACGTTTTGTATGAGTGTGTGTGGGTGTGTGTGTGTGTGTGTGTGTGCTGCAGTACAGAAGGAGTCGCCTTGGTATTGTTTTATTAATTAGGAATACCATAGGATAGGCCCTGAAACATATTTGTCCTGTGGCTGTCTTTGTTGTCGGAACTGTTGATCATTTGTTAACCACAGGGTTTCACCATCCTTGAGGCAACGCAGATGTTCATTATAATCACTAACAAATAATTGATCGTTCTGTCTCAAACGCCATGTTGTGTATTAGTTCACATATGCTGTAGTTAATTTGCAAAATCATGCATTATTTTCTGAGGTCTGTCACAGGGTATCAGAATATTCACACACACAGTTTTGAAGTTATTAAATATATGCTTGAATTGATCACTAAATAAGACAAATCCTCTGCACCGTGTCGTGAATTACAAAGTATTTCAGCCTGAGTTTCATGGCTTAAACATGTGGACACACACATGCATAATGAAAGATATACATACATAAATACATAAACAGTGGTCTTACTCATTGGTTGCACTCATTTGTATTCCTTCTGCTGTTTTCACCATCAGCAACAGTCTGACTGGGCAAAAGGTGGAAGGGATCCAGTTCACACTGTGTGTGTGTGTGTGTGTGTGCGCGCGCGCAGACTGCCTAATCAGCAGTCCTGTCCTACAGGAAGTCCCGTGGTTGGCCTCCTCTGGTGATTTGTGCTGGAGATGTGGAACATGACTCTTCTTTTCCTCTGCTCCTCCCTTTTCTACTTTCTCTCCTTCCCTTAAGTCTCACCTTACCTCTTTCATCATCAGCCCCTCTCCCCATCACCCCTTCATTCACATTTCTTATTTGCTCTTCTTCAAGCCCTTTGCATCTCTTCCTTTTCTTTCCCTCTCTTATACCTTACCCAACATCCTTCCTTACATCTCTCTCACTCTTTTACACTTATTTTCCTCCCTACTCTCATGACCTTTTGCATCTTCTCTTTTTTAACTCCTTTCCTTTGCCTCTCATTTTTCACTCCCTTTGTACCAAAGCGTGTCCCTCTTTTTTGTGCACTTCTGTGTTTTCTGGTCTTGTTTTGTGTGTGTGAGAAACAAAGGTTGTGTTCTTTCAGTTTGTGCATGAGACATGATCACTGTAGCTCAGGGTTGTTTTACATATATGAAGGTGGGTGAATATTTTTGTAGGGTTTTGATGAAGCCGAAGAGAGAGAGAGCTCCATTTCCTGCAGCCTGTGGCTCTGTCAGGAACAATCGGTGCTCCATGGGCTGAAGAAACCCACAGGGCATCAGGTGGGGCTGGACACCATCGCAGCCACTTTTTTAGACTTTCTCATTTAGCCTGCATTACACATGTAGCTTAAAGGACCATACCGGCCATTTTACATGTTTGAGTCTAATATATTCCATTTTCATACACGTAACGGTACTGACGATCATTTCCCAAAGCATACTACTGGAACGGTAAATTAAAAATGTTTTTTCCTACCTTCCAGACTGCCATTATTAAAATCAACTTGTTGATACTTGAAACGTTCTTGGGATAGGTAATCTATCATCGCGAACAAAACGTGTATTCAGGTTTTTTTTCAACGTTACATAATTTTAGCATTTAAGTGTTTAAATGTTAAAGTTAAATGCTTCCTAGTGGTACATTCAAGTGCTGTAGTGAAGGACTGACAACAGGAAGCATTTTCAGATAACGCCACGCTTTTTATTGTGCCTAAATGCTAAAATTACATAACTTCTCAAAAAAAAAAATCTGAATACATGTCTCGTTCGCAATGACGGATTACCTATCCCAAGAACGTTTCAAGTATCAACAAGTTGATTTTAATAGTGTACCAGAATAAACTGAAACCAATGGCGGTCTGGAAGGTAGGAAAAAAAAAAAATTTCACTATTCCAGTTGTATGCTTTGAGAAATGATTGTCAGTAGCATTACATGTATGACAGTTGAATATATTAGGCTCAAACATGCAAAATGGCCAGTATGGTCCCTTAAAGACACTACTTAAAATAAGAAACTTTATATGATTTATTCCTAATGAGACACAAAAGCATAGTCTGCATCCATAAGAAGCAGATATAAACAAAGATCAGCAGGCATTTGCCTTGCTGATGCTTTGTCTTTCATCTGTGTTTAAATTGCTGTGAAGCTGGAGCCCCTCGGTGTGAGGAAACCACTGCAGCAACCCGTAAAACCTGGAGAGAGGCTGATCTCTTCTTCTGAACATAGGTGTGTGTGTTGCAGTATGTGCATGCAGTATAATTGTGCAATCACTTGTGTGTATGTGCTGTCAGTCTGAGCCAGTTAAGTGTCGTTCATTTTTAACCCCACTGCTTTATTAGCAGTATCATGATGATAAAACCCAAATCCTCAAAGGAAGACTGACTGTTAGACTTCAAAGATCTGAAAGGAAGAGAGGACCTGATGGCAGACAGACACGCAAAGATGGCAAAGAAGAGGACTTGTAATTTATTGGAGCCTGAGCTCTGCGTTAAATATAGATCCAAAGCTGTTATCAGTTGACTGGATGAGCTCCGATGATACTTGGTACTGGTCTAATTGGTCAGTCACTTGAAAATAATAAGTATTTATCCACAAATAATACTACTGAAAAGCCTATTGTCATATTTTTAATGTAACTTCACCGACTTAATGTGCAGTTGAGCATAAATAGAATGATAAATAGAATCTATTTAGTAAGGGTTAGGTCTTTTTGCAGCTTGGATCCTCTAGGACTCACCTTAGGCTGAAAGAGATTGGAAAAATTCCTGTAATATTCTGAAAATATGCAAAGAGCTTCCATTAAGCCAGCCAGAATCTATATTCAGGCTTTTTTTGAGAGAAGACAAATGTCATTGTTCCCAGCGGAGATGTGGCTTGGATGCTTGGTGCTCGCTGCAGCATAGTACATTAATTCCTGGGAAAGTTTTGTAGATTATATTTTTAGGGTTTTGGCGCTGACCTATGTTTGATCGGCCCATTTTAAGTCATTCCACAAATTTCTTTGGGATTCAGATCAGGCCACTCAAGGACTTTCTTGTTCGGAAACTGTTCCCATGTAGATGCGACTGTCTGAAAGCTGTGTCAGCTTCCTGTTTGAGTGTATAATTTCTGCATTTTAAGGCAGTTTCTCCTTTTACCTGTACCTGTATTTCTTACAATCTTTCTCGTGGTGACACACAGCCTGATGCTTCATTTCCAGTCTTCAGGAGTGACTTTCTTCACTAAAAAACCCACATTACAAGTGCTGCACTGACTGTTCCAGGAAGATTTCCCATTGCTGACAAGGAATTATGTAGTAAAGCTATGCTAGTCTTTTCATTCTATTCACTTCCTTATCTATGCATTCTTGCTTCCTTCACTTCCAACTGTGCCTGATCTGCAAGGATGCACTTCCTGCTTCAGGCCTCGATGAGGCTCCAGTCTCCTTGTCTCCTCCAAGGGCCATTTTTATTAAAAGAGAGTCTCTTTAAAGGCTGTCAGCCGTGATCAGTTTCTGAGTGACTGGCTGGAGGATGAAGCATTGAGGAGACATAACATGCATAACTTGAATTGGAAAGAACCCTTCATCAATCATCATTGACCATTTTTCATCATCATTGACCATTGTCAAGTATTAAAATGTGATTTTTGGCTCTAAAGAGAGTTTGTACAAGTTCTTGGTCTATTAATTTTGAGACCACAAATAAAAATGTTTTGTTATAGCTTTCCTCATGACATCACACAGCTCTTCCTGAAATCATCAAAAAGTACTGCGGACATGACAGAGGTGATCTACAGAACCTCCAACAGACTTTAGACTTTCATTTCAAAGGAGTTGATTTATTCATTGCCTCAGAGCATTTTCAGCTTTGTGTACCTTATGTATTTTCAGCCAGATGAAGCCAAATGATAAACCGTTTATGTGTGTGTTTGCATCTTTCCAGTCGGAGCGGTTTTGTAGCTTTCGGGTTTAGGCAGAGTTGGTGCCATGCTGATCTCATTAAAACACAACAGACTGTCTAATTTATTTTTATTTTATTTTTACCCCATGTAGAGTGACAGTGCTGCTACTGAATCTCCAGCACAAAGCATCATGGGACAGCCGCTAAGCATGACTCTTTCTCTGTCCTCCCTGCAGGCATTGTCTTCAGCAGTGGTCCAGGTGTTCACAGCAGATAGGAACTCGAGCTGGACCAAGCGATGCTGTGGCGTGGCCTGTTTGGTCAAAGACAACCCCCAACGATCCTACTTCATCAGGCTCTTTGACATCAGGGTACGCAAACACAAACCTGAAGCAGTCCTTTTGGTTTGGCTTTTGGTTCATTACTGTAGTGTTATAACTGGTATTTCTTCAATATATTTTGTGCTAATAATAAATCCATTTCATCTTCGCTCTCTGTTTTGTCTATAGGAGGGAAAAGTGATGTTTGAACAGGAGCTGTACAACAACTTCTCCCTCTCCCTCCAGAAAGCGTACTTCGTCACATTCGCTGGAGATGTGAGTTGTATTTCACATGTTTGTTTGCGTTTTCATTTTGATTTGCCAATTTGTTTCTCTTCATTAAAGGGCTGGGTAGCCGTCAGTGTAACTTTTGCATTACAAATTGCACTTTTGGCCTATGGATCAGGCAGATGGAGGGAAAAGAACATCATGGGTGAAACAGGTTTAAGTGGTACATCATACATAATGTATGGATGTATTTTGGCAGTGAAAGGAAACTTTTTTCCATTAGTTTTCAATGGGTTTAAATAGTTTAGCAGCAAGGGAAAAGGAGGAAGTTCACACACTGGGACAAATTTATAAAAAATGGCACTCTGGGTGTAGCGTTGACCTAAATGCACACTGTGATAATTGAAGCTCATTCAAAACAACTTCTGCTATGATAATCAGCACACCGCTGTCACATGAAGGCAGTGTTGCTGTGAGGGGTGTGACAAGTAAAAAATGAAGGTCAGCATGTTAATGAGCTGCTGCATATTTACCAGCCACCATTATCTTGATTCATTTGGTTTTAAAGGGATAAATCAGCAAAGGAAACATAAATTTTGCTTTAGAGCTCCTCGTTTTAGAAAAGTGGCACTAAAATATTACACGTACATATTAGCTCTGTAGTGTGTGATCGCGCTCCGCAGGGGATGGGGGGTGTATGTGTGAGGAGCTCAGACTTGCGCAGCGCAACAGGTTATGAATGAATAGAGCGCCTGAACATGTGTGAGATCGGATCAAAACTCACCATTTAAAAACTAACTGATCAGCTGAGTGAGTTTATCAATCAAAGTTATTGATCACTAACACATGGGAGACAAATACAGTGTTAAATGTCACCTAGAGTTCATACCGCTGAAATTTACCACCACTGGAAGGAAGCAAGTCTTAATTTTTGCATGTGGGTTTGTTTTATGAATTGCTACCGCCACATGTAAATGAAGAAATATCACAGTAATGCCTCTTTCAAGGCAAATGATAAAATATGTCAGTAACAGGCGTTTATGAATGAGGGAACATGGTTGCGCCATGATATTTGCGTATAGCGATGCGGTAAATCATGCGCTACTGTTATGAATCTGAGCCATTGAGTTTTATGCTCCCAAAAAATTATTTATTGAAGCAACATTTCGACCAGTAAAAAGGTGGTAAAGACCATCAACAGATGGGACTATATTACTGTTTTAAAGTGATATTCACACCATTTATGCACCCTGGGTACCTCATTTTCAAATTGTCCAGTATTTTGTGTTTTCTGGAGAAACACCTGAAAAAACACCCTACATCACTAACAGAAGGAGGCCTTAAGTCCATTATAACTGCAACAATTTCCTCATAAACGGATCTTTGGGCCACTTCATAAAGACAATTTATTGTGTTAATAAGAGGCAAGGATGTTTCTTATTACTAAGGTAATGATATTACCTGTATGTCATTAGCTATGCTAGCTGCGTGATGGACTGCAGCTAACTTTGCAGTTGCCCAGCAACAGGAAAATTATGCTGTTTGTCTTTTTTTTTCTTCTGTATCCAAGCCTCCAATGTGATGGCCTCCTTAGTTCCAAAAATAAGAAAGGGGCCGTTTAATCAGGATCCTTGTTAAGCCTCTGTGGGGCCAGCATTTCCCATCCTGAAGTGAATCCCTGCCAGTTTCTGGGTGCTGGTCTTTACCTGATCCTGGATCTTGGCCTCCCTATGGAACAAGTATAATGAGAATAACTTCTGTGGGTATCAGTCGAGTACCACACACAAAATCCATGAGAGTTTTCCTGTGTTTTTTGTCTTTTCCCACAGGGTTTTCAGGCTAAGTCTTCATTGTCACATTCTCCTAAAATGTCTCTTAAATTTACACCTGTTAGTATCTCAACCCTTTTGAATTTTGAATTCAAAATTTTGAAGCTGTACAATGGTTTTATTCAAAGTTATTACATCTTACATATTTTTCTTGAATATTTCGATGACTTTCAATCCCAGACATTTCCTTGCTTCTTAAAAACATGAAGCAAAGATTCCACTGGAAGTCTGCTGTAGGAACCCTGAGTGAGCTAACCTGTGGGCAGGCATGCAGAAACATGTCATCACTGTGCTGCTCAATTGTTAATATGACCTTAATTTTGTAGGCGTGTCATTTTTGGTCTTACAGCGACATACCAATTATGTCAAGCATTTATTTCCATCATATAGAAAAAGATATTCATATTAGAAATCTTAGCTTTATGACTTATCTAAAACATTTCACATGACAGGATGTCTTTATGTATGGAGCAAACATTAGGTACAGTGGCTCAGGCTTCAGCAGACTGTGAGATACAGTGTGAGATTAGTGATTGCATGGATACGGCTAGGACTGCTCACATTGTCTAGAAACCAGGAAAACTGCATTTTGTGGATGTTCATCTGGTGACATGAACTTGTTTATGATCTTGTGTGTATATACAGACATGCCAAGTGGGTCTAAACTTTGCCAGCGAGGAAGAGGCCAAGCGTTTCCGTGCCCATGTGACAGAGCTGCTGGGGAGAAGACAGAGAAAATCTGGTACCAGCTTAACTACCAGCCTACCTGCATATCTAGCCACTGAAAAAAATGACAAGCGTAGTGATCACATTCTAAATGATCAAACCTTATAAAGCACGTTTGAAGTACGTCAATCCAGAAAATCTGAAGCAAAAGTGTCTTCTAAGTTTTTCTTTTTGGCACATGCAGTAATGTTGATTGTGTGTGTGTAGGGATGTTTTGGCTTGAAATAATTTGACATTCGGTTGAACACGAAAAAAACATCTGTTTGTCATTTTTTTGCAGTGTTTTACCTTCAGAACTGGGCAACAAGGATCTTAATTTCAATACTTGAACAAAATAAAGTACTTGAGGGACCTTGATTGATGCTATCTGCTTTGGTTATGACATTAAGATATATTGGAATCCCTCTGTTACCACAGTTTCATGTATTGAAATTGATTTAGAATCTTTTTTGCCTGGGTCTGTTTAATACACCGTCTCTGATTCTTCTCCTGAACTGTGATCTGTTCTTACAAGCTTTTGATAAAAAGTTTCATACCTGATAATCTTTAACTCTGTCTGAAAGCAAGCCTTCAGCTCCAGCCTTTCAAGTCCTCATCTCAAATTAAGACACTACATATCTACACAAATGTGAAGTGAATAATATATACTAATCTGTTTTATCCAGTTTCACAATTCATGTTTTGAAAATGTCTCCGTTTTGGTGCTGTAAGAAAACCTTTTGGATTGTTGTCAGCTGCTTGTGCTGCGGCACAGAAACTGAATTTTTAGTGTTTTTTCCAGTCAAAGGAGGACGGCAGCTCCAAATCTACTTTCATGTCATTTGTTTGACAACCCAGACACAACTGATCAAAGTTAAGCACAACTTGGAAGTGGATGCGTCACAACGCTTCACTTCAGCGTTTGGACAATTCCACTAACTGGCCCTAGGGGGCACTGTGAGTCCGCATTAAAACAAGCTGACACTCTTGCTGATTGGCTGCCAGATGGACTTGATCTCTCATGCTCACAGTCGGCTTGTCTTGAATGAAACTGTTAAAATTAGTTAGAGCTTTTCAAATACACAAATCTCACGGAGAAATAATAATTTCCTGAAAGTGTTCTTCAGATTTGAACGGTTTTCATCCAGCACCAACAGGTTTTGGGATTGCAAACTGGAATCAAATGTCACAGATGTTGTTGTACTGAACTCTAGACGTCTGTATAAGTCTCTGTTCATTCTAACTGAGGACTAAATTGAAATCACATGTTTATGTGCAAGTACAAACTTCACTTCAGATTATTATTGGTACTCAGCCTAGACATCCATCTTTGCTCAATTAAGACCGTCTGTCTCTTCCTCCTTATCTTCTGCTGGTCATTTCCTGACCTCTCGATTGGTCGTTTTCTTCCCTCTTTTTCCTCTTCAGCTCTTCGCACTGGGTGCCTAATCTTAGCTACAAGGCTAGCACTGTTTGACCTCATCCTTTGGAAAACTCAAGACATCAGTACTGATTTTTTTTGTGTGTGTGTGTTCTAGTCTGACTTTTCTGCAGAGTGGCTCCTGCCTTATTGAACATATTTAACTTGATGCTTCCTTAAAATCTGAACCACTTGTAATGTTCCAGTCTTCTGGGCATTGCTGTTGATATACTTATTCTAAGAGAGGAATGTGTGTAATGTCTTCCATGTAAGATTTTGTGTGGTTATGAGTGTGTAATTTGCATGTCTTCAACACACTAACAGAACCCTTCGCTTGGCAGTTATTCCTAATACTTCATGTCTGTGCAGCTCTCACACAATCCTGCTGAGCCCTGCCCTTGAAAAAAAAAAAAAAATCTCTCTTCTCTCATACACCTGCATCCTCACACACACTCACACACATCCACCTTTCACTAACACATGCAAACACAGCTTAGCTCACTATTGTAATGGTTTCACTTGTCTGTGTTCACAGAGAAGAGACGCGACCCTCCAAATGGTACGTTGCTCACTATTCTAATGTTCCTTAACTGCAGAAAAAAACAAGAATGTAGTTTTAAATCCTTATTAGTCTGTGCCTGATGGCATCAGCTAATAATAACATGCATTTTTTAATCTGTTTTGTATGCCAGATGGATGGAGATCACCAGGATAATTCAGATTTTGTGTGGTTGGTTAGTTAGCAGGTGTTTATTCTCACTCTCTCGGTAAAGGAATAACCACTAAGCTGATTTGAAACTGAGCCATGTGTAAACTGTGAGCTGAATAACTCTCATGGACACACTTGAGCATACTTACGGATTGTGTACATTTTACAGTCAAGTATATTTCTTGAAATATACTTAGTTGGGCCTCAAACATGCCTGTGTCTCTGCCTGCAGTTATGTAGAGGCCTGACACGTTTACATTTTAGGCATTTAGCTGAGCCAGAGCAGCTTCACGGCATGGACAGTGGATATTTGGCTTTGTATTACGTGATCACCTTTTAGTGCGATATTTTGGGATAATGGCTGACTTTATTTACAACTGAGGATTTAGCATTTGCGATGGTGCAGCTTCTGGGTGCGTTGATTTCATATTCTGTCTCTTCATTGTTCTGACTAGAGATGATAAAATGAAACTACACATGTTCCTTTTTCCACCAACCTTATTCTATCTTTGATCATTTTGTCAAGTATTATCAATGTTTGAATGAGGGCACGATGTAAGATGAAGTAGTTACTAGTACAAGGAACTCATCCTTAGCTTGTCCTTCAACATATCTATCTTTTCGGTCTCCCTCTTCTGCTAATTTCTGTTCTCTCCTGCTCATCTTTTGTCCTCATCTCCCATCTGCTCTTTACCTGGTTGTTTTCATCTTCCTCTTCTCTCTCTCTCTCTCTCTCTCTCTCTCTCTCTCTCTCTATTTCACACTGTCTTTCTCTCACCTCAGAGATTAACGTAGGATTAAGCGTGGATGGGTTTAATGGTTACTTAAAATCCAGCAGCAAGTCCCAAATAATTTGCTGGGATTAGATCCATTTGTGGGAAAAAGCAGGATATGGCTGCGTCGATGGGTGGAGAAACGATGACGGCAAGCCAATCCAAGCACCCTACTGGGATCAAAATATAGGTGTAGGAAATTAAATCGAGAGAGACATGCACAGACCATCAGGCAGCTACCGCCCAAGGAATGAAAATTGGGCAAATTAAAACTTGTTGGAGTGATAGAAGAAATGTAAGGAAAAGAGCAAACTAAAATGTTTGCTGGCTCTTTTCCCTTCCCATGGCATCACTGGATGTCTTTCTTTAAAGCTCAGACAGGATGCAACTCCACCAGATCACAAATGAAGACATGGATTCATTGAACGCAGACATTGACGCTGCAGAAAGTCCATTACAGTTTGGCTTCTTTTCTCTCCCAGTGTTTCGGTTGTATCTTTCATAGTTTGTTTTATACTTTCAAGTTGCATTACCAAAGAGAACTGATTTTTCGACAAAGGAACGCTGGAATAAATTCTGGAGGAAGACAAGATTTTGATGGTACTTTCTTTCTTGCTTAGTTGTACATTTTTAGAAAGTGATCTTTCCCCGATGGAATGTGAGAGAGACAAATACAGACCATCAGACAGCTACTGCTGAGGAATGAAAATTGGGCAAATTAAAACTCCCTTTTACCTCCCGAAGAATTTCTCCCACCAAGCCCTGCATTTCTCTCTTTACTACAGAAACAATCATTTTGATCTCTTGAGCAGAATCTGCTTGACTTTGGCTCATAAACCTATCTGACAATCTTTGATATTTGTTTGGAGCCAGGATCTACTTTTATATCTGGACAGTGCCTCCATCTAAGCTTGTTCCCTACAAATCGCCCAGCCAGCAGCTACAGTGATGCTCTGTACCACCTTTCTGTCTGCTCCCTCTGAGGAGCTGGGGCGTGAGGGGTCAGGAGGAGGATTCGTGGGGGCAGGTAGCTGCCTGTCGTCCTTACACTGCCTGGTTCTCCCTCAGGAGAAACTCCACACATCTTTTTCTGACCTCACTGCTCCTCTCTCCGTTTGCTCTGAACACCGAGCTCGCAGCTCGGTCGGCAAAGTGCTTCTCGATGTCAGTACAGCCGCATGTGGAGAAAGAGACGGCGTATATGTTTGGAACAGGGTGAGATGGCAAAGCAGTCGATCTGCATCACCTTCACCCAGCAAAACACACAAAAGTCTGTGTAATGAGAGTGTCAAAGGTATGAGGCACTTGTGGGTATCTCATCTCATTATTTATTGACGTGGTTATGTCATGACATTGGGATTGAATGTTCTGTTTGAGTGTGATGTAGTTTCTGTATGCTGTGTGTGTGGTGGGGCTTCCTCGTGTTGACTCATGATTGTTTGTAAGTCATCTTTATTGGTCATTTTACAGTTTTAGTAATGGGAAATAATTATTGTTTCATGTGTGGACAAAGTGAAAGTCATAAAATGATGGTTGGTAATTAGTTCATGTAATCATTTACAACACGTTTACAGACGACAGGTCATAAGCTTTCAGTCAAAACCAGTTCTGTTATTTAGCTCAAATCACCTGGGTGGAAGAAACGACGTAGCACTATAATAATTCCACATATCCAAATCCTTATTCACACCCGCAAACCCTAATAAAATTTCCAGTCCCGTCTAGCCAAACAAAAATGAAATGGTCATAAAATAATGGATTATATAACTGCTACTAAAAACCATACGCTTGGAATCATCATAGACCAAAGGTTATTTTTATTACTTGATGAATTGTTAATTATTAAGTCTCTGCAGTTAAAGAAAATTATTTGTCACTGTCTGTTGCATGGTCTGTATTTTGTGAACTTTAATTTTAATGCTCTTTGTCATTTTCAAGGCCCTGCGCTGCCCATGGCCACGGTCGACATCAGAAACCCCGAGATCAACAACGTTCAACGTTACCATAACAGTTCTCAGGTCAACAACATTGTGCACTCTTCCTTCCCCAAGAGGGAGAAGAAGATCAAGGGGAAGAAGAAGAAACTGACCAAGGCAGACATCGGCACACCAAGCAACTTCCAGTGAGTAGCGGGAACCGTGAGGGTTGGGTTCAGGTCAACATCAGTTATGAAGTTTCTAAAAGTAATCCATAGATCAATGTAACACTGTAAGTATTCACTCATCAGCGGAGACTTGGTTTGAGTCCATCAGAAGACATCTGTCTCATGCCATCCCTCTCTACAATATGTTTCCTGTTGGTCCATTCAGTCAACTGTCCAACAAAGGCAAAATGGAAAACTATCCATCAGGTCCCTTTTAAATCTGAGCTCAATCTACCACAAAACGATCCTAAGATAATACCATGTCTGGCTCCTCAATTTCTCAAGCCAAAAAAAAGAAAGAGCAGAAATTATATTTAGATACCAATAAATGTGAAAGACTTGTGGAGTCGCACCTCTGTGACAGCAATGGATCATTTACATATGACACATACACATGCTAATTTTGTGACTTCTGGTCACCTAAAAAGGCTTGATGCAGCAAAATCTACAACACATCGCACAATATGAAAAACTGATACTGTCATATTGATATTAAAAATATTGGCAGGGTGCAGATTCAAGGGGTTTTGTAACTTCTGCATGGCGCTGTATTCAGTCATCCATNAATATTGGCAGGGTGCAGATTCAAGGGGTTTTGTAACTTCTGCATGGCGCTGTATTCAGTCATCCACTTCTTGTCTCCATGCAAAGCATTTGCACCTTTGAACCTTTAAGTATGCTGTTTATTCATACAGCTTAATGAACGAAGGTCTTTGAGTTCATTATAGAGCCGTAACAAGCTTCTGACATATTGGCCCTGAATGTGCCACATCTGCATCAGCTCACTGTCCATAAGCATGTGGTGAATCTGGAGGAAAATATTAATCCAGGCTGGTTTTATTCCTAATCCAATCCCCCATGGACTGTGTGTCTTGATTGATAATGTGGGATAATCTGTGCTGTGCTTTCAGGAAAGAGGTCGGTGGCAGAACTGGTAGTTAGATCAGGCAGGACAGATACCAGAGCATCATCTAGATTAGAGATGCAGGTGTCATTCTGGTGCCTTCATTGATCTTGTATGTCTTTGTCCTTTTGTGTAAATATATCCATTTACATATTGCCTCTCCTGCTTTCCTCATAGGCACATTGGGCATGTAGGATGGGATCCAAACACGGGCTTTGATGTAAGTAGAACATTTACAGTATTTGATAATCAGTCAGACATCGGCCTTAGGAGCAGATTTTCAAATTTCATATCAGCTCTTGAAAACATTAACAGGAGCTCCGTAGCCAAGTCATCAGTTGAGTTATGCAAACAGATTTCTGGGGGGCGGGAGTGACCCTTCATCTGCATAATCCACCACTCATTCCCAAACAAGCATCGCCACTAATGATGCTGGCGATGATGTTGGATGATGAGAATGAGATCATCCAGGTCAAGAGGTGTTTTTCTGTCTGTAACTCAAAAAGATGAAATTCAGATGATTTGGTAGATTAATGCTTTTAAGGACTCGACACAAATTTGAAAGGGTGATATTCCAACAATGCTTGCTCACCTCTCATATCCTCAGATCTTTGAACTTCAAATGAGCGAGCAGTGTATTTAAGTCCTTGACCAAACAACAGCTATTATGTAAATTATAATTATCTGTAAATCAGAGCTAAAGAACTAAGTCTTTTAGAGACGGTAATGCACATATAACCCATCATAGAGGTCTCAATTTTAACTTTTTTTGCTGCAGCTCTGCATCACTTTTGCTTCATCTAGGGATATCTTGGAGACTACATATGATTGAATTTGGAGGAAATTTGGAGGAAAAGCTTTAAATGTTTTGTATCTAAAGATAAAGATCAGTTCATCCTCTCAGGACAGTAACTTGTGTCCTTGGTGCCAGTTTAATTGTGTTACCCCACACCACCAGGTGGCAGCATAAAGGCTAGGTTAACTGAAAGCATCTTACCGTATAGAATGTAACATCACAGGTTATAAGAAATTTTGTCCTGCTTTTTAAAAAAAATAATCTCTAATCCAAACCCAACTCCTCCTATGTTAGTCACATAATGTGTTACTGATCCATAAAGCTTATAAATACAGATTAAAACCAACGACATCACTTTGTAACACAGACCCAGAGATTATGTCTGTACATGTACGTCCTCATCATGAAAGATTAAGAGAGAAGCAGAAAAGACGGTATCTCTTAGTTACTGTGGTAAACCCATGTTTTTCTCTGTTGTTGATGGTGCTGGTCTGATTGCGTGACTCTGGACACAAACCAACACATGATCAGTCGTACCTCTCAGTTCACTGCACCTGACTGTTCATTCTTGTTGCATGTAATAACAGGCCATGACAGCGATTTTGTTTGAAATGTTCGTTTTATGAGCTCCTGTGAGCTGGGACAGCCTCTTTAAAGCACAATACACTGTCAGAGATGCGTTAGGATTCTATCAACACTAGCACAACCAATAGAAGAATCTATTAAATACACGTCCTGCTGTGTTGTTGCTGTTTTTTTCTGCAGCTGAATAACTTGGATCCAGAGCTGAAGCACCTGTTTGACATGTGTGGCATCTCCGAGGCTCAGCTTAAGGACAAGGAGACCTCGAAGGTCATCTACGACTTCATTGAGAAGAAAGGAGGAGTAGAGGCTGTCAAAAATGAGCTGCGGAGACAAGGTGAGGCAGATGGGAGGGGAGTAAAAATGTGCAGATTAACAGTAAATATCATTGTGAGACACTCTAAAGAGCGTGGTTTTTATTCCCAGGTCCACCCAGGTGCAGCGGTAGGTTTTGACGCATGAATCTGCTGTGAAAGCTCATTGCTGTGCGTATAGAATAGTAAAATGATCTTTGACTTTCAGCATGTGAGGTTTTTGCAGTTATTTAAAGGACCATACCACCCATTTTGAATGTTTGAGCCTAATATATTCTATTTTCATGCATGTAATAATTTCCCAAAGCATACTATTGGAACCGTGAGTTAAAAATTTTTTTCTACCTTCCAGACCAACATTGGTTTCAGTTCATTCTAGTACGCTATTAAAATAAACTTGTTGATTTTAATAACATTCAGTTTTTGGGATATGTAATCCATCATTGCAAACAAGACATGTATTCAGGTTTTTTCAAAGTTATTCAAAGTCATTTTAGCCTTTAAGTGCAATAAAAAGTATGGAGTGAATTTATGTCTCCACCGAGGAATATAGTCCCAAAAGACCTGTGTTATCGAAAAAGTTAAACGATCGTGACTTCATAAGGCTGCGTAACTATTAGCTGACGAAACATGGATTTTTATTGTGGGTGTATCACTTGAATATTTAATTTTGAAAGATTAAGAGATTTTACAAAATATCAGGAAAGCTGAAATACAGTTTTATCCTTTGGGAAATGGTTGTCAGTCAGTAACGTAATATGTATGAAAACTGAATACTTAGGCTCAAACATGCAAAATGGGTGGTATGGTCCTTTAAGTTTGACATTTATCTCATAGCATAACTTTCTCAATGCTGCGGTTGTAAGTCTTCTCCAGATATGTCTAATTGGTGTTGTTATTAAAATAACATGCCTGAAATTGCCATCTTAACAAGATCATTGTCCAGACGTCAAGTATAAAACAGGTTTGTGAGGAAATGCTGCCTCTAGTGGCTTAATTTCATAACTGCATGGTTTGATACAAGCAAGAGCGAGTTATGCAAGCCTTCATGTTCATGCTGGGAGCAAAGATGATCACAGTTATATATTCATTGGGTGCAAGTCCTTTTATGTGGCTGGAACTCAACCTATGGTCACAATGATTTCACAATGGCGTGTCACGCTCGCATGCTTGAGTTTGCACTTGTGCTTGCTGTTACACCCAGATTCAGGAAAATACAGGGCTGTTCCTGCTTCAGTAACATGGAGATTATGAGTTCTGCCTTTTTTTTTAACATATGTTTTCTACTTTTCTCCCCAGCTCCTCCGCCCCCTCCATCCAGAGGCGGTCTCCCTCCTCCTCCACCTCACCATGG
>VXCM01000658.1:14423-54744 GCA_014773175.1 Lucifuga dentata
AAAAAAAAAAAGAAACAGTAGATTGAAGATGTAGTTCAAATGCAGAGCAGATGCAGTTCTACATCTACTTCTGCATGATTTAAAAAAAAAAAGGGCAAAAATATTAATTCCTTAAATTGTAATAGCAATCTAGTTTAGGATACATNAAAAAAAAAAAGGGCAAAAATATTAATTCCTTAAATTGTAATAGCAATCTAGTTTAGGATACATACACAAATCAATCATACAGTATGTGTTTCATATATTGTTTTGGATGAATTGATTTAATTTTTTTTATGATTTATTTTATGATTTCGCTATAAGCACCAAGACAAAAAAAAAAAAAAAAAAAAAATCATCAAAAGCCATCATGATGTTGGCTGTTGTTTACTGCATCAACCACCATAACTTTGTGATACTTTTCTATTTCAAACCTTGGCTGAAAATATAATAAATAAATATGCTGAATTTTTAGATACATTTGGCACTGCAGGTGGATGGAAAAAAAAACATTTTCTGCTTTCTGCCACCATTAAGTGCTGACATCCTACTGAACCTAATTTCTCTCTTATCCATTTTCAAACTCTGTGACTCTCTTTGAGCCCATTAGGACCGTGGCAGCTGGGAAGAGAGGAGCCTAGGAAAGAGAAGAAAGCTTCTTTGTGCCTACTAATGTGTGTGTGTGTGTGTGTGTGTGTGTGTGTGTGTGAGGCTGAGCAAGTAATACCACACCAGCAATATAAGAGCGTGTGAATACACACAGATGAAGAAGCTACACAGTCTGCCTTTCAACAACGGGCTGGCACACACTGAGGATGTTCCTCTGTGGCTCAACTATTCAGCTTCTTCACCCAAAAATCTAATTTTGTTTTCACTTAGGTACTCCAAAACTCAAGCTTTACATAACATTTTCACAGAGTGAAAACTGATTGGGTAGCAGTGATCAGCTATCACTGGCCACACTGACTGCTGGAATCCAAGATTCAAGAGCTATTTGATAAATTTTGAGATTAGAAAAACACAGAACCACAGACTCCTAAATACAATTGAAATCTAATTTATTTCTTTAATTACTAACATCTTTAGAGTGGTAAAAATGTGTCTTCACTGCAGGAAGCACTGCCTAATCCAAGGTATATTTCCTCCACAGACTTACCCACAACAGACAAAATTTAGCTCAATTTTGGTAGCAATAATTCCCTGAATCTACTATCACACTTTGTTTTATCCTCCATCAGGAAGCCAGATTCATGTTAATGACATGGACAGCAAAAATTGGTTATCATAGTCAATTCTTATAAGCTAAAGACAGTGGTGATAGTGGTAGTGATAGTGATAGTGGTGACAGTGGTGCATAAATTTCACTTTAATACCACGTTGTGTTTCTGGTACTATGGCATTTTTCAGCAAACTTAACATTAACACAAGCACAAACACATTCACCCAGGTCTTTCACCTACCTCTGTGATGGGCGACTTGGGGTTGACGTTACGGGCTGCTGCTATCTCCTGGAGCTGGTTGACTAGTTCTGTAATAGACAAACGCTCGTCTGGGTTTACCTTCAACATGGAACCTGGACAGGAGGAGGAAGAGAAGGAGGCAAGAGTAGAATACAGAAGAGGAAGAAATATAGAAAAGAATATGAATTGAAGTGAACATTAACTTCATAATGAATTATCTGTGGGATTAATTAATTAATTAATTAGTTAATTAATACAAAGTACATACATATGAGGTTGTGGTATACAGTGTACTTCACATCATTCTGAGGGATGGAGTATTTCCCGTTGACTATTTGCAGCTTGGCTCCATCCTCGAATGGGTGCTGCTTAAAACACAACAGGTAGAGGATGCACCCCAAGGCCTGAATGGGAGAGCAGGAATAATGACAATAATTATCTCTTAAGTCACTTTTTTAATAAAACCAGAACTAAACTGCACAGAAGGTATAATAACAAAAAGCAACACAAGACAATAATACATTACAGAAAGAACACTGGACAACTGCCTTATATACATTATATAAATTAGTAAAGATGGTCCTAGATCAACACTAATGGTTGTGACATCAGTTTATGGAAAGAAAAAGGTAAAGGCTCTGACCCAGATGTCCTGTTTCTCGTTTATGGGGAAGTTGGAGTACAGGTCGATCATCTCTGGAGTTCGGTAAGCTGGAGTGGTGTTCCTGGTGATCTACAGACAAAGAGACAAAAGCCACAAACACAGCTATTAAAAGACTACTGGATGTTACATGAAATAAAATGGGAACATAACCTGTAAATCCGAACCATTCTTTGCCTTTTCCTTCTCTGTTGTAAGACTGGGAAAATAGTGAAAATGCTTGATGAACATTGGGGGGAAAACTTTGTCTTAATGCCTTAAAGATAAAGGACATGATGATACAGTATATGTTTACGTAGCAATGAAAGAAATAAATTATTCAATTTTTTTTTTTACAGAAAGATTATTCCTTCAACTCTTTTCTCTATCAATTATTTTGTGTGACAAACAGCTTGAAAACAGCTGCCCTGATGAACACACAGGTCGTTATATTTTGAAACCGTGATCTCTGGAGTCCTGCACACTGAAGTCACTGCAGCAAAGCTGGCAGTCTGGTTATGGTATAAATATAATTAACCTGATTGATTTTTGCTTCCTGGACCTTAAGTTGTTAATTTGATCACAGGCTTCTGGTTTCTGTCTAAGGTTATGACGTCACTCCTTACCATGGATCATGTTTGCAGTTGTTTTTCCTTATGTCAATTGTTGACATAGCAAACTAGATATTAAAAGAACACCATCTGTGATTTTCCTGTTCCTTATTTGTCCTACATCTACGCCTGTGAAAGTGGCACAACAAAACAGAGTAACAGGGCATTGCCTCGTGCCAAAGGCTAAATAAGTAAGTTACCGAGGAGTAAAAGCTAAATTATTACAATAAAGAAAAAACAGGGATCATTTTAGGGAAGGGAAAAAAATAGTTTGCATAACACTTACACATTAATGTATATATGTTCATTTTATTACTAGCAGGTATTTTGTATTTGTAAACACTGTCATAGTAATGCCAGAGCAGCGGTGGAAGCTTAAATATCAAAGTGAAGGGCCGTTGGTTCAATCCCATCAGCAGAAAAAAGTAAATAAAAAAAAACCTAATAGACACAATGTTTGCTGTGATGGATTATGTATCTCAAGCGTGTTTCTAGTCTCTACAAGTTCAATATAATTGCGCACTGCAAAGAAACCAATCGCAATCCGGAAGGTAGGGAAAAAAATATATATATATATAACAAAAAATTTACTGCTAAAGTACCGTAGTATATTCTGGGAAATAGTTGTCAGTAATGTGTATGTGGATTATATACATATTGAGCTCAAACATGCACGATCACCGGTGTGGTCATTTAAACTGCTGCAGGGAAGCTCATGCTGGCCAGCAGATAAAGCAGAATAAATAAGTTACTGCTTTATGATTCTGGAAATATTCTTGTCTGGAAACATTCATGAACATTAACACACTTTATATAATTCCACATAACACTGAAGACATGCTACCTTGTTATATCAAATTGCAACATTAAAAGAATTTAAATACAATTCAAATCAACCACCTAAGAATCAATATAACATATGCCAGGAGGCCCCTGACATATGTTATGTCAGGGGCCTCCTGTTATGTCAAGAATCTGTTGATTCTTGTCTGATGAAAACTAATGTTTCAACTTGTGTGTGTATACCTCATCCTCCACCATGGACCTCTTCTGTGCTGACCAGCTGTAATCTGGGTAATGTGCCAGCGTGGTGGCACTGCCAAAGTCACACAGCTTGATGGTGCCCTGGTTACTAATCAAGAGGTTCTCAATCTACAACACATCCAGTTGTAAGCAGTCAGTGTTTCAATTCATTCAGTTAATCAATACTTCATTTATGACCGTGTCAAAGTTCATGGATTTGTTACTTTTCACACATTCTGCAATGCTACATTCAGTTAATTTATTCTTAAGTATTTGCATTATGGATGCTATATCTTTTATTTGTTCAGACTGACCTTGAGGTCTCTGTGTATGATTGGAGGTTTCTGTTTGTGCATGTGCTGCACGGCCCGACACGTCTGGTAAAAGATTTTCAGCACAGTGTCACATGACATAGGAGCTCTTTGCTCCACCCTCTTTATGAAGTCCACCAGCTGACCTGGAACAAACAAATGACTGAATAAATTTTTGAATAAAAATCAATCAGTAAAATTAATCAGTCATTAGAAAACACTAGACACAATTTAAAATGCCTAATTTTGTAAGTTGGTTATGAGTATCTAACTCTTACTAACTGTGTAACTTTGACTGACAAAATAGTAAAGTAACCCATATAAAATACAAGATGACCATTTTTCAACATTTATCAATCCAAAAGACATTTGAAATAAATGTTGGAATGTCAAATAACAAAATTTAAGAAATTCTGAAAGTTGAAGATTTGGGAGTTTTTTTCTGCAAAGCTAAAAAAAAAAAGAAATGCAAAAAAAAAAAAAAAAAANAAAAAAAAAAAAAAAAAGACATTGCTGAAAGACAGAAACAAAGTAGAGCAGGAAGTAGAGAAGCCACAGACAGGAAACTGTTTTGTCATCACATTTTTCAGTTAAAGTTACTTGGAAAAGATGCTGACTGGTCTTACTTACTGCAATTTAGTGTAATGAATGAGTAAACAATGACTGAGTAATGATGGGGGGGAGAGAGAGAGAGAGAGAGAGAGAGAGAGAGAGAGAGAGAGTTACAAAGAGAGAAAACTGTTCCTGTGTGTGAGAGTGTGTGTGTATTTACCTTTACACAGCTCTGTGAGGATCAGGAACTCAGCCTGTCCAGTGTCTGACTCCTCCTTGCTGATGGAGGCAGCGGAGCAGAACTGAACCAGGTTGGGATGACCTGAAAGCTTTTTCTACAGAGACATCAGGTCAAGGAACACACAAACACAACTGTGGTGCCACACAGAATCTGGACAGAAAGCATTCATCATTTAGTTGTGTGATAGACTTGTTGAAAAGCTCTGCATGTGGCTCACAAGTTTAGTTTCATTTCAGCAAGTCAATCATCAGCCAGAGGCTGTTTTGCAAAGTGGCTAATTAAACAGGAGAGTTTAGTTGATACTGGATTTCTGAGGCCAATACCAATATTGATCTCTGAATTACATATATCTACCATTTATTGTTTGGTATGAAACCCTCAAATTTTGTTATTAAAGTGTTATTAAAGTATATGTCCTCAGAAGACAATATTTTATAGTTGAACATTAAACTTAATCAAAGGTGACAGTAAATAATATAAATGTATAGTATAAGTAAGTAACTTTCACTGGAAAAGTGTACTGGGAAAAAAAATTACACTGACATATATACACACTCATATAAACTAAGACTAATATACTGTATGTATGTAATGTATGTATGTATGTAAGTATGTAAGCCAATATCAGTCAACAATATTGGTCTAATTTGCAGAATACCAGCTCTGTACCAGAATACCAATGGCTCTGGACAGAGTATCAATCTTCTGACACGGTAAATTATTGTCCTCTGTCAGCCACTTTTGATTGGTTCCCAACCAAGACTTATTCTACTCTGAAACTCCAGCTCGCTGCACAAACTGAAAAGAAAGAAGATGTGTTCCAGGCTTTGTAGCTGATAGCCAAAGGTTGAAAATGCTATAGATCCCTGTGTGTTACAAGTTACAACCTTTAGATGTATAAAGCTTTTAAATGACCTTACTGTCCTCAGTAATCCTTGCATGTCAGAGCTCTCACTGAAACCCATGTCTTCCAGAATTATCAACTTCCTCCCTGTTAGATAACACAATATTAACATAATGTAAGTAATATATTAATGAATTTGTGGAATTTGGTGTCATTTGTCTGTAACTACCTGCGGGCAGATAGTGACAGTATAACCGTGGAGTTTATTCCACAGGCTTGTGAAACGAGTGGTTGGAGTTAAACTTGGTTTTGTCACACGTCACTCCCTCTGGCTGCCAGCTGCTTCAATGTTCTTGGAATGAAAAAGGATACCATGAAGCAGACTTCCTGTATGATTTCCTTGTTCTTCTCCTCCTCATTAGACAGCAGCCTCTGAAACAAAAGCGCACACACACAGCATGCTACTCTGATCAGGTGACGCCACACCTTTTATTTCCAAATCAAAGAATCCGATATACCCAAGAGAAAGGAAAAGAAGCCTGGGGTGCATAATGGCAAGCAAGCACAATCTCAACATGATGAAGACTTTACACATGGAGGGTGTTTTACTTCAAATACATTCCACTCAACTGATGTTGGAAAGGAAGCGGTATGTTCTTTTTTTTTTTTTTAAGTCTTGTGCATTGCTCCTGCATCTATGCTAAACTAAAACCATATACAGTGTTTTTGTATGTGTTTTTTTGTTAAAAGAATAACTTAGCATATATGCAATATATAAAAAGAGCTCAACAGGCATGCAGAGAAATATGTAACTTACTTTGAGCGCATAGTCTTTACCACTGCTCATGTCCTGCGCTTCATACACAAAGGCAAATCCACCTGGCAGAAAAGAGACACTTATTACAGCTTCCAAAAATGTATTTTTACCTCTGCTAAGGAGGATATGTCATCACCGGTATGTCTGTTTGTTTGCTTGCAGGATATCTTGAAAATTATGGACAGATTTGGATGAAATCAGAGGACTGATAGATAATGTCAAGAGGAAGAAGCAATTAAATTTTGGAAGTGAAATTACATTAATGAGCCTGATGTAATAAGCACATTTACATTTTGGCCTGTAACTACTGAACCTTATGTGATAGAATCAAAATTTCAATTATTGGCATGTCCATCACTCAAAACACTTCTAGTGCATGCACTTCTTTCTGTGCTACCATGAAATCAATCGAATAAATTTTCTTTATCTCTTATATATTACCTTTTATATGTTTTTATATAATTTCTGAACTGCAAAGTCATGTTTGAACTTGTGGCACCAAAATGTACACGTGATGACTAATTAGCATTATCAACAAAATGCCCTGATGTGAAGGTATTTGCTTTGGTTAATTACCAACTTATTCAATGTCACACAATCCACACTAATATGGAAAACCTGCACTGAGAGTCCCTCCTGAAATCACACGAGAAAGACTGGAAGGCAAAGCGGGAGGAGAGAGAAAAGAAAACAGAGAGTGACGGTGTGACTGTATGCATAATATGATTGTTTTTGTGTGCATGAACATGAAATTAAAAAAAAGGAACAACAGCAGCAACAAACCCGCTACTGTAAGTTATACTGTCATTTTGTCCAGTCTGACAGACACTTTGGAATGAAACCAATCCCTGTATGGTCCTGATGAAAGGTAACAAAAAGACAACAGATACGTAGTAAAATGATGAAAGTTGCTGGTACATTTTGAAACTTAAATCTCTTGTGACAGATATATAATTACATTTGGTTTCCTAACTTTCTACCTCAACCAAAGAGGTGGTTTTTGCCCACATTTTTTTTTTTTTTTTTTTTNTTTTTTTTTTTTTTTTTTTGGTTTTGTTTTGTTTGTTAGAAGATGACTCAAAATGATATGAAACAATTTCTTGAAACTTGTTAGAAGGGTGGGGCATGGCCCAGGGAAGAACCATTAAGTCTGGTATGAATCTAGATAATCTGGAGGATGATCCAGGAACTTTTCATTTATGTCTTCACTTTGCAAGATGGTGCATTTTTCCAATATTTTTGTCAGTTTCTTAATACACCAATCTCACTGACAAAATAATCAGGCATATTTCTCCCATGATAGATTTTCAGTAAGTGCAATTTGGTCCACATCCAAATTTTTTTGTAAAGTTCTGTTTCTTATGACAAAAAAAACCCAGTCATTCTTATTGTTATTGTGGTTGTTTCTTTCTCTTTAGGCTAGTATATTATTAAAATAAGATGAATTTTTCTGGGTTTGTTCAGCCTTGGTGGAGTTATGTGCTGTAATGAGTGTCCTTCAAGTTTGTTTGTGTGTGTGTGTGTGTGTGTCTACAAACTCTAGTAAATGTATACATGATGATGAGTAAATTAACAACCAGCCGTGCTTTGATCTTTGCTACTCTTTAAATCCTGAATAACACTGAAGACTGCCATCCTTAAAGCTGTATTTACAAAGATTGACTTGTGCACAATATGTACAATGGCCTGCATTTTCCCCACCCTTATTTTCTGAAGCTTCACACACACGCATGTTTCCAACCTGAAACCATCCTGCTTTTAAAGAGTGTTGGTTTTAGCCCACAATAACTTCCTATTACATTTTTCCAAAGCATAACAGAACCACTACATAATTTATTGGCCATTACAGTGAGTCACTTTTATTTCATGAAGATAACAATCTGGGCCTCATGAATGAGGACAGAGGTTGTGTCTCTGAAACTGAGCTTGATCCTATTGTGCTGACAACCACAAGACAAGGGGACAAACTAGACCAAGGCACTACCATCTGCTTGCAGTCATCCATTGTATTCCCTCACCAAAGGTCCTGGTGAGGGAATACACCAACAACAAAGACACTTTTCAGACAGCATGATAGAAGAGTTTGAGAATAGCAAAGATGCCAAACAATCCGCATTTTCCACATATCCAGATCTTAATGATTTTCACAAACCTGTGGCGATTATAGGTCAGGGTGGAGTACTATAGCATTTCTTTTTGTGAGTCAATCTCTTCAGAGAGATTTCATAGCCAAAACATATCTAAAAGGAGAACTTTTTTTGCTTCATAACTAAGAATGCAAACGGGACTAAAGAAACATGGTGGCAGATGCTTTGAATCACAAAGCACTAAAAGTAAGGGCTGTTATAGCAACATTTTTTGTCGTTGAGGATGAATCACCCCCATACAAATTTTCAGCAAGTTTCCAAAACAGGTAGATAAATATGGCTCACTTTTTCTCAGTCGCATAGACAATTACAGCTGACACACACTCAAAGCTGGCAACAGCCTGTAACTGAGCTCACTGACAATCAGTTAGGTCTGATTTATGTACCATAAGGTAAAAAGAACAGACAGCATTGCCACCTTGAGTTGTCACTGGTCTTTGTTACCTTTTTTAAAAAATGTAATCACACAATAGCCATCAATGAGTTGAAAGGAATCATCCGAAATGAGTGCAACAAAGGCCAGGCTTTTAATTTTATTTTATAGTTGTTACAAAGTTACAAGTCAGAGTAAGTTACAACACAAAGTTATCCAATTATCCTTGGTAGACTTGGTTATGGAAAACACTACTGGTCTAACCTGAACCATAACTTACCCTTATTTGGGGTTATAATTTATAACTAAAGCATAAATAATCCACTTTTAGGGTATAATGTGGTGCAGTGGAGAAATTTTGATTATGCCCCACCCATTTGTCTACACTATCAGCAAAAGTGCCAGGTAACTATATGTACAATATGTACAATCCCAAGTTTCCGTGCCTTATTTTGATAAGAGCCTGCATTCCTCTGTGTGGCTTCTAAAGGAACCTGATCTCTGGGTGTACACATGCCCTGAATCCAGAGTCATAGAAAACTAACAAATACTGGGTAAAAACAGCTGAAAGCACATTAATAGATGCCACTAGCATCAGCAACCAAAGCCACTTTTTCTGTGGTTGGTGAGTTTGACATCTGCATCTGAAACTTTCATCAAATGCATAAAATATCATATTCGAAAGCAAATTACTTAGGCAAAGAAAACCACACATGGTTTTAAAATTAACTTGTATGTGCTTTCATGGCCCCACTGGGACATTATGAGAAATGTACTCCCTTGAGTTAAAAAAAAACCCAACAACAAAAAAAAAACTTTCTAACTCAGAACAAGAAGCCACTGACTCCAGGCCTGAAAAAACACACTATCCAACGGAATTTATAATTGTTTATTACTTTTGCAGCCATAACCAGAACCATTTGAGTAAAAATATAAAAAAGGACAGAGAACTACTGGCACCGAACCATCCCCAGATGTCACATGACAGGATCTTGCAACCCTTTGCAGATACTCCAGTTTGACTGGTTGGCAATCTGTTTGATTGCATATGAGTTTCAGTTTCTACCACAGGACATGGATACCTTATTGATCTATCTTTTTCTTGACTTTATCATCATTAAATTGACAAAGTTTTAGGTTTGTGCCCCACGTAAGCTTACGTGGTGGTAAAACTGAAAGTTTGTCTGTGTATCTTGCTGAGTCAAAGTCAGTCAAGAATGGATGCAACTAAAGCTAAAAGTTAAGGAGTCTAAGCTTCACCACACTGTATTAAAACACCTTAAACGTGCTGGAAGTTGATTTTCCTACTTACGGGGTACAAACCAAATATTTATCAGCTGGTGTTTATGTTATTTCCCTTCCAACAGACGTATGTCAGTAATTTTACTTACATTATGGTTATACGTCTCTGATGCTAGCTGAGTTAGCTAGTTAAGCTAGTTAGCCTGCTTGATAACTTTGTCAGTGATCGCAGTTTTACACAATCTCACCTTCCGCGATCACCCTCTTGATCCGCAGTTTTATTTCACCGAGCTCCACAACCTGTCCAACGAAGTCATTCTGGTCCCGGCTGGCCGCTCCGGACGAGCCGGGCCCGGCTAGGAAATCCAGTGCAGACTGGAAGAGAGACATCTTATCCCGCGTCCTCCGTGACACTCACAGAGGCTGGATCCACGCGTGGGAATGAGCTGTGTTAATCCCAGCAGGCTCAAGAAAGATAAGGCTTTGGAGCTTTAGTTTAATATGATAAAGACTGAAAATCAAATATTATGAATGTTTCCCTTGAAACAAACATCATCTTCCTGCTAAGCTGACGAGGCCGCCACCATCACCGGGTCTGACTTCCGGTAGAGGAATGACGTCACGACACGATACACTGTCATGTGATGTAAAAAAAAAAAAAAAAAAACNAAAAAAAAAAAAAAAAAAACCCTCATCAAACTAAAAGTTCATATGCGGCACCACCTACTGGCTGAATATGGTTTGTGGTGTGTTGAACGTTCAAAAAGAAATTTCTAAGAATGTCCAATTTTAAAATGTGAACATTTTAATCACCCTGTTCACAATTATTGCACAGAAATTTATGTCTTACTGATTTAAAAGAAAAAAGTGAAGTAACTATCTCTCTACCCTAGAATAATAACCCTGCTTTTTTTTTTTTTTCAATTACAACCTCAGTCTTACCTAGACAATATCCTGGACTCATGTAGATGTACATTCAATATGAGAAAATGTAAAAACTTATGTGAACTGATCAAAGTGTACAATGGCCTCCTTTGTAGGCACATTATTAGGGTAACGTGGGTGGAAAATGGTGCACTGTTTTACATCATTTGATCAGTGTATAGCCTACTGACCAACTTCTGGTCATCTGCCAGTAACATCACAACACACACGCGCACACACACACACACACACACACACACACACACACACACACAATCAATAGCTGACAGTCTTTGCCCCATAAGCTGATAAAGAATACAAATGTTGCATTATAGAAAAGAAACCATCTTGATCTCAATACTCACGCCATGATAAAGTCAGATAACAAGTTATTGTGCAACTCAACAAGCCGTTGCCATCTGTCACATGACACTTTTGATTACATAATTTGTCCAAACTTGAAAAATGAACCTGACCTCTTTGAAATGAAAGATTCAAAGCAAAGTTAATTGGCAGAGTGTCAGTCACAGCGACCCTGACAAGGCAGATAAACTTTAAAAACTTCAGATTCACTGTGGATCCATCAGATATCCAAAAGAAGCCAATAAAGCATCAGTGTTTAAATTTTTAAAAATGTTTTATCAATCTACATTCAGCTGGCTCTCGTCTACTGAAATTTGCTGCAATATAACTATGAACATTTAGGTCAGTGCTTGGTTAACCATCTAAGATGTATGATGTGATCGCTTTCAGTGTTGTTCAGTGGTTGCAATAGAAAGTGGCTATCTGCTGTGGCTGAGAAGTCTTGGTCATTCCAGAGCTGGCTGAGCGTCATCATTACTGGGAGGTGGCATCAGCTGAAACAGTGTAACATTAAACTATTCATTGGGTTACTCAGAACTGGATGTCACAAAAGAAAACATTACTACCTTTTATCCCTGGCCTCATTTCCTTTTCAGCTTCTATTATAAATGATTAATCTATGGGCCATGGAATATCATATCTGTCCACCATGACTTTTGCAGTTAATACTATTAGGCGCTCATATTAACAATCTAATTTTTTATTTTATCCTTCTAGCAAGCATGTTTGAAACACATATTTTTGCTTTACAAGATTTAAAGAGAAACTACTGAAAATGATTCTTTGGTGAAGCCATAATGAAAGAAATCACAGACATACTGCTCATGCCAAAATGTGAAATTTGGCTGGGTTGCCTGAGATATGACTTAATGGTAGCAAAGCCAGTATAAACAGATAAAAAGTTAGCTGCTGGTAGAGTGAAGCAGGGTTCATTCCAGGTCAACTGTAGAAAAGGACTATGAAATAATAATTTTAATTTAAAAAAAAAAAAATTGTTTTTGCATGTTTATTTTTCTTTCAATCATTTTTGTTTGACCTTTTTTACACATTTGAACCATTTTTGTTTGAATGCATTCACTGTTTTTGTTTGTGACCGTTTGACTTCATTGTTTCACACACCCTATTTGTCACTTGTCACTCGTGTGTGTTTCATGTGTGTAACCCACCTGTCTCCAGTGGGAATCGATCCAACGCTGTTTCATCCACACAACTCCAAAATCCGTGTGGTTTTCTACCAGGCCATCTTCAGCACTTGTGAGCATGCATGATCAGAGAGAGTAAACCATTTTCCTCTGCTCCTGCTCCCTTCCTCCCCTCATCTCCTTCCCTCCAACCTGGAAGTGTGAGGTGGAGGATGGGAAGAGAGGAGATGAGGAAAGGAGCAGGAGGTTATGAGAGACATGAGAATTGGACAGTTATGTTTCCTCCACCATCATCATAGCAACGTCAAAGGTTGAAGGTTTTATGACTGTATTAAATGATCTGCTCACTACTTGACCCACAAAATGTTTTTTTTTTTTTTTTTTTTTTACAGGGTATAGCTTTTACAGGATATATCCAGTAAAATCAGGTTGTTTTTATCAAGCAAATCCATTTTTTTTTTGTTATTTTTTATTTTCTTTTTATTTTAATGTCATTTATAGTTAACAACAGATCTACAAAATACTGTAAAGTTTGTTGATACATTTTTCACATTAAGTCTGTTGGGCCATTTACGTAGTTTGATGAAATCATGTTGTATATCTTTATGGATTTCCTTATTGTATTACTTTTGCTCAAAAATATTTTATGCTCATTGATCTTCAGATTGAATGAGTAAAAATCCTATATACTGGACAACTGTTCATAACTTATTGGTATTCAGATTAGGTTGATCTGGATAAATAAACTGATCTTCATAGTTATTTTCATAAGGCAATAAAAATACAGCTATTTCTGCGACTGCTACTACTATTGCTATTACTACCACATCTACTAATGCTGCTGCAACCACTGCTAATAAGAATACATATGCATATTGCAAAATATGAATATTACTTTGGAGAAAAGAATTCTTTTATGACATTGCTTATATAGGTAGACGTGCTTCAGCAATGCTAACAGCTCACTTCAGCTGTACCTTGAACATGGTTGCAACACCATCACTGTACTAGTCATAGTAAAAGAACACTCACTCAAATATTAATGGTATTATCAATAGCCCACTTACACTCCTATATTTTGATGAACACTTTATCAAGGTCTTACCACAGCCACTTTGATAAAGGCATTCGCCAAAACATCAGCACTGTTGTGGTTGATAAGATGACTGTAGTACAGTAAATAAAAATAAAAAATGGAAGTGTTGATGCTCATCACACCCCAAACACACCTAGTGTTTCATAGTAGAGTTCAAGTGAGACCCTGAAGCCTCCATTGTTGCAATCTGGACTCTGTGTCTGCAGGCAGCCTTCAAGGACTCTGATATCATTACAAAACATGATCAGACAGATTTCAACATTTTTGTTAGCCTGGTTTAGCTCATTGCACTTCTTTATTGTACCTGCTGACTAAACTGCACTACAGAAAACTTTAATGCACATCCAATCCTGAATCTCCAAGACTGAGTAGAATAAAATCTGAAGGTACACAAGACATACAAATCAGTGCTGTTACGTCTCTTATAATAAGTTAACCACAAAGGACTAATTGAATTTTGCTGTATTCCCTTTGAGTTTATATGGGTATTGAAATCCTACACATATAAACTTTTTAGAGGGAGCATGAACATTTGCACTTGGATGATAAAAGGGAACACTGGGAGTGGTATGTTACTCTAACGATCAGAAAGATTGAAATGTCATAAATCTGCAACAGCTGCAAAAGCTATGGCTATCCATCAGCAAACAATTTGTCCAGACATAGATCAAACTATGTAAAATTAAAAAAAAAAAAAAAAAANAAAAAAAAAAAAAAAAAGAAAAAAAAGAAAGCAAGCAAGAAAGAAAGAAAAGAAACAAAACAGTTGTGGGTCATATTTATTGTTGGGAAAATGCTGTTTGGAAAGCCAAAATATGCTTATAATAATACAGACTACCTAAACTCGATTTAACTAGACTAGCTAGAGAAAATACCCCAGAGTAGGAGTTCTATCATTCCCTGAACGAGTTGGTATGATGTCACCACACTGTGAGGAGGGTAATTCTTTCCTCTCTCTGATTGGGCACACCCCTAAAATGCTCCCACTGTCTCGCTCTGTCATTGGCTAGTATGACTCTGGTGAAGCGGCNACCCCTAAAATGCTCCCACTGTCTCGCTCTGTCATTGGCTAGTATGACTCTGGTGAAGCGGCATTATCCAGCTTGCCATTGGCCCACTGCTACGCCAGTCCACTAGGAAAGACATGCCCCACATATAGAGCGATCTGTCGGCTGATGTGGGACCAGTCTTCTGCGGACCAATCAAAATCCTTCATTTTGACAGGCAAGTTTCCCGCGTGCACGACAAGGCTGACTATACAAGTGCATTGCGCGTTCACAAGTGAGAGAGGTTCAAGACAACTTCCATTCTGTTTAGTTGACCGTTTGAAGTAATCCTGTATGCATTAAACTCCAACAATGTTTATCTGTCCATTTCATTCAATATATTATATTAACCTTTTTGTCAGAATAACTGTAATTTGATTCAGTTTTCAATATTTTGAATGAAACTTTTTATTAAATTATCAAACTCATAACAAACTGTGATTATGACTCAATCATGGCTCTTAAACTTTTTCATAAATAGAGTTCATGATCCATAAGACCATAAGAATTATTTGAGAATGTCACTCAGTAGATAGATAGATAGATAGATAGATAGATAGATAGATAGATAGATAGATAGACTAATTGATTGATTTCAGGCCCAGTATCACACCGACAACCCCAGTATTGCTTCATGCATATAAACTTTAGGTATTTATATCCGTGTACTTATGCTGATTATTAAGATTACTTTGAAAGTTTGGATGTAAAAAGCAACGACTTCAATGTTGAGCACCATGGACAAATAAACTAAAACAAAGTCCATCCAGATGGACAGCAATCCTTCCTAACAACTAATAACATCCTAATAAGCATCCTCCTCCCCTGCCAACCTTAACAGGTTTAGGGGAGTCTCTAACACAGAGATAACCTTCTTTGTTACTTTCCCTCTGTTAGTATCACCAGCTCTGATGCTGCTTTCTTAGCAATCAGAACAATTGGGATTTAGAATTGAGATTAGAAATTTTGAAATTTTGTTTAATTTGTGCTGTACTGTTCAGTCAGTGCAAATGCACAAGGAATTGCTGTAATCTGCAGAATGAAAGATGGTCTACAAAATGCAGCATTTTGTATAAATTCTCTAATTCTGCAAAAAACTCTCTTAAGTGAAATGGAGCCAACGTGAGACGAATGTAAGGATATCTAGGCACTAATCTTAAACCTTATTGAACCAAAATCTGGCATCGTTTGAAGGTGACAAACACTCTGCTGTTGCGCTCTTGAACGCAAATCGTCCTGCTACGTCATACAACGGGGCGTGGCCTGTGAGCTGATCCCATGGATATCCTCGGTATTTCCGTGCTTGCTTGGACACTAAGCTCTCCTAACTGTCGCATGGTTGAGTTGTTGAAACGGTCTATCCGGTGACTTAATTTAACGTTCATAATCACGATCTATTCACGGCGTTCGGGACTCACACTAACCCGTGTTTGACACCGAAGAAGGGAAGTGTAAAATGTCTAAAGACACGGAAAGGAAGAATGAGAAGATTATGGATATGGAGTGTAAGGTGTTATGGTACCCGGACTCCAAGAAGAACACACAGATGGACAGGTTCAGGACGCAGGTTAACAAGGACCACGGACTTAATCTGGGTGAGTTGACAGGATGAAGAGACCCACCAAGCTTGCTGAGCTTTGAACTCTGTGTTCCTGAGGCTCCTCACCAACCAGTCTACCATGCTAGCAGTGCTTTTGTATGGCAGTATGGCAGTACACAATGTTACAAGCAGGCTGGTGTGTGTGTGTGTGTGCGTGCGTGTGTGCGTGTGTGTGCGTGCTAAATTGCTAAATTAATTTTCAGTGTCCATCAACAGGACAAACGGGTTTAGAAAATGGATGGATGGATGGATTTTCAGTGTCTGTATGGTGCTGCAGTGATTGAGGCTAATGAATGGGAATGCTGAACAACTTGGTCAACGGGTATTAGATAGGTATGAGAGAGAGAGAGAGAGAGAGAGAGAGAGAGAGAGAGAGAGAGAGAGAATCACGTAATTATGGAGAGATGGGAGCAGGAGAATAGGAGCTTAGTTATAACATATGTGCGTATGTGTGTGTAAGGAAACCAAATTAATAAGTGATGACATGGTGCTGAAAATCCTGAGCTCTCACTTAACCCTATTCTGTTCTATTCTATTCTATTCTATTCTATTCTATTCTGTTCTGTTCTGTTCTATTGGCTGCTTTACTGTTGATGCTGATCCTGATCAACAACCCATAGGTTCCTTAATTTGAGTTCCAGTTGTTCAGTTTAGTTGAATTGGTCTTAGAATAGAGCTTGATGATGTTAGATATCAAAGCAGATGTGAAAGACGACAAACTATCCTGGAAATGATGGTTGAAGGCCTGCTATCATTTGGCAGGTCATTCTAACCTGTTTATGTTGATGAACAAACTGAACTTTATTCTTCTGTTGCATTCACTGTGAGTCTCCTTAAAATGTATATATAAATTTAGATAAACCATCTAAGAGGGAAATACTTCCTGCATATCTAAGGCTATGATGTGCAAAGAACACTTGGCTGCTAGTAACTAAAAATTACCTATAGATCTCTTCTCCTCCTTTGTTGGAAGAATATCAATGAAGATAATCCTAAGTATACAACATAATCTCACAGTTTTGTAGAAATTGCTTTGACATTTCAGGTTTATGTGTTAATTATAACTGTAAACTGAAAGGAAAATGAGGATGGGGGGGGGGNGGTTGATAACCCAAGGTCAGGATCAGGATGGTGTTGGCCATGCTGCATTGCTGATGCTTGAAATAATATCTAATCTTTCCCTTCCTTTTTATCCAAATATAGCAGTTGCACATTTTACATTTACAGGTGCCAACTTTCAAGTTTTTGCTCTTAATCTGTAATAACCACTAAATTTCCTTGTTACCACCCCCCCCCACCCCACCCCCAGCTAACTACAATGACCTGTACCAGTGGTCAGTGGAGAACTACCCAGAGTTCTGGGCGGAGGTGTGGAGCTTCTGTGGAGTCTTGAGCTCCAAACCATATGATGAGGTGAGTGTGTTACACCATAAATTTGACCTCTGCTTGAACATTAGAGCCTAAATAACACCGCAGGAACATTATTTATTTCTGTTCACCACAGAATTCAACAGCTATATGCACTAATGATTTGTGATATGATTTTGGATTAGCATGCCACCAAATGATAATTTATAACTTTACAATGTAGCTGGTAGCATAAAGAAAATCACTAGCTACAGCCAAGGACTGACCAGCATTTCAGGTGTTGTAATTTTTTTTGTGATTTTAATTGTTAAACTGTGTGTTGATCTCTTAGCTTAAGGATGACTTAAAAGTGGAACATGAAGTTCCTATATTATAGGGAGGGAGGGAAGTGTTAAAGCTCAACCCATCCCACACTTTAGCTTTTTAACGTTTAACATAGCTTTTATTTATTCTGGACTAATGTCTTGCCCTAATGTGCAATTACTGTTTTCTCAAATATTTGAGGTATTTGATAAATTGGTAAATCTCGTCATAGACATGCTGACTAGTTTGCTTTCCTCATTAATTCAATAGAAAGGTACAGGTGAGATATGATCTGTCCTAAATGAGCAGATTTGTGGCTCACTGGTTAATTTAGCAACCACTTTCACCTTTTCAGTGTGGAAATGACCTTTTTCAAATAAAGATAGATTGTAAACGTGATGGTAGCTCCCAGAGAGGCTGGAAGATATGACATAACTTTGCATCTGCAGCCAAAATTTACCAGCGTGTCACTGGTTGCTCACCTTGTCTTAAATGCAGTGGTTTGTAATGGCATTCCCCATCAAGTTAGCTTGGTGATGAAAATTAAAGTCTTCTTGTTTTTATCAATAAGCCAACTGGCTAAAGAATGTTTCACTAATTTTGAGGTGACTGAGTTCATTTGTTCATTGTTAAATTCACTCTGTGTGCTCTTAGCTTTGTCTAACTCCAGGATGCTGTCATTTCGAGGGGTGTGTATGCAGTAGTAAATGTTCCCATGTTGCCTAAGCTTACGACGCTATTCCACATTAACACTCCCCTACTGTACACACAGATAACACATTCCACGTCACGCTTGGCCATGAAGACAGGTTTTTTTTTTTTTTCTAAGTGCACACTTTCTGTATTCACTTAAAGGGCTTTGGGTTTGAGGAAAGGCTGCGGCTTTTCCAAGCATACTTTGGGTGAAAAAGACAAGGAGACAGTAAAACATTCAATCATGCACAAATGACATTTTTTAACAGTGGCGCACAGTGGGAGAGCCCATCGCTTCCATTGTTATCCTACTTTTTCCCGAAATACTACTTAGTTCTTCCTTTGCTAGCACAGTAATACCCATTAGCTTCAGTTACACCAAGTGAGGAGGCAAAGCAGCAGTGATGAGAGCCTTTCATTTTTAAATGCTCCCTCAGGGCATTTGTAAGAGAGGTTAGTAGAAGCAGTTTTATATTCCCCTTATTTTATTTTATCCAGGTATTTTTGTTTGTGGTTAAAAAGGCAACGATGAAAAAGTTGTTCAGGTAATGTGATTCAGCACCAGAAAGATAAACTGAAATGGTAACGGCATGGTCTTAACCTTTGCATCTGTGTGTGTGTGTGTGTGTGTGTGTGTGTGTGTGTAATTGGTGTGTCTTAGGTGGTGGATGTATCTAAACAGATCTCCGACGTTCCAGAGTGGTTTAAAGGAGCTCGGCTCAACTACGCTGAGAACCTGCTCAAACATGCAGATCAGGACAAAGTAGCTCTTTATGCTGCCAGTAAGTACGCAGCGCTGGATACTGAATCACGCTGTAACACACAGCGTTATATACAGGAAATTACTGTATTTCTGCATTGATTTTAGTAGTATTATCAAATCCCTAACTCTGCAACATTTCTTTTTACCAAACAAAGTGAAGGAGACATGAAGTACATCTGAGAGTTCTCAGGTTTGTTGATAGAAGCAGGATGGATGCAGCAGCGAGCTGCAACGCGTCACTGTGTTATTAGATTAGCGTCTGCTACCTGCTCAACTTCTCAGGACAGTAAATCCTAATGGATAGGACCCTCTCTATCGCTGTGTGCGTTTGTGTGTTTTATGTAAGTGTATGTCTGTGAGAAAGGACGAGAGAATGCTGTTGTACACATATAACAGCTCCCCCCCTTCAGGAACTATAATGTAATTATGAGATGGCCCATCAGTCACAATGCTGTAGAGCCTCTGTGAATGTCAATAAGCTATTACTTAGAGAGAGACACGAGTACGATTCTGTGGCTCTGGTGCTGTCTGTCTCTATTTACGTCTCTGTCTCCATGCCCCTCTCAGTGATCTCGGCATCTCTTTTTTTTTTCTTTTTCTTTGCTTCTTTCAGTTGAATTTCCAAGGTTCCATAAACAAAAAACAGCATTCAGAAAGTGTTTCAAGAAATTCTAAATCACAAAAAAAAATCTATGCAGACATTTTTCCTGTTTGGAATCGTTCTTTGGTACAAACGTATTTATCTCTACTTGTGTGTCTGTCTAATTTTTTCTTTGTCCCCCAGCGGAGGCAAATGAAGACATTGTGAAGGTAACGTTTGGGGAGCTAAGGCGCGATGTGGCGTTGTTTGCTGCAGCCATGAGGAAAATGGGCGTCCAGACAGGAGACAGAGTCGTAGGTGAGTCCTCCTTTATTCTCTGCTGTCCTGTTGCTTCTTCCTTTTTTCTTATATTTTTAGTATGAGCAAGATTTGGATATAGGCCTTTTTGCCATAAGTGTGTGTGTGTGTGTCATGGTATGGAGAGCTGGCTGGCTAGCAGCTCTGTCTGAATGTCACCATTCATCTATTTTATCAACGTTCACATTCATTCAGAGAAGACTGGTTGAGTGAGCATGTTCTTTTTACACCTTTTTTTTTGCCTTCATGTAGACATTCATACCTGGAAACTATCCGGAATAACTTTTGCACTGTTTGCTGCTGAAGAGTTTCGTAAAGCATCTAGAGCTGTAATTAATGTCTTATACGTGTCTTACACTAAGATTTGTCATCACCACAACCTTTAAAGAACAATTTAAATGTGTCAAACACCAGTTTGCTTTGCATTTTCAGCTGTTTCTTCTGCTATCAGGGCATCAGTTACACATACCACATCTGTTGGGCGAGACACAGCAGAGAAAGAAAATCTAATGATTGGTGGCATTAAAATGACACACTCATTCACAATATCTCTGAGTATTTAAATGCAGTTTGTTTTGTCACATAAGAGGAAGACAAAGTGAATTCCCTTTCACAACGTCTTCCTGCATCTGACTTCCTTTAGTAAAGCAGACGATTCTTACTTAAAGGGGCCATATTATACAAATTTCCCTGTTCTTATTTTAGCTTAGGGTAAGTTTTGAAACCTTTGCAATTTTTTAATTTACAAAAAAAAAAAAAAAAANAAAAAAAAAAAAAAAAGAAACCAAACAAAACACATTGATCCTCTTCTGCTCTCCCTTGCTGAGCACACTGAGTGAAAACAGATCATTTTAGGTGCTTTCTCTTTAAAGCCCCCTTTAAAAGCTTGCTCTGTTCTGATTGGCCAGACTCACAGCTGACAAACACTTGCTGACTTGCATCCTACTTTGTGTGTGTGTGTGTGTGTGTGTGTGTGTGTATAAACAGGTGTGTAGGTGGATAAATTCCATTGTATTACTTATTGACTAACATGTTACAGAAGTGGAGGGCTAACAAAAATTGAAGCCTTAAGGGCAGTTACGGGGCAGAAAATGCTTACTGGATGCATTTCTATAACACTTACCCCTGACTATATTACACTGTAAAAATAAGAGAAATAAACATTATGTCCCCTCTAAATGTTGTACACAGCAGCCAAATTATCATCCTTTAAGAACAACAGCTAGTAACAAAAGACTGAGTGACATATTTACATAATGTGAAAAGCTGAAAACTGTTTTCTGGTGTCTTCTGGTGACTCAAGCCAAATAGAAAAGTATTTAAACTGAAGCCGTGCCACAGTATTACTCATTGGCCACGGTGGGAGGCAAGAAGTAGCTTGTCTTCAAAATAAGAGTGTTCACTTGAAATACAGGGATTACCAAAATAAACAAAAGTGGCTCATTGTAAGACATTCATCTCGGAGAAGCTGACTTTATACAAAATGCTTGTGCCTCTTTTCAAACGGTTCTTAAAATGCTTAGTTAGATTAAGTTACTTTGGAAAATAATATTTTGGCTGCAGTGCCTGACCTGTTGCCACAGCGACCCAGAAAAAATGACTAAAAACTATATTTATGAATGGAGAGCTGTTGGATTTTTGTCTGACACCGCAGGAAGAGCATATATTAAACGCTCATCTCCGTCAAAAACTTCTATGATGTGCCACACTAACTGCTATGAAGATGCCCTTAAAAATATTGCAGCCAAATATGAAAATGTAATTTTGAATTGAAACTTGAAGAAAAAAGCAGTCATGCCTCCATGAAATGGAGGATTAAAAATACCTTGGGTGGGTGCTCTGACAGTATTCTATCCAGGCTACACCCCACACTATAACAGCTAAACTCACAAGTGTCATGGTTCTTCCTGACCCCCCTCAAAAAAGTCTTCTGCTCTTGCTCTGAAGCAGCAAGATGGCTAACATCTGAGAATGGCTGTCCATGATCTCATATCGAGCAGTGACCAGAGTGTGTATCACAGAGTGTGTTTTCAGAGGGGAGATGGATATTGCTGATGCATTAACTAAATGACTTGAACCCCTGTGGAATCTCATTCAACAGTGGAATGGAGAGTGGGACAGTGTCAAGAGAGGGACAGAAAGAAACAGACAGCTCCTCACATCTCCTTTTCTCCTCCTCTTTCCTTATCCCCCATTTCAACCATTTCTTTACTTATGTCTAGAGCATCTAAATATGAATCTGTGTGTAAACCTTTATGTGCTCACTTTTGTATATCTATCTATATATATATATATCTATCTATCTATCTATATATATCTATCTATATCTATATATACTGTATATATATATCTATATATATCTATATATATATACACTGTATATGTATGAGGGAGAGAGAGATTGAAAGAGAGAAAGAGGTGTCCTTGTCCCCTGTTATAACTAAAATGTCTTGTCAGTGTCTGTAATCTAGGAGATACAGTATATAAGCACTTAGCTAATGAAGCCAACCAGGCTTTATACCAGTACGTGAGCCAGCCCACACACACACACACACACACACACACACACACACACACACTCACTCTTTCTCTCATGGAAGCTTTTTGCACTGCACTGTTTTGTGTTATTTCCTCTTTTAATTACATATTTAGCTTTTTGTCAATCAAATACGTTTCAAATACGTTTAATTTAATGTTTGGTTGGTGCTATCCAAATAAAATGTGATTGACAGTCCACACATGATCATAATGGATCAAAGTCTTATAATTCAAAGAGTGATGCTCACAAAATTTTCTACATGTGTTTACAGATGTTTATTTTGAAATGTTTGTGTAAAATGTTTGGCTAATCTTTTTTTTTTTTTTTTTTTTTTTTAATGAGTGTCATGTGATTATCAACTGTAGCCATGACGCTAAGCAGTGTTTGTGGGGTGCTTTCGGAAAACTATTATTATTTAAAAGAAACAATAAAACTAACTTTTATTCGGGTGGCTTTCTTAGATGGAAATCAAACTTTTTTTTCTTACAATTTTTTAAAGAAAGAATCTTTTAATACTTTTGTGAGTGTACATTTTAAGCAGTTACTATATGACACCACACAATTCAGTAGTATTTGGAAAAAGTTTTTCAAACTTTTTGCATGGCACACCCTGTGCTATTTAAGTCTTATGACAAATGACTTCACCCAGATATTTCCAGCAGACGTACAAAGTGCTACCTGTCATAGTATCGTGTCTCTATTGAACTATTGGACTATGGACAACACCAGAGCAGGACTGATGAGCTCAGCCTTTGGATGAGATTATCTCTTCTCCTTCTTGTCTAACATGCAACAATATTATTGCAATTATTCTGTTGAAAGTTTATTACCTTTTTTTTTGTCTGCATGTGTTTGTGTTCAGCAGATAATGCTGCTATTTAGGGAAGTTGGGTTGCCCTGGAAGACTACTGACCTGTTAAGCCCATCTCTCTCTCTCTCTCTCTCTCTCCCTCTCCCCCCCATAGATATGTATGTATGTGTATATATATAGACACACACACACACACACACACACACCTTTTGGTACATTTTAGGTCCTTGAAATTGATATCTGATACAAAAATGTATATAACACATACATCGATCAGCCACAACATTAAAGTCACCTGCCTAATATTGTGTAGGTCTCCCTTGTGCCGCCAAAACAGCTCTGACCCACCCATCGAGGCATGGACTCCACAAGACCTCTGAAGTTGTCCTGTGGTATCTGGCATCAAGATGTTAGCAGCAGATCCTTTAAGTCCTGTAAGTTGCGAGGTGGGGCCTCCATGGATCGGACTTGTTTCTCCAGCACATCCCACATCTGCTCGATTGATTGAGATCTGGGGAATTTGGAGACCAAATCAACACCTTGAACTCTTTGTCATGTTCCTCAAACCATTCCTGAACATTTTTTGCAGTGTGGCAGGGCGCATTATCCTGCTGAAAGAGGCCTTAAGGGGTGTACTTGGTCTGCAACAGTGTTTAGTACTTGCTTGCAACAATGTTGGTATGTTGGTACTTGTCAAAGTAACATTCACATGAATGCAGGACCCAAGGTTTCCCAGCAGAACGTTGCCCAGATCATCACACTGCCTCTGCCGGCTTGCCTTCTTCCCATAGTACATCCTGATGCCATCTCTTCCCCAAGTAAACAACGCTCACACACCCGGCCGTCCACATGATGTCAAAGAAAACGTGATTCATCAAGACCAGGCCACCTTCTTCCATTGCTCCATGGTCCAGTTCTGACGCTCACGTGCCCATTGGGCGCTTTAGGTGGTAGACAGGGGTCAGCATGGGCACTCTGACTGGTCTGCGGCTGCGCAGCTCCATACGCAACAAGCTGCCATGCACTGTGTGTTCTGTCACCTGTCTATCATTCATTTTTTCAGCTATTTGTGCTACGTAACTCTTCTGTGGGATCGGACTAGGCGGGCTAGTCTTTGCTCTCCATGTTCATCAGTGAGCCTTGGGCACCCATGACTCTGTTGCGGTTGTCCTTCCTTGGACCACTTTTGGTAGGTATTGACCACTGCATAATGGGAACGCCCCACAAGACCTGCCATTTTGGAGATGCTCTGACCCAGTCGTCTAGCCATCACAAGTTGGCCCTTGTCAAAGTCGCTCAGGTCTCAGTGATTCTGCCCATTTTTCCTACTTCCAATACATCAACTTCAAGAACTGACTGTTGACTTGCTGCCTGATATATCCCACTCCTTGACAGGTGCCATTGTAACCAGATGATCCATGTTATTTACCATCAGTGGTTTTAATGTTGTGGCTGATCAGTGTAGGTGAAGTGAGAATTGTAGCAATGAACTATAGTGGTTATTGTGAAGACACAATGGCGGTTTCAAGTACAAATACTGCACAAAACTGCACAGTAACTTATTTCTTTGATGTGTAATAAGTACAACTTAGCAAGATAATGATTGATAACAATAACCACAGAGCTGGTGTAGCTAGTTTTATGGTAATCTTAAAATCCCTGCTGCCGTTTGTCCTGATCCATTATAACACAATATTCATTCATGAAAGCACCTGTTAAGCCAGTAACAAGACAGCGATCTGTCAGCCTCAGATATCGTGTATGCAGGATTGGTACTGTGTAGACTAGAGTTTGGGGATTGGCAACAAAAACAGGGGAAAAGAACCGAGAATGCTGTTAGTCTTCCTGTTACAGCACAAGTCAGCATGTAAACAATAAAGCATGACTAACCATGATTTCTAGGAAGTGTCAGGGTGCTTGTAGCTAACTGTTAACCAATCAGATTTCTTGGCTCTTGAAACAACCAGCTGTATGTTTTTTTTTAATTTTTTTATCATGTCAGATAAGATACCAACTCATCAGCCCCGTGTTTAAGAACAGCTTGGAAACTCCCGTGTTACGCCTGACCTGTCCATGTCACAGTTGCCTGTCTGTAGGTATTTGGGTCGTGACCAAATGAATCCTTCCCGGTACTGAGCATAGTGTACGTAGAGCTGTAATGACGTGGCTGCAGGTAATCCTTATCATCTTTGTAAAAGTGCAGAATACAGGAGTTGTCATCAGTTTCTGGCAAGAGTTACTTGAAAGCTGTCTAAGGACTGACATAATTATGCTTGACGTGTGAATGAAATTGATATGTGGATTAATAATTTGGTAATTAGAAGTATATCAGTACATTAAAATAAAACTGTAGTACAAGTCTGTAGAGTGTTTGCTTATCATAGATTTGTATCAGCATAGAAACTGTAGCACATAAATGTTTTTACATGCTGTATCTTTATCGATACTTAACCCATATTTTTTCTCAGTTCAAGTTTGAATTTGTTATATTTCTCCTTTTGTATGTAGGTATTCAAAAATTTTGTAAAATAAAATTTAAATTTTACTGTTTAAAATGAATTACTTTCTTTACTGAATTTTTCTAAAGTTTTTGATAATGAGCTTTATTGTGTAATGTCTTCTCTTGCTCTTTTGCTCTCTCTCTCTCTCTCTCTCTCTCTCTCTCTCTCTCTCTTTCCTCTCTGGTGAAAAGACTTGCGGTGTCCTTGGGCACCATTTCCTGTATTGATTAAGGAAAAATATATCACAGCAAGACAGCCTTTATGATCTCAGCTACACTTGTTAAGAATGAAATATTTCCAGCATCCTGATTGATATTCACCACCTCCCTCTGTCTCTCTCTCTCAGGGTTTGCATTTCTCATTTTTCTTTCTTTTCCCCTTTATCCAGTGTGCTCATGCTCTATTGTCATGAGGACTATTGTCCTTTTTCTTTTTCTGTATCCTCTTCCACAGTCACAGTCATTGTTCTCTGTGTTATCTGACTCTGCATCGTATCCAGCAGTTTTAAGTCAAAGATTGCACAGTGAGTCCAACTGGTCTCATTTTACAACTTGCAGTGTTGCAGTAATCACATGACTTCGATGACTGAAACCTTCTGTGGTAATGTGGCCAGTACCACAAACTGAATTATTGGTACCGACGGTTCCATTTTACATGTTTCTGCTTAAACTGGATAAATTAGACAGTTTTTCTGTGCTATATTTTATCTCAGAAGGCTCAAGGATAATGGAATATCTGCTTGGAATATAAAATGAAATGAACTCCATATGCTCTGGAGTTACAAAACACGTACACATGCACACATTAGATATGCAAAAAAATCATACTCAAACTATTTACTCTGTAAAACAGTAGAAATTTGATAAGGTGAATTAAGTAATGCCGCACATTTTTACACTCAGTCACAGTGTAATTTTCCTCATATGTACATTTTAGACATGGAAATTTATCAAAATAATACCAGATTGTGAAGATTATTTTTTAATATGGTTTCATTTTTTTTCTGTTTTTGTAGTTTTGTTCTATTCTTTGCTGTTGCAGTGACCCAATTCATAATACTACTATTAAAACTGGCTCTGATGATTCCCTGCTAATTAACTTGTGTTGTCTTCCTCTCCTTCACTTTCTCTCCTACATGGCTACCACTTTCACTCTTTAGGCTACCTGCCCAATGGTATCCATGCTGTGGAGGCCATGTTAGCAGCTGCCAGCATTGGAGCCATTTGGAGCTCAACATCAGTTGATTTTGGAGTGAATGTAAGAACCCTTAAGCATGTTTGTCTTATGTTCAGTTTAGTCTATCTTCAGCAGCAGCTGGTACATCTCAGCTTTCCAGCCAGTTGTATATTTTATCAGCCAACAGCTATTTTACCAAGTACCAATTACGAAATCTAAAGCTGTATAATCTAAGGGTTTTACTAATGTTTCTGTGGATTCACTCACCTAACAATGCCATCAGTATGTACTTTTCAGTACTGTGGTCTAAAAGCAGTCTGGTTACTGAAAATGTGTGAGACTTGTAATGAGTGACTTGTTCGAATTGGCTTCAAGTATACTTGAGTATACTTGAGAATCAGCCAAAGTAATCCAGAGGCTGACACTGATTCATAGCTGTCTTAGATGTGGGTAACTGGAACTGGCCTAGCCAAATCTGGCAACCATATATGGGTCAGAGCTGGCTCACATTTGGTCCTCAGGTGCCTAAACAAAGCTGGTTATGCTGACACCAACTGTAATTGTCCAGATTTGGCTTATTAACTGGGAAAGTAGCAGTTTTGAGACTCGAATCCTCATAGTGTTTGTGGCTTCTTCCACCTGTTGAGCTCTGAAGCATAGTAACTACCATATTAACATGAAAAATGCTATTAATCAGTAGTTATATGCTCACATAGTAAAACTTGAAATTAAAAATCTGTGTAGACTCTATAATATGCATTGATTAGGGACAGTTGCAAAACCAACACACATGCATGAACAGACTAAAGAGTGAAGGGGAATGACAGCCTTGGAGTACACTCATCCACACTTATGGCAAAATGCCATAAGTGTGTGTGAGTATAATTAAGTTCATTCTGAAATACCCCCCCATCCTCAATGGGCCTGTTTGTCTTAGTCTCTGCTTCTATTGCTAATGTGCTAGTACCCCTTGTGGCATACCAGGGAAACTACATGTAACAAGAAATCTGTAGTCACATTTTCTCATTAGATTTTGTGTGGAGCTTTCACAGAATATCAAACATGATTGTCAGTGACAAAACTAGCCACTTTTCGTCATTTTGTTAAAGTGGACTTTTGATACATTATCCAGGCTATATTCATTTGTTCTTTCTATTTTCAGTGGTTATAACTGTTTACAATTGTTTTTGAAAGCCGCCATAGAAATATATTTTATTGGAAATATCTCAAAATTTCAAAAAACATCCGTGCTATTTTAACAAATAATGTCATCCCCCCACCTCCTCAGGGTGTTCTTGACAGGTTTTCTCAAATCCAGCCCAAGCTGATCTTCTCTGTTGCCGCCGTGGTTTACAATGGCAAAACTCATGACCATATGGAAAAGCTGACCAGTGTTGTCAAAGGTTGGTATCAACATTTGTATATAGACATTTTTTTTAAGTTTTTACAGAAGTAACTTATGACTGTCTGCTGAAAGAGATTCTCTCTCTCTCTCTCTCTCTCTCTCTTNTTTTACAGAAGTAACTTATGACTGTCTGCTGAAAGAGATTCTCTCTCTCTCTCTCTCTCTCTCTCTTTCTCTCTCTCATCTCAGGTCTGCCTGATCTAAAGAAAATCGTGGTGATTCCTTACTCTCGCTCCAAGCATGACACTGACCTCTCCAAGATCCCCAACAGGTGGGTGTTTTTGTTTGGAATACTTGTTTGGAATGTACCAGCTTCTTTTTCCCATAGTGCATTTACTAGAAATATCAAATATGGCGGAGAATGAGGGAGATGTATTCTCTTCCCAACATGGAGTCATATACTTATTTTAACCTTATGTAACTAGTAGCACCCATTATACTAGTAGCGCCTACGTACATAGCTATTTCCCTTAGTGGGACTGAGATCAGAGTGGTGTGATCATTGTTAGTTATACTCAGGTGTGAAATTGGTTTGCTGTGATTCCTGACGCAAAGACGTGCATGTTTTGTAGTGTACAACTTATCATGTGTGTTTATTTAATTTTCAGTCAGACTAAAAGGATAACCGGAGTATTAAACTTGGTATATTGTCAGGAGTGTATAGGTACTGATGTTGTTTATATGTTGCTTCTCTGTAATAAAACTTTGGCATATTTTTCAGTGAACCTGTTTATTATTGTCATCCATTTACTTTGTCTACTAACATGTATATGCTACACTTATAACAATGACACCAAGCCACTTATTGGTTCCATTTGTCTCTTTTCTATCCATCTCTCCAGTGTATTCATAGATGATTTCCTGGCATCAGGCCGTGATGACGGTGACCAGTTTCCTCAGCTGGAGTTTGAGCAGCTTCCATTCAGCCATCCTCTGTTCATCATGTACTCATCCGGCACCACAGGGGCTCCTAAATGTATGGTCCACTCTGCTGGGGTAAGAGCACATTGGTTTCCAGTAATCTGCCTCCAACTGCAACCAAGAGAGAACTATGGCTACAGACCGCCCTCCTTCATCTACCACACACACACACACACACATACACACACAGGCTTAAACACTTTTCAGCCCCTGCTTCCTCAGCCTATACATTGCGAGGTTTTTGTATCCATACCAAATTGAGAAAATTTCAATATCTTACTTTGTAGAGTACAAACATGGTTTTCTGTGATCTAGATGATGAAATATGTGCTCTGACCAAGCATTTGGTGCCAACTTTTGCTTCTTGACATTTTTGATAATATTCATACTAACACACGCGCACTCACGCAGATAAAACTTGTAAAATTTTATTACTTGCTACCAGTCCCTCGGCGTCACAAAGATGGGGATCTAGCCTGAAACTATTTTTTTGATGCAAGTCTATAAAATATCAAAAATTAGTTAATACTAAGCCACAATTCAAAAACTGAAAATGTAGCATCAGAATCAAACAATAATATCAAAGTTTAGTGTCTCTTGACAAACGTATTGACATAATTGCTTGTACCAACTCACATAAACAATTAAGAAATTCAGTTTTTTCTTGTTTTTGTATTACATTTTCCACCACAAGATGGCAGCAGTACTACATTCATAAATACTAGATTATTCACTCTCAGGAGAGTGTATGTGACATACCCAAGTGAGCTGATGTATATTCACAATATGCTTAGAGCTGATGTGAATACACAATGCGTACACAATATACACAATGTGTATTAACGCATGAATGTGTGAATACAAAAGGATGTTAACATTTTAAGGCCGGAATCCTGAATATTCAAAATTGGTTAATACACATAAAGAAATAAATTCTCACACTTTAATTCCTCACTCTTACACACCTTTTTTAAAATTTTTCCATCAGGACACTCTTTTGGTCATTTGCTTTCTTTCCTCACTTGCTCATGGACATCTTCTCCCCTACTCCCTACTTCTTCTCTTCCTCCTTGTTTCCATCTCTTTCTTTTGGGACTCAGCTCTCTCCATGCAGTCGATAATTAGACAATAATGTGTTGGTGAAAACATTTCATATTACAGCACAGGCATTCCTCACCAGCTCTACCAATTAGCTTCGGCACTGTTGTGCTTTCTGCTTTGTTACGGCTCTGTTAACATGCTGTCAGCAGCAAGATGACATGCACCAAAAGGACAATGTGGCAGCTGAGCTGTGCCAAAGATGGAGAACACAAACACGCACGCACACACACACACACACACACACACACACACACACACACACACACACAGCACAATGTATGCAAACAAGGAATACACACATAAGCTCACAACTAATATGCATGTGGAACAACACATAAGCAAACACACCAAAATTTACTCACTACCAGCAATAATACCTAGAAGTTAAGAGTTGGTGAACATGGGAGAATACACATCTTAACACAAATTACCCTGGTTTACCCTGGGTATTACCCTGATACCCTGACCCGGAGTCTCTCTCTCTCTCTCTCTCTCTCTCTCTCTCTCTCTCTCTCTCTGTGTGTGTATGTGTGTGTGTGTGTGTGTGTTGTACCCCCAGGTGGAGGCGTTAGAAGAAATGTAAAAAATTCCTGAAAATAAGTTATTTTAATCTGAAGACATACTGTATCTATAGCTCATGTTTGCATTTTTAAATAAATTTCTATACTTTGTGTAGGTGTAACAAAAAATAGTTTGTCAACAGAGGTAAAACTGCAGCCTTCAGATCCAGTAACTGACCACAGTTTGACAAAAGTCAGTTAATGTCAGTGTCACGAGAAACAATATGAAAAAGAAACTCAAAGATTTCTAGAAATAAAAATCCATTATATCTCTCTCTTTCCTCCTCCCTTTCTCATTTTAGGGCACACTCATCCAGCACTTGAAAGAACACATTCTCCATGGCAATATGAACAGCAGTGATGTCATCATTTACTACACCACGGTAAGTCCAGAACCATTATTAACGAATTATCTCCAACAACATCTTGACTATCCTACCAACTTCATGCTTTTCAGTAAAGTCCCTGCCTATTTCTTTTAAATATGGCACTGGATAATCAACTATTGTGATCATAGCTTGTATTTGGAGCTGTTAAATGTTTGTGATTAGGGGTCCCTTTAATATGGAACAGGATACATGTTTTCATTTGTATTTCATTTCCATACATGCATTTACTGTGTCATAATTAAGTGAAAAACANATGTTTTCATTTGTATTTCATTTCCATACATGCATTTACTGTGTCATAATTAAGTGAAAAACATACGGTATAGTGCAAACTGTTTTTCCTTTTTGTTTTGTTTGAATGATTGAATTGTTTTTCATTGTGACATTAATTTTTCATGCCACAAAGAAACGATCAGGGATTTTTCATTTCACTGTTGTCCAGCAGGGGGCAGCATAGACGCGTCAATACTTAAAGTCTCATTTCTTTTTCTGAAGCAGCTGCTATAAGTGCCAAAATGAAAAAGAAAACACAGTCCAATCACAGCATGGGGGCGGAGCTTAAGGCGTGGCTTGTCATTCAACAATTGAAACAAAAAAGTAAACAGTTTACACTATACTATATGTTTTTCACTTAATTATGACACATTACATGTATATATGGAAATGAAATACAAATGAAAGACAGATGTGTATTATATGGCACTCTATTTATTTATTTTAATTCTGTCCTTATTATCTTCCATGCTTTAATACTAAAACATACAGGACTATAGAATCAAAATTACCGTATATACTCGAGTATAGGCCGATCTTGTGTATAAGCCGACCCCCCTGATTTTGACCTATAAATTTGGATTTTTAAAGAAACCCATATATAAGCTGACCTCTTGATGTTGTTCCATCAATTTATTTGTTTAGCAAATTACCTGTTTTTCTGGGTATTGTCATAGTATTCCTATGATTTTCTGAAAATAATCCACATACCGGTACTGGTAAACATGATATTTATTTCAGCAGCTGATTACTGTAACTGACCAATCACAACACTGGCTGCTGCAAATGGCTGCTGCAAAATGTGCTGGATAGGATTTTTTTTAGGAAATATCTCATTCTAAGGTATGATTTAAACTATTTTCTGTGGGTAGAGGTAATGAGTAGTATTTCCATCCCTGGAAATTTCATTCTCTGGGATCAAAATTGAATTTCTCATGTATAAGCTGACCCCCTGACTTGCTTTGTGAAATTTGGTAATAAAAACTTGGTTTATACTCGAGTATATACGGTACTCTGGCCTTTCCATTACAGTCTCAGTAGTTGTTGAAAATGAAAATATAAACGTCAAGTGCTCTTCTTCTTCTCCACCTATTTAAGTCATTGCAGATCTATAAATAAATAAATGTACAATTATTTGTGTCTCATTTGTGTGCATTCCTGCATTTTGCTTACCTGCACTTTGGAATCTAAACCCTTGATTGCACATGCAGGTTGTCTTGGTCTAGATCATGTAAACACAGTTGTTGGACGTGGGCCACTTAAAAACGAATATGCAAAATAGTTATTAAACAAATCAGATAGAGTTAAGTCTTGGAATTGGGCTTCAAGACCTGCAGTGTGAAAGTAGCAAGTGATATATAACACACGCACACATTAGACACACACAAGCAGATCATGTCTAATGAGCAGCATTCAGTACTCTGTATGTGTGTGTGTGTGTGTTCCTGGAAGTGTCTTACTCCTTTGATGATAAATGCAGACAAACTCTGTGTTCCTGATGAAAACTGCAATCTTTGTTTTGGAGGATATTAATTTTTGTGTTTATACATGATGAGTGCAAAATTTTGATGATTATTTGTGTGGCGCTGGAGTTTATGACACAATATTGTATGCTGTTAGGAACAAACACATGCACACATGCTTGGTTTAGCAATTAATTCTGTCAGGCTTTTAGGTGATTGTGAGTGAAGTACCTATCATCTGCTGTAGCACTCCTTACGCGTTTTGATTGTTAAAGTGTTTTTATACCAGATTAACTGATGTGTGTGTTTGTGTGTGTGTTTGCTGTCCTCAGACTGGCTGGATGATGTGGAACTGGCTGGTGTCTGCTTTAGCAGTGGGAGCCTCAGTAGTATTATATGATGGTTCACCACTAATCCCCACACCCAATGTGCTGTGGAACCTGACAGATCAGCTGGGGTGAGTTAGCTACACTTTGTCGCACACACACTCTCACATGCCCCACATCAGCTTTTCAGAATGTAATGACAATGCCTGCATTCATTCACTTAAACTTATTTTTGTTGCAATTTTGCTTTTCACTTTAATCCCAAAACTAAAACAGTCCTCTAATCATGAAGAGATTTTCCAGTCTTTAAATTAATATTAAGGTGACAGTAATTGGTCCACACAGCTAGCAAAAAAGTAAGACAACACAATCCAAAGTACTTAATTACAAATGTACTGATTCTCAACCTCAGGGTCTGGCTCCTTTGCAAGGTGGTATGATTATTCATTCATGGTAATTTTAAAAGTATGACAATGTGATGCCACATCAAGAAATGTCAAGTGTAACAGCAGATAAATTGTCAGGTTTTGGTGTTAGCCCAAATGGCAGGTGTTGGTCTGCCATTACAATTCTTTATATTTTGATTTTACAGTTTGGGATTTTCAAAAAGGGGTAAGAGTAAGTGAGGACTTTTCTTTTAATGTGTAGTTGAGAGAGAAAAACAAAGAGAGAGTGATAGAGAATAGACACAAATTGGAAAATGACAAGAGGTTGGCAGAGATATAGAGAGAGTGAGAAAAAAGAGGGTTTTCCTCTGAGATTTAGTTTTTAGGCCCCAGAATTAATCATGAGTTTACCTAATTGGCAACTTGCACACACATGCACAGAACAGAGATCATGAATAAAGATTTCTGTGGTGCATTGGGAACAGAGTCTTTTAAGCAAGTGATCATACAATAAACATGGCTCATTACTTCTAATTTAACATGCAGGAAAGACGAGAGGATGATGTAGAGGTCAGTGGAAAGCAAGAATGGAGAAAAGGAAAGGGGGAAATTAAGTTCAGCATAAAAATTCATTTTCAATAATATTGTATGCGATAGATTTGCTATTTGGTATATAATTGAAAAATTCCAGTAAAATATATGGGTCTCAGGAACTGTTCTCCACTGGTTTGAGTTGTACATCCTAGGGCAATCTTTCAGGTTGTCATGGTGGGTGGAGGTGTCTTCAGTCATGCTGTTTATCCAGCAGCGTACCTCAAGGGTCAGTGCGTGGACCCCTTCTTTTCTCAATATACACAATCATCCACTCATGGATTCTCATATCATTGCTATGGTGATGACACTCAGACCTGAAAATTCCACAGAGTGCCGATCTGAAGATAGACATTTTTGTCATGGTCCCTCAGTGTTGGAACGAGTTACTTGATGCTATTTGATCTGCCACATTCCTCTCTATCTTCCAACTCTTCCACAAACTCCTTCACATGTGATGTCTCTCTCTCTCTCTGTCTTGACTATATGGACATGCTACAACCCTCTAGTACTTATATTCAGTGGAACTGAAGCATTGCTTTGACACTTTACTGTCAGTGTTCTCTTTTCGATTAGCTTCTTGCTTGTGTTGTACAATGCCTCACCTATACATTGCTTTGGAGAAAAGCACTCTGACATTTGATAAATATAAAACTAATTTCTCTGAATAGCACAGGTGTTCTTTAAATAATTTCCCATTAATACTAATGCTTTAATTTATATTTTCAAATATACCAAATTGTGGAATTGCTAGCCTTACAGTTTACAAAATTATGCAAGTGTTTGCCTCTTTATTGTTGAAAGATGGAGAAAAGAAAGTCAACAAAGACAGTTACACACAGAGCATGGTGTTCAGGGAGTTACACTATGCTCCTCCCACACCTGTATAGTACAACTTGCAAAATTGAGTACACTGAGGCATTTGCATCAAATTTAGTGGCAAAAGAAATGAGCTTGTAGCTCAAACAAGAAAACATCCTAGAACTCTGTAATGATTACTGCAAATGATCTGCTTTGCTGTCTTTGTGAAAGTGCGCTGATCAGCTGAATAGGCCGTTTAAAGTTAGCAGGTCAGCCCACCCTTAAGCTCATTCTTATTGAGATTGATGGTGAGGTTGTAAATTTGGATGAACCCAAACCCCAGGTCAAACTAAAAGAATGGGGTAGTTCAGACTTGAAGTTTGCCATCTGGTCGGAATATTGGAACAAAATGAACATCAAATATGAAGATGAGGGTCACATATCATCTGATTGTACTTCCAGGGAGTTGTTAGCTTAATTTACCAAAGCACTTCTGATGAGAGGAAACCATTCCATAAATTAAGTTACATACAGCATATATACACTGTAACCTTTCCTTTACATAGGTGCACATCCACATAGCAAAAAGGACAGTTGTATCAGCTCCTTTGGTAATTGTCCTGATACCCAACCACCACCACCACCACCACTACCATAAACAGTAGATGGGTAAATCCAGTATTGATTTTCTATTGTGTTTCAAAGACAGCAGGAGAAAGGAGAAATGGTCAACAATACATGCGTGTGTGTAGGCAGACAATGAATTGACTCAGATTTAATATGCAAGATATTGGGCACATAGTTTTTCCCCCCCTTACTGTATACTTTGTAAATGTCCAAAAAGGTATGCAGTTATTCAATACTTTTACAATATTTCCTTTTTATTGTCTATTTTGAATCCAGTCTCCATGCCTTATTCAAGCCAGCCTCTCAGAGCAGATGGAACTCTCAGGGTGCAGGAAATGCATTAGGATTTCTCTCACCCCCAGACAGTTGCAGCTGATGTGCCCTTGAGCAACTGTACCAATGGAGCTCACAGTTGGAGATTGTGCTCCTGGGTGTGACTTGCTGGGCATGCTCAGTCAACTACATAATGGACAAAAATTCACTGTGGTCAGCAGAAGTAAGACTCTTAAAGACAGCAATGCCACAGACAAATCTTTAGTGCAGCAGAGATGGTATATTGCCCTCAGCAAGAAAAAAGAACAGTTCTCAGGGAGAAAATTTGACATAGATGAGGAGTAGTGGAGTCTTTGGAGCAAGAGTGTCAAGAGAAAATACTGTGACTGCTGAAACTCAAGGCAGGATCTATTTGTAGATAATGAAACTGTCACAATTTAACCAGTCATTTGGATTTATCAATGCATTAGGAGCTTAAAATGATAAAGGAATTGATAGTAGTTGCCAAAGTAGAACTATACCATCCACATCCAGTCAGTGGTAATTTCAGCAGCATATTGTAGTGGCCTCCAAAGCATTGTAGTTCTGTTTTGATAAGATGAATGTTCCTGTGTTTCAAGAGGAAATTAAATAGGTAATGGAAAAAGGCAGCAGAGAGAGAACCAGGTTAGAATACAGCAAAATTAGCCACATAGAAGAAATCAATGAAACACCACCAATGAGACAGAAAGATGGATAGAACTTTTTATACTTTGAGAAGATTTTTGAACCAATTAAGTGCTGATGTTGCTACCTCAGGCACATTTTCCAGATTCTACTGCCATGAGGAAAACCCTCTGGGAAAGGCTGACATGAAATATTTCATATCTTTATCTTCTGAATGGATGGAGAGCGCTGGATGGCGTTCTAATTGGGACAAAATCTGTCAGAGTCTTGGAGAATTTTCAAATCATACTTGCACCAAGGTTCCCCCATTGCCCTGAATTTTTTGGTTAATTATGTCAATTTACTAACTGTTTTTTTCCTGTTGAGTTGTATTGCTGCATTCCACTTAACAAATGACATTTACAATTTTTTTCTTTTTTGAGCGCAAATTATAGAACAATGACATTTTCAAGGCTCAAAATTGCTGTTGACTGGTAATTACACACAACAAACTGTTACTGATTTGCTATTTTGAAGGAGAGAAGTAAAAGATGAAGAGAAACTGAGCATGGAAAGATTCTGCCTTTCTAATAAGAGTCTGACAGCCTGATCTGTTAGTACCAGCCTCTTTTAAATGAGGCCTCATTTGAAGTTCATTTTGAGGTTTTTGTTGGATCTTGTCTTTGGGTCAGCCTTGGTTGATGGTGCCATTTGATAGGTTTGCATAGAACGGCAGCTCATGCTGATGACATCTTCAATCCATTTAAGTTGGTCTTGGATTATTGTGGCATCAGTGCTTTATGAGCTGGTTCTGTTGAGGAGTTCCTTGTTGGTGATTCTGTCCTGCCAGCGTATCATGATTTATTATGATTTTTATGGGCTCTGACTCTGAATATACAGTAGGATCAGTGTTGCAGTGTATCAAATCATGATACTTATTATTTTTGTAATGGTTTCTAGGCATTTATCTAAATATGTATCCAATAATCTGAAAGGGATAGCCATGTTTTACAGCTGTACAGAAGTGATGTGATCACCACTGTGTTGTACACCATCTTGGTAAAGTGAGTCTGAAGAAAGATCATAGACACAAAATTGGGGAGTAAAGAGGAAAAGCCTTTGCACAAGAATAGTGCAGTTCAGTGGTTTCAGAAGTCAGAGCTAGTGACATGCAGAATCTTATGCCTTATGATTTCTTTGGGTACATTGGATAGCCATATTGTCTTTGGTGATTTTATACACTCTGAGCCCTCCACAATTCTGTACTGCAGTGCCTTTTCTGCTGTTGAATTATAGGGATTTCTTCTACAGATGGTGTGATTTTGGACTGTTGCAGACAAAAGTTAACCCGTCTGCTACGCTCACCTGGTCTAGCCAGTCTGTCAGTGCAGTTTCTCAGAGTGCGGCCATGCTGCATGCACCCATGCTCTTAAAGCCACAAATTTTAGTTGGGTTAGGGTTAGGGTTAGGGTTAGCTGGGTTTTTGGTGGAGACCCACAGAGAAAATGCTACTTGAAACACCCCCTCCCATCTACAAGTGCTAACCCCTCCCACATAACCTCATACATTCCCTTGGGTAAAGCTAGCAAAAGGTTACAACGTTCATGCTTGGCACCATGTGTGAAAGAGGCTTTAGGCTCCACTGTTTCCTCGGAGGATCTTATTTTGTTCTTCCCATCTTCTGTTCTTTAAGTGCAGAGCTGTTATGTGTCAGGGAAAAAAATTCTGCGCTCTTGTACCAAGTACAAAAATGTTCTTTTGCATGAATGCCAAGCAGAAGTCTCAATTATCTTCACTCAGATTTATGGCTTCTGCCATCCTGCCAACTCAGTTACAATTTTAGACATGAGCATAACAACCTTCTCAGACTATTTTCTCATCTTCAAGCTGTGCTATGTTGTAAACTAATGACTATGGTCCTCAAATTCCTGCACAAAGATGTTATTTGCTCACAAACTAATTTACATTCATCCTTCTATGTGTTTTGCTTCAGGTATGTGTATCAATTCCATCTCAAGAAACCTGCTTTAAATCTGAGCAAATATCATGCCACACAATCCAGAGAAGTCAGAAAAAATTGAAAAAATAGGAAGAGAGCACCAGACGTAAAACCTGTACATTTTAACAAAATGTATGTGATAAAAATAGTGAATGGCTGATGGTCAAATTAGTTTTAAACAAGTGTATTTATCTTCTTTCTTGTGTGTTTATGTAAATTAAAGCTAATAACTAGTAATATCTAATATCTAATCCTAATATATTGTCATGTACTGATTGGTGACCTCTGGGGGGGGGGGGGGGNGTTCATTTTCATTACACAATGACTTTTGTGGTGCAAATGTGCAACAAGTGGAGTTTCAATTGCAACATCACAGCACACACAGACACATGATAACTGCTTAGAGTTGCTCTTGTGTCTGATTGTCTTTGAGTGTCTCTTACTGACTTAGTAGCTTCCAGTAACACGTCTCTTTTGAAACACGTAGACGTACGCACTCACACTTCACACACATGCACACACTCTTGCTGAGATGCACAGCTTCTCTTCCACCCTCCATCCTAAACATCTAATTAGCAGCCACACCTGGCCACCTGCCTCCAATCAGAATAAAGCGACTGTTTCCATGGTAGCTAGCAAGGAACAAATCCAGCCAGATGCAAATGGGGGGCGGCTAGATGTGATGCGTGAGTGAGTGAGTGAGAAGGTCTTTATGTTTGAGTCATCTGCAGAAGTGGATGCAGAGGAAAGTTATGGACCATATATATCTCCCTCATCAGGATATTTTCAATGTCTTTCTTCATTATTAATTTGTAAGTGTTTTGAAATTTGATAAAATACAGACAGAAAATGAAACTGCATTTTGTTTCCTGGGATATATTTACATATATATACAGGGTGTCCCAAAAAATGTATACACACTCTGAATGATTATAAATACAATGTTTATTAAGGTATATCTAGGTTTTTATAATCCAAGTTAAAGAAAGCAACTGTAGAATCTTTTGCTTAGTCTTGCTTCTGCCATTACTTCAAATCAGTTGCACCTGTAAAAAAAAAAAAAAAAAAAAAAAAAAAAAAAAAAAAAAAAAAAAAAAA
>VXCM01000658.1:55184-137684 GCA_014773175.1 Lucifuga dentata
CTGGAACTATACACACACACACACACACACACACACACACACACACACACACGCACACATATATATATATATATATATATATATAAATGATTTTACTTATTGGGACCTTTATCCTTTCACCCGATCTAACCTCCCCACCCCTCATCTTCCCTCACCCCAAGTATTTCCATTAACTGATCTGAACCTCTAAGAGTGAATCATATCCTTCACCCAAAACTAATTCCTGGTTATTGACCAATCAAGCATCAGACAAGTGTTTTATGTCCCAGAGCCATATTCTTTTTAAAAAATTTCATTAACAGACATAGTCACCATAGAGATAGGAGGCGTTTGATTGATCCGATGTCAACAAAATAGCATGAAAAGACAGGAAGACACAAGACAGAGACAGGGATACACCCATTCATGGAGGCTGGCTTTAAAAAAAAAAAAATCCTTTTGTTTTTAAAAGTGAAATAACTGGGAAGAAAAGAAAGTGACGTTTTGTCACTTCTTGCTTTCCTCATGTTTTACAACTCTTCTCATCTGTCAGGATGCTGCAGAGGAAAGCCACCTTCAGAGTCATTTAATTTCAGGAGTGATGTATGCAATGCTGCTGTCGATAGATTCCCCTCTGAACTGTTTCTTGACAGAAACCATTTTGTCCTCTTATGCCTGAATGACTGTTCTCTACTCTTCTATTTTCAAAATCAGTCAGGTTTTTGTTTTTCTCTCTTTCTCTTTATTTTTCTCTTTTCTATCTTTCCGGGGAAGGTTGACTGAGCACGTTTGCTGTGTTTCAGCATGACCTTGCTTTATATTTATGCGAGCCCTGTAGCACTATGCGGCTACTGTGGCCAATGAGCAGCTCCACTGGTGCTGTTTTCTGAAGGGAAACATTTTCTACTTTGTGAAATTTAGAAAATTCAGTTTTTTTTTTTCAAATGCTGGAAAGAATGCTTCATAATTTTCTGTTACTACACTATTAGGAAAATAATTATTTTCTTTCTGTCATTCTCTTACTCTTCCCCCAGCATTACTATCTTTGGTACTGGCGCCAAGTGGTTGTCTGTACTGCAAGAGAGGAACCTGAAACCCTGTGAGTTTGTGGTGACGCTGACAAACACACACACACACACACACACACACACACACACACACACACACACATACCTGGACACACTCGGACATGCGGAAGCGCACACATGAACACACCCCAACAGACATTAACACACACACAAAGGATTAAAGTGCTATGATCATTCCTGTGTCATGACTACCACAAACTAATTTCTTTTAGACCTGGAGCTCAAAGAGAAACAATTACCCATACATAATCAGAGTTTTAACTTCCTCATCCCCTCTTCTCTTTGCCATTTGTATGAAAAAGGATTTATTTTGGGTCTGTTATGCTCTTTTGTAAAAGTACAAACTTAATGTAACAAGGCTTGAGACATTTACTAAATTGTTAGGTTCCACTTCTCAACTTAGTATAACGCCACTCCATCAAGCAACAAATATGGGCGATATTTGAATTTTTATTTCCAGTTGACATCGACAGATGTTTTTAAGTGAAAAACGACAAAGAAATAACAGGTGGATGCGTTATATAAGCTGGCATTTGATTAAAATGAAGAGCTTTTTTCTTTTTTGTTTTCCATTTCCTCGTGTCCTCATATTCCTCCATCCTCTTTATTGTCTCATCTCACCTTTGAATGTTTCGTCACCTCCTCATTTGTTTTCTGCAAGTGAACTGTAATGGCATCTCTTTGTTCCTATCTCCTGCTTTTCTGACTCTTTCGAGCTTTTCCTGTGTTCACCATTCTCTTCCTTCCATGTCTTTCTCATCTTCCCTCTTTTTTTTTACTCCCTTAGCTCATCTTTTCACTTCCCGTTCCTCTCCTCTCCTCTCCTCTCCTCTCCTAATGATAAATTAACAATTATGTTCATTGCATAAGCAGTTCTCAGTTCCCAAAGCGCAGTATAATCACTGCAGATCTTCATTCATGGGGCTTGCTGTGTGTGTGTGTGTGTGTGTGTGTGTGTGCGCACACGCGTGCGTGCGTGCATGTGTGTGTGTGTGTGTGTGTGTGTGCGCACGCAAGTCATCAATAAGGTAATGTTTTAACTAAACAGGATGCCACTGTGGATGCTTATTACAGAAAGCATAGGAGAGGGAGTATGTGTCTGTATGTCTGTGGTTGTGTGGTTGTGTGTTTGTGTGCATGTGTGCATATGCGTCTAATGGAGTGGGGAGGGCAAGAGGAACTTCTTCCCTGACTGCCTCAGAGGAAGGCCCTCTTACCATGTGTCCTGGGCTGTCATTTTGACTGGACACCTGGAGGCATGGTGGGGTGTAGCAAGAATCCCACTGCGTGTGTGTGTGTGTGTGTGTGTGTGTGTGTGTGTGTGTGTGTGTGTGTGTGTGTGTGTGTTAAATCCTATGCTGTGTCACATCAGGGTGGGCATATTGTACGACCTAAACACAACATGTAGGGGGTATCAGGGCTCAGCTGTACACAGATTACACATTCACGTTGAAATTGTGCTTGCATGTGTACAGTATTTGTCTTATTTTGTTTACAATTGAGTGCTAACTAGGAAATGTATTAAAAATCAGATAAGTGACATAAATATAAAATATATACGTATAAAAAATGAGTTTAGTCTCTTTTGACCCCTCCTTTCATTATTTCTTTTTCTAATTTTATCCCTCTCTCTCTTCTCAGCCAAAACACACAACCTCCAGTCGCTCCACACCATCCTGTCTACTGGTTCTCCTCTCAAACCGCAGAGCTATGATTACGTCTACAACTGCATCAAGAGTAATGTCCTGCTGGGTTCCATCTCAGGTACGCACACTAAATCTATTTACAGTTTCACATTTAGCATGGTTCCTGCAGATCCTTCAAGTATATTAAAATGTCCGGATTTTTGTCTTTGAAAATCAGTAGCTTAAAAATGTTTTCAGTTTTGAGGTAATGTCTTAAAAATGTAGAAAAGAAGCCATTAAAGTGTATCTGGTTTAGATCAAAATAGTGCATAAGTCTGCATTTTAGTTCAATCTTTATATTTTAAAATTTTATATCTCACAACAGTGACAGTTCATATTGCTTTATTTATTTGTTGAATAGTTTTGAATCCACTCAAGTAACTGGATGTAGGCTAAAATCATTTTAACCTGGCAAAAGAAGGATATTTTAATTGTTTATTTATTTATTTATTTTTATTTGGAGGGTCAAAATGCAGTCTTGAAGAACCATACTGGCCATTTTGCATGTTTGAGCCTTGTATATTCAATTTTCATATACGTAACGTTACTGACAGTCATTTCTCAAAGCATACGGTGCATTAAAATTTAATTTTCCTATCTTCCAGAAAGCCATTGGTGTCAGAATGTTCATTCTGGTATGCTATAAAAAAAACTTGTTGATACTCAAAACCTTCTTGGGATAGGTAATCAATCATCGCGAACAATACATGTATTCAGGTTTTTTTTAGAAGTTACATAATTTTAGAGTTTAAGCACAATAAAAAGCACAGAGTGAATGTATGTCTCCACCGGGGAATATAGTCCCAAAAGAAAACCTGCATTTATCGAAAAATGTAAACGATCATGACATCATAAGGCTGCATAACTATTAGCAGGTGAAACATTGATTTTTAAGGTGGGTATATCGCTTGAATATTTGATTTTTAAAGATTAAGAGATTTTACAAACTATCAGGAAAGCTGAAATACGGTTTTATCCTTTGGGAAATGGTTGTCAGTAACATAACATGTTTGAAAATTGAATATATTAGNATACGGTTTTATCCTTTGGGAAATGGTTGTCAGTAACATAACATGTTTGAAAATTGAATATATTAGGCTCAAACATGCACGATCGCCAGTATGGTCCTTTTAATATTTTTGCTTTTCCACAAGGAAATGTTTTGCTAAAAAGTCACTCAATTCAAATCAATCAATGAAATTCATTAAACATGTACTTTAAAAATGTGCAAGTACAACATGGATGCTTTGTAATGTGGACTGTAAGCTCACATACACACATACAACTTTCAAAGCAGTCAGATCACGATACTGTTTGCACCATGCTACTCGACGTTCTGTACATGACTTGTTATTGACAGGTTTTGGGGATCCCTGATGAGACTGTCTGGTCTATGTTTAGTCACAAAAACACGTGAGAAATGAGACATCGCGGAGCCTTTCTCATAGCCTTGCTCCTCCCATTGTTTCTTATCGCCATGTGCGTTGCACTGTCATTGGCTGTGGATTGTCACTGATGGTCACAAGACATTTCATAAAGGAGTTGAACTCCCAGACAGATCCAGATGTTTATCCTGCTAGATAACTGCTGGCGAGTGGTGGGGTAAAATAATGGTGGGGTAAAATAATGTCATCTGAATTAGGTTAAATATCAAGTTTTCTAAGAACTTATTTCCAACTGAGAGAAAAAAAAACTGGACACAAAGACAACTTGAAAAAATTCATCAAATAGTATAGAACCCACTTCCTTCCACACACACATAAAAAAAAACAGGCCATCTCAGCCCATTGTTGTGTTGACAGGCCGAGAGAATGCTATCTGTCTCCCAAAGTGAATCATGAAACGTTTAACATTTAGCACCGCCTAAGTGACTGACATATTACAGCCATACACAGACGCACACACATCCTGACAAAATCACCACACATACTGTGAGTGACAACCTGGAAGGGCGCAGCATACAGACACAAACGCATAGATCCACTGCATGCATACACCCACACATACATGCACATTATTCAGGCAGACAGATTGGACACACAAACCTTGACTGAAATGTCAGCCACCAGGCAGAAATCTGGCGATTGTGAAAAAGGGACAGACAGAGACTGACGGTGACAGTGAGGGCTGAGCTTACAACTAGATTTTATATTTAAGTGAGTTGTGTTAAGTGTAAAATCCTTTGTGAATCCGCATCTCCACGTAACCCTTGCAGATATGTGTTTCTATACTGGCAGCCATTGTAGAAATCCTCCTATGTGCATTGATGCTCCATGTGTTCTCTATTTGTGTTCTGCACAGCAGCAGGCATTAACATCCTCCATGCATTCATCCTACATCTGTTCTGCATTAGTAATGAAAAATCCAAACTCGCTGAAATTATTGCTTCAATCTAAAGGGGAACGTCTGCATTTCAAAGCTAGTTGTATGCAGAGAATGTAGTTCAAAATAAGATGTGTATGTTGGCCCATATTTATCATGCGAGTGCTAGATTTTCTGGAATATTTTTGTCTGATTAAGAATGACTTTTCCAGCAGTTGAATATCTTTCACTGGCAGACAGATTCACACTTAACCTGTTTGGTGCAGTTAAAGGAACATACTGGTGAATTTGCATGTTTGACTCCACTAAATATAACCTGCATACATTTACATTACTATCAACCATTTTCTAAAACATACTGCTGGAGCTGTAAATTTTAGACTTGTTTTTTCCTACCTTCCAGAATGCTTTTGACTTCACTTCATTCCAGTACCGCTATAAAAATCAACTTGTTGAAACTTGAAATGTGCTTCAGATAAGTAATCCATCACAGCGACCCACATGCTGTTATTATTTTTTTTGTCGAAAATTACTTTATTTAACCGATCCACATGGAGCTACACAGAAAAAAATGCATTTCTCCGCCAGGAAGTATAGTCCCAGGAGAAGACGGCTTTTACACAGAAATTAAAACTATTGTACTTTCTACAATCATATGTAAGTTGGTGAAACATTGAATGTTAAGGTAGTGGTATCACCTGAATATTTGATTTCGAAAGATTACAGGAATTAGCAAAATAACACAAAAACTAAATAAAGTTTTATTTTTTATAAAATGGCTGGCAGTAACGTAACATGTATGCGGATAGTATTTATTACATGCAAACATGCAAAATCACTGGTATGGTCCTTTAAAATAAACTTTGCTTGCCCATGGTCACAATTTGATTGCCTATTAGTTGGTGTTCATCAGCCAGTAGGCATGAGTTCAGCTGAAGTGACCAGAACAGCACTGAAGCTCTCTTGGTGTGTGTGGTGTGTGCGTGTGTGTGTGTGTAAGTGGATGTGTGTTTATCTGTGTGGATGTGAGTCTATGTGGAAGCACATGTTATGTGTCCATGTGTTTGCTCTTCAGTCCAGCAGGTCTTGCCCCAGTCAACTTCCTCCTTGTAGCCAAGGGCAACAGCAGTATCCAACCCTATTGGCTGCCAACCGACCTAACCTTGACCCCCAAGGTCATCATGCTGTGTGTGTGTGTGTTCTTAGGATTTATCACAGCATATGTGACTGACTGGTGGTCACAGTGACATATGTGATGGACCTCTTCACCGAATTCACTCTGTGTGTGTGTGTGTGTGTGTGTGTGTGTGTGTGTGTGTGTGTGCGTGCGTGCGTGCATGCGTGCATTTGTTGTTTTTCCTGTGTGTGTGTAAAACTATCAGCAGGGATGTCAGACTCCTGTAGCTCATCATTGGGAGACTTTAACACTTTCACTGCTGGAATCTCTCCATTCTAATATACCTCCACCTGACTGTCCATATGTCGCTGCACTCCTTTTCTTACTTTCTGCTACTACTTTATTCTCTTTTCTTCTCTTCTCTTCTCTTCTCTTCTCTTCTCTTCTCTTCTCTTCTCTTCTCTTCTCTTCTCTTATTTTTACACACAATAATATACTAATAAATCATATAAAATATATATCACTTTTCAAAATAATCAGTTAATCATAAGTTACCCTCTTATGCACACACACATGCACACACACATAACTGCTTATGATGGGAGGCAGACAAGGAAAGCAATATTGATTTAAGGCTTAAAATATACTTTTGTGTGTATGTGTATATTTTTGTCTGTGTACCCACCCGTTAAAGTGAGTGTAATAATAAAATAATTGCATGTCTTCTCACTATAAGTATGTGTGTTTAATCAGAAGACAATGTTTCCTCTTCCTCCTGGGAGCCAATTAAAGCTTGAGAGAGAGAGAGAGAGAGAGAGAGAGAGAGAGAGAGAGAGAAATGGGAGGACAGATGAATAGAACATGTCAGAAATAGTGCATGATTGGAAGGTAAGAAAGAGACAAATGGTAGGGTGGATGAAGAGTGTGTGTGATGCATGTTCATGACAATTTTAGGAAGGTGTTACAACATTAGAATGCTCTATATACAGTGGGGTCCAAAAGTGTGAGACCACTGTGAACATGCTTCTATTTTGCATTCTTTTTGAATTTAATACAAGATTTCTCATTACAAATGATAATATCATCTTAACAATTTGAGTGAAAAGTTGAATATTTGAAAAATGTACATGNTACAAATGATAATATCATCTTAACAATTTGAGTGAAAAGTTGAATATTTGAAAAATGTACATGAATTTCAGAATGTCTTCGTATTTGGTATGCCCCCCTTTTTCTGTAATGACAGCATACACTCCAGCTGGCATGGACTCCACAAGTTTGTGCAAAACCTGATGAGCCAAGTTATCCCAGCATAATTTGACAGTGTTCCAAAGAGCTTCTTGTGATGTCAGACTTTCTGATTGTTTCCAGATTTACACAGAAAACATCACAGATTTCCAATGTGATCTCAGACTTTTGGACCCCACTGTAGGTCAGTGGAGGGGGTGCAGGGCATTAACCTTGCTCGCCTGAATACCTGAATCTTCACTTTGATACCAACACAAATTTCAGCATGTACACTACAGGCCAAAAGTTTGAGGCCACCCACAGATTTATTTTTATTTTTTTTAAATCATCAGTACACTGTTTGTTTTGTTATTTATTGCACAGGAAATGACAAAAATGTATAAAATAAACTTAACTAATTAGTTTTCAAGAAGAATTTGTCAACAAGAGCAAATTATGTAGCCACTATGGCTAAAAAAATGATTTTTAATGAAGGCATGCCCAGTTCTGTATGAGTGCACGGACACTCCCGTTATGTTCCAACTCCCTTGCCCAAACTCCCTTGCTTATATGTTTTAACATTGAATAGCTTGCTGTCTGCCTTCTCCTAGATCATTTTGGGATTAACTTGCTACACAGTCTGGTCATGGTAAATCTGGGGGGGGCGTGGCCTCAAACTTCTGGCCTGTAGGAATTTTCTGCTCCTGCAGTACCGTGGAAACAAAGAAAAGTCACTTTGTAATGTCTCAGGTGAGGGGTCTTAAAATTTGTTCAAATGCCTTTTATTCTTGGCTCAATCGCAGCAACATAAAGTGGGCAGCGCTGCCTCGTGCCACATAAAGGGATACGTTCACCAGCCTGTTTTTTTCAGCATATTAATCTCACATATTTAGAATATATCAGGGTCTTGAGTAAGTGAGGGGAGTTCAGCCAATTGAATTTGTGTCTTTTTCTTGTCTGTTTAGGTGGGACTGACATCGTGTCGTGCTTCATGGGTCAGAATCCAACAGTTCCAGTATATCGAGGCGAAATCCAAACAAGAAATCTTGGCATGGCTGTAGAAGCCTGGAGCTGTGATGGTAAGTGTGGTGACACCATTCTCTCTATACATCCTAAGCTTTTTAGCCATCAGATCATCAGATAACTAGACATTAGGAAAACTAACAAGCCATGAAGGTTTTTGGTTTGAGTCTCAGAAGAGACAACGGCAGTTGCTGCCTTCATGTGCTCCTTGTAAGCTCCCACTTCAGAGTCTGAAAATAGTAACTGCCACATCATGCATTCGAGTGCTCTTGGTCTTGCTAATTATTTATGAATGCAAGCAGCCCAGATGTATTTATCCTTCAACAACAAAACAGAGGAGAATTTATGTATTCATTTTCTTTATATGTATTGACATTGTAATTTGCTATTTTCCCCAGCAGACTTCCTTGCAAACCATTAGCAGACCATCTATATACTGTATGTGTCCTTAGCATGTGTCCATCTGCATATACTGTATCTAAGAAGAAGAATTAAGAAAGAAATATTAACAAAAAACATCACAAGTAAGCAAACTCGGGTATCATAGAAATATCTGGGTTTCCAAGTGGTAATTGCAACATCTCTTGGCCAGTCATGTGCACGATACATCTGGCTTACATACCTAATGCACATTCTCTCTTCTTAATGTGGTGATTAGGACTTTTGACCTGGGAGAGGAGCACATGAAAGCAGGAAATAATGAGGGGAAATTACTGACAAACTCTTTCAATACTACTGCTGAGATGCCCTTCAGCAGCATCCCATCTGCTTCTGGAGCTGCTCGGTGGCTGACAGAATACAACTTGTATTGGGCGCTTTCATATATGAATGTGTACCATGGGGTGCATGTGAAGCAAGCCATTGCTGGGAAAAAGAAGAAAAAAAAAACTCTCTCTGGTTAAAACTTGAAAAGTCAAGGAAACACTTTTTATTTTGATTATTTTATTTAACAATCCATACAACAGTGATTATTATCTACCTGGAAGTCTTCTTGGGTGTCTTTCTTCTCATATTTGGGTCCCTCATTCCCCATCTCTTCTGCAGGCTGCACTCCACTTTCCACCACCTCAGAGAGGGATTGAGGGATAATTTACAGGCAGTTTTGTAGGAAGATTTGGGAATTATTTTTGTCAGTCTGTAAGCCTGTAACACCATCCTGAGGGACTAGAGGAGAGTTGTGTTAAACCAAACACTAAAGTGTACGGGTTTGTCTGAGTGTCTGATACGTTAAATTACCAAGTGTTTTTATTTTTTTTTTAACCTGGTCATAATTTATACAGTATGCGTGCCAGAGTGTTTCTCTGTGTATTTGTCCTGTAGGTGTGTCTCCAGGTGTATGTGTGTTATGTCCATCCGAAGCAGCTGACTTGATTTGTGTGTGTGTGTGTGTGTGTTTTAATAGGTAAGCCTGTATGGGGAGAAAGTGGGGAGCTGGTGTGCTTGAAGCCGATCCCCTGCCAGCCTACACATTTTTGGAATGATGATAATGGGAGCAAGTACCACAAGGCATATTTTTCTACATATCCAGGTGAGTTCACACACACACACACACACACACACACACACACACAGAGTTATACAGTATATTAATAAATTCACATGCAATATATATTTATGTGTTACATTAAAATTAAAGCAACAACAGTGATGGTATTTAGGAATTCAACACTGATCAAATATGAAAAATGGGGGTAGATGCTATTTTGGAACTATAAATTTGTACATAACATCTGCATTGCATTAATCTCTTCTCACTGTTCTTACGAGTTGATATATTTTTTGTTTCAAATCATGTGCTGTTCTTTCATAATTCTTAACTTTGTTTTTATTGTGTGATTTTTGTGATTAAACATTTTTACAAGACATTTACCTAAAAGAATTAAAAAAAAAAAAAAACTATGAATGAAATGGAATGTGTTTTGTCCTGTGTTGTGTAGGTGTGTGGGCTCATGGAGACTACTGTAAAATCAATCCAAAGACAGGAGGCATCGTCATGCAGGGCAGAAGGTCAGTTATTAAACCACTGTGCTTATCACAGAAGTACTGAATACTGAGAAAAACTGATTCAGTGTTTGCATGATTTATAGTTGCACTTCTAAAATATTGTTTCAAAAAAGTATGTATGACAGAAAATGAGATGTTAGCGTGCTGCATTTTTCTACTTGAAGAGAATGAAGGCTTATGGCCCTGGCACCAGAACACCTTTTTCAGGAATGTCTGAAACAGTGAAAGTTAAAGAAACATCATTTTTGCATTTTTTTGTGCATGTTGTGAATATTGTATTTTCAGCATATTTTTGACAAAGGCTGTCACATTAAAAAAGTTACTTTTTCAAAAGCCTTTTTTTTTGTATTTTTTTGAAAAAAAAAAAAAAAGNTTTTTTTTTTTTTTTGTAGGCGCACACAGTTGGTTGATCCTCTGTCCTAATTCCCCTCAGCTGGTTTTTGAGTAATTCTTGGCCTGGTCCTTTCAAGAGTTTTAGATCAGTTAGAACATTGTCAGAAATCCCAGAATTCCCACAGATTGAAATCTGAGAAAGGCATGCTCAGAATCTCTGAAGTTTCTGTGTGCCACTAGAAAGTTTTCTGATGAGGGACGAGAAAAACGTCTTGAATCTGAAAGTTGGGTTTGTGTTTTTGACAGTGATGGGACGTTGAACCCCAATGGAGTTCGATTTGGCAGCTCAGAGATCTACAATATCGGTGAGCCTGAACATTACATGTGGAGTAGGGTTTGGGTATAAGATAGTATGTAAGAAAATGGCACAATAATTTTAATAGAAATTAGCTAGCCAGACTGGAAATAAACTGAGTTGTGAATCTACTTCATATTGGTAAAAAATATTTAGCTTTTTTTTTTATGTTTGCTGCTGCATGTTGCTGCATTTTCAACAGACTATACAAAAGCTACAAATTTGCCTGCACTTTGACAACAAAAATGTATTTCTCTGCTTGTTTTTGAACTTGTCAATGCTGACATATTCCTCATCTTTTCTTTTCCTCTGTTCGTTCTTTCCCATTTCCTCCATTGGCAACTTTATATCTTCTCTGTTCTCTCCTCTGCTGTCTTCCTTTTGCCTTTTGTCCTCTTCTCTCCTCTTTTCACCACTCTGCTCTCCTCTCCTCTCTGCAGTGGAGGCATTTGAGGAAGTGTCAGACAGTCTTTGTGTTCCCCAGTACAACGCAGATGGAGAAGAGCGAGTCATTTTGTTTTTAAAGATGGTACCTGGTCAGCTCTTCTGTCCAGAGTTGGTGCAGAAGATTAAAGGAGCTATCAGGAAAGCTCTGTCTGCCCGACATGTCCCTGCCCTCCTACTGGAGACCAAAGACATTCCTGTAAGAGAAATATGAACAGCAGCTAGACAGACACCTTTTATATTATTTTGTCACAATCTCTGCAGTTGTGAAAGCATTTTCTATCTTGAATAAAAGCCCTTTCTCTTCTTCCAAATGCAGTACACCATCAGTGGTAAGAAAGTGGAGGTTGCTGTGAAGCAGATCATCGCCGGACAAGAGGTGCTGCAGAGAGGTGCTTTCTCCAACCCCGCTTCACTGGACCTCTACAAGAACCTCCCAGAACTGCGAAACTACTAGAGACTCGCAGAGCTGGAGTGAGGACTTGTATGAGAATGCCAGCAGTTTTTAATTTAATTCAAGCTACAGGGACTGTCATACTAAGAGCATTGCAGAGGCAATTTACAGAAGTATCCTGAGCTTTGTACAGGACATTAAAAGGCAAAAAAGGAAAACCTCAGTCTGTACATTATGAGATACAGTATATAATGAATAATAGCAGCTCTATAGCAGCAGACCAGATTTTGAAAGCATGAGATGCTAGAATGGAAGCAGGCTATCAAGCAGCTGCTCCTAGGCTATCATAGAAAGATAAGCAGCTACTGTGTGGTGGTTAATGTTGAACTGGATTCAGCTCTGAATGTAACATGATGCAAACTGCAACTCTTAAAAAGCCTGCTACGTGTGCTCAGAAGTGAAATTTGGTGTTAGTGCTTTGGTTTTTGCTTCATAGTCTGTATGCTATTGCAGAGCCAAGGATGAAATTGTCTGTCCCCTGCTTTTACCCTGGTGTTGCCTCTAAGTGGGTCCAAGATGAAAATACATTGAAGTGTACAGATAAACACAAACACCTGGGATAAATGCCTCAGCTTTGGCTCATATCACCATACGATTTTTTATGTTGTGTGTTTTGGTTTATTAAATGTATATATATACGGTCTATGTATATATATTTTGTGAGAGTGCAGTAACACTATAATTTTGCACTAACCCAAACTTATGAACTAAAATGCATCTGTTTTTAGTGGGTCTGAATGTGTCTGTCTAGTTGAAATGAAGCAAAGGCCCAGGATGAAACTAAACAAAACTGCGCGTGGTCAAGTGGGCATTTACCTTTTTGAGCAGCTTTATTAAAATATGTTGTCCCTAAGAAGAAAAAGGAACGAAATAACCACTTGCAAGTCATAAAAGCTGTTACTGAAAGCCCATTAATTTTCCATGACTCAAAAATGACTGCTACTCAACAGTCCCCTCATTTTCTTGTCTATTGCTGCTGAGAAGTAATGTACAGCCAAATATCAAGATGTCATCACCCATCAGCAGCCAATGACATCCTAGCATTGAAACACCAGACACTACTGCTAGCAGCTTGTGATTTCTTGACCATCCCAGCATGTGAAATTCTGCTTTAGAGGGAAGAAGAAACTGTTGGCAGATAGATGACGATAACAGCCATGTGTGTGTTTGTGAAATTGTCTCTACGTGTATGCGCGATATAGCAAGTGTGACGAAGCCAATCATTTTGACAGACGTCTACTTTACTTGGCACGCTTAAAAATCCCTGTAACCTTTAAAGTGTGAACACGCAGTCCTGCCAGTCAGCCAAAACGTCTAAACATGGGAGTTGGAAATAAATTATCTGCAAAAAATAGAAACCATTAGCATTGGTTAGGGTCCAAATTGTAAGTGTAAAAATCTCACAAATGTAGTCTTGTATTTGTTACTGGCATCCTTTCAGTTTGTAGAAGAGAGAGGAGCACATGGGGTGAATGTAGGAGCGTTACAAATGAAAAACTGAAGTGTTAACCAAATTCATAAGTGAAATAATCACTGACTGATGAACGTGAATCATTAAATGCCATGTGTTTGCCATGCAGACACATCAAGAGGGTGTCTTCTGTTTGAATCATCCCAGTAGTCTCATCATAGCACATCACAGACCAGAAAATGACTTTGTTAACATCTTGATTGTACACTCTACATACAGGAGTTGGTGGTTACTTCGCTGTCTGTGCAATCAGTTTGAAATGTAAATTGAAACTGCACACACTAATGAAAGATGGCTCATTCTCTAATACTGTGTGATAAAATTAACCTATGACATCTTGCATGAAGTTCATCCTTCCATAACGAAGAAAATTAAATTATAAAATACTGAATTGAAAGACTCTACCTCCCCACAGGGCAATGTACTGTGAAGCTAGTCAAACTGGAAAACACCATAACTGAGTTTCCTTTAATGCAGTTTAAGTACAAACATAATACTTACCTGTATAATGTTCCTTCTTAAGAAGTGAGGAAAAATCACTTTAAAGCCTCAGGTTAGGCTCATTGCTGCTATCTTTACCAGTTAGTGGAACCAGAAAGTCCAAATCTGGACAACTGGGTGGAGCAAGAGAGGGGCTGCCATCATTATTTATTGTGACAGCCCATCAATCTGGGCAGACACCCCAAAACATACTGTTCTTTAAGCCATACGGTTAACTGAATGGAGCAATAATTAAAAAAATTCCACCAAGACGTGGAAGAAATGAAATTAGCAATTTAGTCTGTATGTATTGACTTTGTGTTTCTTGAGAATATGGAGGACTTGCTACTGATTTTGTGTAGTCTTCTTTACAGCCAGCATCTACTGGCTATTAGGAATTGCATCCTAAAACATGGCTTCAACATTCAGCAGTGGGTTGCTGCTTGGTCACACATAAATTCTATAGGTATAAGGAAATTTTCATTTAATCAGTTTTCATTGTTTTTTTTTTTTTCCAAGGTTAATGTTTTNTTTTTTTTTTTTTTTTTTAAAGTTCATGGACCTTTCACGAGGAGGCTCCTCAAGGAACTTCATTGGGTTTCCCTTTCTTTACAGTATGAAGAACCAAAAGGGTCATCAGAATCCCTCTTTGTTTAGAATGTCAGATATGCAGCGCACATTTGGTGTGAATTCTCTATTCCTCAGTTTTCATCAAATTCTCTATCTGTTGCTCATTTATTTATCTATCTCAGAAGCACGACATCTCTTCATTTCCCTGTTGTATGGAATGTGTTTTTGTTCCTTCTGCTGCTGAAAGTTTAGTCCCTAGTATCCTATCTAATGTGCCCCCTATTATTCTCAGGTGGCCGTGTGGTGCATTCACAGAAGCTGACTCCCTGTAGCCTCATGGGAGACCTGTTCAATCTAAATTGGGTCTAAAGAGATTTTCTCCTGAAAGGCTTATGATAGCATCAATGTAGAGCTCCCTTGTGCTTACTTCTGTGCGGAGTCTCGCTGAGCGACTTTTTAAATCTTGAAGTGAAAATGATGCCCGTCACCCAAATGCTGTCATTATATAAATCTTGGAAATGGAATGAAGCCTCCATTTTAGTCTGGTCAAAGAAAACAGGATCACTGCAGGGAGTTGAGAAAAGGACACTTTGTTTTGTATTCTTCAGCCTTTCACTGTAATCCACGGAGAACTGGCAGAACAGGAGGGGTCAACACTTACCGACAAGCAGTGAGAGAAGAAATCATTCTTGATGTTGGATTTGAGATTTGTCAGAGTACTGAGTGGATGGGGTTTTCTTCTAACCATTTTCAGTGCCAAAGCATGAAAAACTAACCACCTGAGACTGATAACAAATTAAATTAAACTTTGCAAGTCACATTCCTCAGAAGTTGTTGTCAATAGTGGGTTTATGTTTTCCTTATTTTACCCTCCTAGAGATGAAGATGGTAGATTTAATGACAAAAAGGGATGTTTTCAAAGTTTGATTTTTGTATATGTATATATATATATAAACAAAAAAACTTGTAACAATAACCCATACATTTTTACATTATTTCTTGTTCCTCAACAACTGTGTTTGACTAAGTCAGGTATGTGAAAACTGTATGGATGTGAATGTTAATTTAATAAGAAACCCAGGGAGAGTAATGATAACCAGAGAAAGAGAGAGAGAGAGAGAGAGAGACTTGCATATGTTACTCTGTTAAGTATATGTTCTGTGATCAAAATAAAGTGACTTTAACAACCAATTTGCTTATTTAGTCCTCATGTCGGGAAAACTCAGTAGCTTTTATTACACATTCACTGTTTAAAATCTAGATAATATACCTATATACATACATATATATACAGTATATTTATATGATATATGCTTTCATATTCCCCTCAATAAATGAATTTTAATTTGTTATATGTGGCATTCAATTGAGTTTGACACGATAAGCATCTATATAGTGACTTGTGCCAGAACTGAGTGGCTCAAATGAAGCCTTAGCAGATGGGCAAATCCCATACGTTTTTAGAAGCATCACCACAGAACCTACATATTTGTCTCCTTGGTAATGACAACTGTGATGTTACAAAATATTAAAGTTTTGCTGTGATAGAATGTAAATTTGGCTGATATTGTCACTTAACAGGGGTCGAACATATGCATCCACATACATACCATGCATCCAAACCCAGAAGCTGTCAAGAGCAACTGCAGTAGTTGACTGAGCTAGTCAAGATTTTCCAAGCTTATAAACTCACCATTCTATTCATTATCCGCACCTGCTAATCAGGGTCATGGGGAGCTGGAGCCTATCCCAGCTGTCATTGTCCAAGAGGCAGGGTCCACCCTGGACAGGTCACCAGCCTATCTCAGGGCTACAGTCAGTTTAATGTTTTCATTCACCTAACCTGCATGTCTTTTGAGGTGGGAGGAAACATCTGAGCATCTGGAAGAAACCCACAGAAAGAACCTAGTCGATCTCAATCCCAGGACATTCTTGCTGTGAAGCCGCAGTGCTAACTACCAAATTACTGTGCTGCCTCCATAAGCTTACCTCTCTGTCATAGCTGCTGTTCACTGATTACACAAAATCAAATAGAAGAAGGCAACAGAGAAGAAGATGAAGGACAGAAGGCAGACCATCTGGGTAAAGGAGTAATCAAAGAAAACCAGGGAATCTGCAGATGATATTGGAGCAGATGCAAGCTCTGTAGTCTAAAAATATATTTTAAATTTTAAACTGTAAATGCTGTTCCATTGTGAAATAATATTTGCCGCCTCTAGGCCTTTTCTAAGATAAAACTGACTTTATTGATCCAACCCAGCAGAATTAAAGTCATCTAATAACTGAGGAAATGAGAAAGGGAAACTTTCACACTTGTAATTTGCCATTAATGACTTGGAATTTCACCGTCAGCAGTCAGCTAAACCCTTGATAAGGTCTTTGACACTTAAATGTTCAACAGCCAATTAGCCAAGACTATGTATGCTTTAGAAACCTCCCAAATTTGTTCAATCTTGTGAGTGTGTAATGTAAAGTTGAAAGAGAGACTCCTGGATCAAGTAGCTCTTTGATGGACAGATTGCATTGTTTCTCCCTCTTTAGATGTCACTGTTTAATTGTCCGATCAATTCATTCTAAATATTAATGTGAAATGCAAAGAATAAAGAAAAAGGTTGAAAGGACTAGGGAGAAGGAGGAAGATGTGGAGAAAAGGACAGCGAAGCAAAATGTCAGATGCTAATGGAGTGATCCCCATCGTGTCTGGCGACATGATGGATCAGTGCAATGTACGTAACATGTCTGATACACAAGATGAATGACCTCTTTACAAGAAGGAAGGGGAACACTGGCTGCTATAGCATTGATTTCATCTGTCCGTTTGTCTGTCTGTCTATCTTTTAGAGTTTATGAGAATATTAAGAACTAATATAAGAGTCCTATGGTCATTTGCAATTTGCCTATTGTAGATTGCTTCTACCAGTAGGCGAGTAATGAACCTATCCATGAAACAAATGGCTGGGAAATGTAAATGTAATATTTTGAAAAATGCAGTAAAATTGCAGTTTTCTGGAATAGGTTTGATAGAATGTAGTATTTTGAAAATGGAATGAAATAGAGTCTTATGGAATATGTTTGATAGAGGTTATGGACTACATTTCCCATAATGCTCGGTTGTTGTTTAGGTAAGTAGAAGTGTATTGAAAAGAGGTTGACATAAGGTTTTCGGAACAAACTCATAGATGTGAAGTTTTTTTTTTTTTTTTTTTTNTTTTTTTTTTTTTTTTTTTATAACTAAACACTATAAAAAAAAGCAACAAGTATTCAATTTTCAAGCGTTACAGTTGCAGAAGTGGAGGAAAAGTTTTGTCCTGTAAAAGAGTGGAATTTGCAACAAGCAGTGAAGAAAGTGGTGAAAGCAGCAGTGGAGTTTCCTTAGTGGCTGTGGATCAGAAGAAAGGTGAGCGTTTGAGGCAAAGATACCTGTAAGTAAGTGTGGGATCATTTTATGTATTTGTTTATTTAAACAGGGACCATGCACAAAAAAACCCAAAACATTAATCTCAAATTGAGATGAGATGCTTTGTGCCAGATTTAGCTAACAGCTAATTTCCATGTGCAATCCCTGGGCAGGTAAACATAAAAGAAACTACCGTAATACACAGACACATAACAAAAGAAACTACCATAATACAGACACATAACATCAATACACGCACAATCACTTTAAACAACCACAAGTTTCAAAACAGAGTAAAAAGGAGGTGGAGATGCACTTCTTATGGTCCTGAACTAGCTAAGGATGGTGTGTGTTCTTATAGGATAGGTCCCTAAGCTTCACCAAGATAGTTTGTGTGTTTTGCTGTGCGATTATTAGCCAATTTAGCTTCAGCTAACAGCAGCTCTGTACTTCTGTGTGAAATAACAGACCATTCACAGGGAATGAGTATAGTTGTTGAGCTAAATGTTACAGAGTTAGCACAGTTAGCTAGTTGGTTAGCTGGCAATGGTAATTAGGTTGGGTGGGGTGCAGATAAAGAGGGGGTAGTTCTGAGACACTTAAAAAACTCTGTTGAATCTTCTTAATGTTGTGGACCCAACTGAACGAAATGCTAGTTATGATCCTGCGCTCACACACACTGTTGTAATGGTACGCTTTTGAAAACCTCGACAGTAATTTCATTGTAGTTCGTTCCAAAAACAGTAGTGACAACATGCGCTGACTGTTCCACAAATTTTCATATTGAGATGATAAACTGTGGCACAATATATAGCAAATTGAAATGCATACCGTATATACTCGAGTATAAGCCGAGTTTTTATTACCAGATTTCACAACACAAATTGGGGGGGTTGGCTTATACACGAGAAATTCAAATTTGATCCCAAAGAACGAAATTTCCAGGCGTGGAAGTACTACCCATTACCACTACCCATGGAAAATAGTTTAAATCATACCTTATAATGATATATTTCCTGACTAAACATCTTATTTAGCACGTTTTGCGGCGACCATTTGCAGCACCCAGTAAGCGCAGTTGTGATTGGTCAAAGACAAAAGAATGGGCCAATCAGAGATGATCTTATAAAAGTGCTGTTTCATATACCGGTACGGTACCGCTATTTGGTACTCTCGTTCAACATGTTTTGTGCTTTATTAGCAAGAAGCTTAAGATAAGATAAGATAAGATAAGATACAACACAGAATGGAATCTACATGGACTCAGAAGAGGAAAAGAGCATCGTATGAGGCTGGTTTCAAGACACGTTACACAGAGCAGGACTGGAATGAACTGAATGGTGATTCAGAGAAGGAAGAGAAGGCAGAAAAAGTTAATGTCAGTTACGGTAATCAGCTGTTTACCGGTACTGGTATGTGGATTATTTTCAGAAAATCACAGGAATACTATGACAATATCCAGAAAAACACGTAATTTGCTAAACAAATAAGTTGATGGAACATCAGGGGGTTGATTTATACACGGGTTTCTTTAAAAATCTAAATTTGCAGGTCAAAATTGGGGGTTGGCTTATACTCGAGTATATACAGTAAGTGCCATTAGACAGCGCATTTCCCAAATTATTCTATTTATCACCAAGGGAACACACTAAACATACTGAGAATTTAATTCTGTGTAAAAATGGCCATATCTGCGATTTTTTTTTTTTTAGGTAAAAAATTCCAGCTCAACCTGCCAACTGTTGCTGAAAACAAAGATCCCCTGTTAACTATTTAATTGTACTTTATTGATAGTTGTTTTCAGAAAAGGAGTGTGTTTTTGTCTTTTACAGAACTACCAGCAAAGCTAAGCAGCTGAACAACAAAGTTTTCACAATCCAGGATGAAGATCTCTCTGGATGCGGCAGATGTTTGCACATCCCATTGATTGGAAAAATTTTAGTTGTATTCTTATTCCTTTTTCTGAAATAATATTTAGGTCAGGTTCTTTTTCTTTCTCCTATAAAATGAATGGCACGGTTCACACTTAGACACACTCACTCAGGGTTTCTTGTAGATACATGTCTTTGTTGGCTTTCTGCTCGCTATTACAAATGAGCACATGGAAACAACACCGTCTAAATTCTCCTTCTCCGTGTCTCTGTCTGCTTTCATCAAACTGGCAAAAAGACGCAGCAGGAGCAAGAAGGAGAGAGAAAAGAAGTAAGTGACAGAAAAAGAAAGCAAATCAAATAATCAAGGAGAGAGAGGTAGAACAAGCTTGCGCAAATGGGAAACCCGGAAGAAATGAACAAGCAAGGGAGTGAAAAAGCAAAGACATGAAACGAAAGAGAAGGAGATGAATCATATTTGAAGTCACAAACATAAATCAGTTGGGCTGATCGGCATGAACATTTTGATTTTTCTCCAATTCTGCATGTCAGTCTTGTCGTTTATTTGTGGAATTGTTTAGCTGTAGGTGGCTCCCCGCTTTGTCGAAACAACCAGTGCTCACACTCTTTTCACCTGTCACAGGTGTGTGTTCTTAGTTTGTGTGCACTGAGAGTGTGAGTGTTTGTGGTGAGTCTTCTGTTCAGTTCCTTGACTTTCTAAGTGCCTCAGTTTAACTCCCTAAAAAAAAAAACAAAAAAAAACTCTGGCTCTCTTAAGTGACAAACACCCCACTGTGTGTGTGTGTGTGTGTGTGAAGTGAAAGATTGATTAGTTCGGGAGTGTAGTCATAAATGTTTTTGTCACATTCTCGGGTTATTTCTGTGAAAAAAACAGTTAACGAGTGGGATGCATTTGGCAGTTTAACTAGCCAGAGAATAACAACCTCAATTGTTTCAACATAGTGTGTGTGTGTGTGTGTGTGTGTGCACGCGTATGTGTGTAGTAATTCTGCATCCTGCTAATTTATTTCATTTGTCATCCTTTGACTACAAAACTTTCATATCTCATCACCAGACAGACTTTGTATCCACAAAACAATGAACAGGAGGATACAGAGGACTGCAGGTGTATCAGTCATCAAATCTGCAGAATTATGCAAAGGAGGGAAGACAGAAATCATAACACATGCCAAACATAAACTTCACCGACAGATGCAGTTGAAACTAACGTTAACGTTATGCTAAAGTTACTGTGACATAATCATATATCCATAGACTGCAGTCCCATCAAACATTTACACTCTATTGTATCCACCCTCTGAGCTGTCGAATGAATTTACCCGGATTTGATGTGCTTTATTAATGTACGTATTTACTATACTACCATCCCAGGATACGTTAATGCCAAACATCACATACATGCACACACACTGCCTACCGTAAACTGTTAAGTAGAAGAGTATGGTGCCAAAATGCTTCAAGTTGCCCTCATAGTTTTATCAGAATTGTTTGAGCTACTGCATTTTACTGACATACACTTGGCTCCACGTAAGCGATACTGTATATGGATTCATAGTGAAGAAGAGAGGAGAATATAGAAGAAAGAGACAAACTGAAGTGAAAGATTGGATGAGGACTAGATCAGGGGAAGCCATCGGAGTATAAAGTTCAGAGATGTAGGGAGAGAAAAGTGGGATGGGAATTTTTTTTGAAAGGGAACAGAGTGAAAGCAGCGTTGGCATATCTACTTTGAAGTGAGTTTTATTCGTAGCCAGTCACCTTCTGTCAATCACAACAAAGCTACAGTGATGAACTAAACGTATTTTGACTAGATTGGGTCAGAATGTAATGGCCTTGTGGAAAAAGCCATTAAATTTTGGCATGGATCTGGGTCCAGGGACAGAATTTAAAAAATGATTTCTCAACATTGTGAGATGGGGCGCTTTTCAATATTTTTGTCAGTGTCTTGAAAAGGAACACACGACTCTCAGTAAAAAAAAAAAAAAANAAAAAAAAAAAAAAGCAGACAATTTTTCCTGCATTAGACTCAATATATGTAGTTTTGTTGGATCGGGATCTGGTGGACTAAAATATATGCTTGTACAGGTAGGACTTAATGAAATCACTATACAGCAACAAATACCATAAACATGCAACAACCCTTAATGAGTAGCTAAAATAATGCTAATTCAGAGATGTGCTAACAGTTTTGACAGATCTTACATAGTTCAGATGATAGATGGATCCAGGAAATGTTATGTTTATTATAGCTCTTGCCTTCTCTTTTGGCAAGTAGTAATAAAATTAATACCCTAACTTGCAAATTTAATGAAGATGGATCATCCATCAGATGGTGGTTGTGGAAACCATCAAAATGACCTGGATTAAAGGTCATTTTATTGATGAAGTCTTATTGAGCTGCTCAGTAGTCAACAGTGGAGGTGTTTGGTGTTAAATGTCTGTTAGGAGTAAGACTCACAGAATCACGTTGCATCCCATGTTTTTTTTTCCCACGGCTTTGGTCCATTAGCCCACATTTTTATTGATCTGTGTCCTTGATTGTGTGTTCACATGCTCAAGGAGATTCAAATTTAAAAATTATTTATACACAGAGACAAACTTAAGCGTGCAAAAAGGTGTTGATGGTGTTGTTTTTCATTTGTTTATTATGGTACTGGATTAGACAGGGATAAAGTGTGTGTCGTTAGTGCATGTGTACACAAATGAAAACACACATAATCAGGGGTTTGGGATTACACGGGGATAATACACTGTTATCGAACCACTGACTAAACACACAAACACACACACTTTCAGTTTACTATGTACATACAGAAACGCACACTGACGGGCAAAGACATACAGGTCAGTTTATGCTGGACAGTAGATTGTGTTCTTTTATCATATATTTTATTCTGATCTGGTGGTTTGGGCTTATAGGAGGTTTTGAATGCTCAACAATACAGTAAATTTGCATATCATAAAACAAATGGTCTCCATCTAGTTAAAGAGTAAAGACACTATTTCTTTGCATTACAAAGTGCTGAAGATGGAGTCATTTTTCTTCTTCTCAGGGACTCAGCAGGTCAGAAAACAGTAAGAAAAGGTTGATTTTGCAATGCAAAATTAATTGGAAAAACACCAAGTGTGTTTACATGTGTTTGCCATTGCTTCCTTGTATGTGCGTCTGTCTGCCGATGAGTGTATGTGACTTTGTATCATGGGGCACATTTAGTCACATCCTGAGCTGAACAGAATGTGCATTGAAGGGGAGGCAGAACCAATGAGAAACATGATTTTTCACAGCCTTGCTTCTGCTCAGAACAACGCACAAAAAATGCAGATATGGCAAACAAAAACAAATATATGTGTTTTATATGTATGTATGTATATATATATCTATATATATACACACACACACACACACATATATACACATAAACACAAATTATCCATTAAGGTAAGAAAGTCATGAGCTTTTGATAAGAATTGTTTATAGTGAATACATTTAAATGCCCATTTTTTAAAAACCTATTTTCTCTCTTTCACTCATTCACTCAAGAAAACTTTGGATCAAATACACACTACTTAATTTGTACACACACACACACACACACACTACTAGCTTGTGTCCAGACACATTTAGTGTTATATTCATGGCCTTTTGAATTCAGAGGAGAATTTATTATTGGGAGTCTAAATATGATATTAATCTGTTATATAAGCTCATATCAGCCTCACTGTGGGAAGAACCTCACCTCAGCTGTCCAACTGGAATTATGGATCATTCTCCATCTAAGATATTAAAGAGAGCTAAAGAGTCTTCATCTGGCGTGTTTCCCATCTTAATCCGTCTCTCCAGGGAACCTGGATATGTTTGTGGACTTCTGATATGTGTGCTAACGCAAATGTACTGCTAAGAGAAACCAACTAAAGACTCAGCAAATAGTTGGTTAACGAGATCTCTGCTTAATTAAGACCTCTTATTTGCAGACCACCCTTATGGATGTGTAAAGGCAGATTCTGCATAACCCTGAGAGTATTTCTCATTGATTGTGATCAGTGTTCAACTGTTCTTGGCCTGGCTTGAAAAATTAACAGAGAAAAATAAAAATTGCTCTGTAACTGCAAACTATGTAACTGAAATCTATGTGAAACAGGAGTAAACAGGACAGTTTCCATTTGTTTAGTTGGAGCATACAGTATATCTTCTTGGGTTTAAGCAGTCAGATTAATTCCATTTGGAATGAACAAAATTTGGTCTAGGTAACCACAGCCACTGTTCATTTATAGTGGTGAGATTATGATAACACTTGTTTAAATGTACCACATGTATCTAGAAATAAATGTAGCCATAATATCTTCCTTGTGTTGTTTGTGTCCCTAACCCTGTAACATTCTCCATGTGTGTGTCAGAGTGTGTCCACATCTCCCTCTCTTATTCTCAATGACCTACTTGAATTATCCTCACCCTCCTCTCTCTAGGATTATGCTGAAGGGCGCCCACTCCATTTGTCCATCAGGCAACAAGGCAAAGGAAGAGCTTTAATTGGCCCAGAAATACCAAGGAGACTAGGCTGGATCTAGACAGGCAAGGAAAGGAGGAAGAGAGGTAGGAGGGGGAAGAAGGGAGGGTTTAATAAGGTGTTATTTCCCACCAGCATTTTAGTGTTTATCACCGATGTTCCATGGCTGAGGGACAGAATTGTTTTGCATGGTCTGAGTAGCACCTACACATGTGTTTTGTGTGTCTAAGCAGACCATGCATGACTGCACCACCAGTTTAATGTTGGATCGTTTGTTGGAAAAATGTCACAAATATGTTTCAAGGAGGGGTGGCTCAGTGGTTAGCACTGTTGCCTCACAGCAAGAAGGTCCCGGGTTAGAGTTCGACTGGGTCCTTTCTGTGTGGAGCTTGCATGTTCTCCCTGTGTCCGTGTTCCCTCCGGGTGCTCTGGCTTCCTCCCACCTCCAAAGACATGCAGGTTAGGTGAACTGGAAACTCTAAATTGACCATATGTGTGAATGAGTTTGTCTGTCTCTGTGTCAGCCCTGCGATAGACAAGCAATGTGTCCAGGGTGTACTCTGCCTCTTGCCCAAAGACTGCTGGGATAGCTCCATTTCCCCCGTTACAGGACAAAAGGGTATAGAAAATGGATGGATAGATGGATGTTTCACGGATCCCAATACTACATCAACATTTATCATTGACTGGTTAGCCATTGTTCTTAAAATTGGTAAAACTCCATTGATTCCATCCATAGAAGATGACAGTACAGGCCTCATTTACACCTTGCATTAAAATGTGATCTGTAGCCAGACACGGTATCCAGACCCAGTTGCTCTTGTTAATAAAGTTATTTTGAATAATGTGTTATGACTTGCCGTAAATGGAACACATTGTAGTATTGTAAAGACCTGCCTCCTGAAAAATGATCACGCTGGATGCAGATTTATAGATAACAAGAACCTTTTTCAATGAAAGGTGTAAATGAACATCCTGACATTGGATGCCATTATTCAGATACACAGATTGGATTTAATACAAGGTGTATTCAGTGTTTTTCCATCCTTTGCCTTGTACTGCTTTGAAGACAAAACAGATTTTTGAAAAGCCTTGAAATGCAAAACAGATGCACTCATGTAAATTTAACTTAATAGATAGATCTTGGTGTTATTCCGAAATTCAATTTGGCTGTGATATTCTAATTCTTTTCTTGGTGAGAATTATTGATACAAAATACGATCTTCTATAAAATAATAAATAAAACCAAGAATAGTTATCCACTGCTATTTAACAGATCAGGCTTTATTATTATCGTTATTAGACGATACAGTTTGCTCCCAGCATTTTTTTTTTTTTACAAAATGTAATATCACTCTTTAATTCAGCATCCATCCAAAGCACCAAGCACCATCTGTTTGAATAAACTGCGTGGCTCAGTGACAGCATGACTCGCCAGATGACTGAAAGACTAAATGACTGGATGGTTGACTGACCAACTGCTGATTTTAATAACTATTGAACTCATGGACTAATGAGTTTAACAGTCTGATAGTCTGAAAAACTCTATCTGACTGAGTAAACAACTGAGTGATTAACTGTCTGTCTGACTGACTGATTAACAGATTGACTGATAAAATAATCAAATGTAATCCTGCTGTCAATTTATCCAATCATATTTCATCAGCTCATTAGGAAAATAATTTATCTGTTCACACATCTAATTAGAGACTCAAATGCTACCTGAGGTTCTCTTAACAAAGACTGATGAACCTTCTTTTCTAATACATGCTTGCATGCATACAGACACAAAATCATGTGTCTCTGTTTCACCTTTTAAAAATTCTAATGTATAATCTTCACAAATCAGTAGAACCCTTCAGTAATTAAAAAAATAGTATAATTATTGACTGAAAGCATTGAATGGATCACTGTATTACAAATCTTATATAGTTCCTGCCAAAAAAAAAAAATGATGAAGTCCACATGACATCCATCCTCTCTCTTCTTTTAAGATACTGAAAGTTGACAGTGTGATCTGATTGGGTGACATTGAAGAAACCACTTTGACAGTTTAAACAGAATCATTTAGAGGTGATATTGTACTCTAAAGTCTTGTAATTATCCAAACATTTTGTGAATTATGGGACTCGAGCTAGAATGACCAGTGAACAAGTTTCTTTAGATCCCTGCACACAAATTAAAGCACAACAGATTAAAAAAATCTTTGAAGAGAGATGTAAAATTGAGTTTGTATTGTCATGTGTGACAGGCTGTGTGCTTCGAGATTCATTCAGCTCATAATCAAGATTCAAAACAGTATTGTTCCCACAATGAAAACTATCTTGTAAACACACAAAGCATACAAAGCATAATTAGCCCAAAGCATAATTATAGTAAAAAGACACAATACAAACATGTTCACCAATAATAAAACCATAGAAAGAGCCAGAATTATGAGGTTGATCTGTGTCCTTGTGCATGCATGCGTTTGTGTGTGTGTGTGTGTGTAAGAAGTAATCTGCTTTGTGTTTTCCTGTGCTGATTTTCTACTTGACTCTGAAACAAAAGTACCCTCTGTCTCCCCATGGTACTTCACTGGGAAGGTGTAGACACACACACACACACACACACACACACACACACACGGATGAAATGCCCTGTCCCAGGAGTGTATGTTTCTTGTTGAATGGGATTACACAGTTGGTAACCATCCCTCCATATGAGTCTCTCTCTCCCTCTCATTCTCTCTCTCTGTCTCTCACATGCTAACAGTCAGACGGTATCGTTCAATGAATATTCATAACAAGCTGTTGCTTGGTCTTAGTCCAAGTTTATGTGTTCCAGTGAGTGTGTATGTTTGTGTAAATAAATGGATAGACAGGTAAACTAATTTTTCCCGATTCTCACCTCTGTCCACTTTATTTTTCTTTAAGCAGAGTAGGTTTTCTCTCATGGGTGTGTTTAATACAACAACCAAAAAACAAAAAGAACCACGGACTCTATCCTTCTCTCTCTCTCTCTCTCTCTCTCTCTCTCTCTCTCTCTCTCTCTCTTTTGCTGTCTCTGTTCACAAACACACACACACACAGTAGATGGTGCAGAAAAAATATGAGTTTGTTGGCTAGTACTGAGAGAGGGAGACAGAGAAACAAACTGATAAAAACACACAGACAGTCAGAGATGCACAAGATGAGATAAGGGCAGGAATAGAAAGTATAGTGTGTTTGTATGTCTGCTTACGTAGCATTATGCATGTGTGTATGGCATGTGACAGTCCAGTTGGCTTCAGGCGGCAGCTTGCCTGCCGCAGCTGTGGCGGTTTAACAGCTCTTACTGGAGGATTACCAGCTCAGTCTGAGTCAGAGCAGTGGCCTTGTCAGCAGCGAACATGTCACAGTGGTATCCAGATGACAGAATGGTTCGTCTTACCCCAAACATTTACTTAAAAACTAAAAGTAATAAAGTTTCTGTTGGCACTGGCAGAAGAGTTTTCTGATAATCAGCTTCATCATATAGAAATAAGTATATAAATATATATGGGAGTATTATGGAAGATCAAAAGTTTAGTTCAGTGATTAAAAAAAAACCACAATGCACTGAGTCTAGCACTTAAAATATGTTGTGTTTTCGCATAGGAGCCTGAAGGGACATTTACCAGGAATCACTTAAAACACCCACTAGTCAAATACATGACATGATCTCACATCATCATACACCGCATGACCTCACATCAACATACACCGCATGATCTCACATCAACATACACCGCATGATCTCTCATCAACATACATCTCATGATCTCACATCAACCTACACTACATGACCTCACATCAACTGTATCTGAGGGGAGCTACACATCAGTGCCTGACCATATTCATATAAGCAAGTCCCAACAGCTATATTTCATATGTTAACAATGACATATAGGTTTAAGATTTGGGTCTCAAAATACACCTAAAATGCTTTGTATGTTTGTGTTGAATATTAACAATTTTGCATAAACTTGTTAGAGGTTAGAAAACAAACTACTTTTGAATATATGGGGACATAAAATCAGGGTGAAAACCAATTTCAAGTGATCTGCTCTTTTTAAACACTCTGAGTGCTTAAAAAAAATAAAATAAAACAGCTTGAAAAATGAACGCACATATGAACAAACTTTCACCTAAACTAAATGAAAAAAATGTTTAAATGATGAAGTAAATTTTAATAAATCTAACCAGAAAGTGAAAAAATACAACCGTTAACAGAACATCTGTTCTCTGGCACGCTGTTGTCTATGGCTGCCTGACGAGGCGTGACCAGACACCACGGTAACGACAGACACAACACCTCGTTAGGCCCTCGTTAAGCTCTGTTAAGGCCTCGGTCGTTATGTTTTCTGTTAATGAGTCTGCTTGGAGGTTACTGAGCTGTGGAAGCATTGGGGAATGTGTTGGTGCCTTGCTAATGCAACAAGCTAACACATGGCCATGGAAGGAGAGAGTGAGAGTGTGTGTGAGTCTGTGTGAGAGAAAGAGAGAGATCGTTTGTTTTTTTTGAAACATGGAATAATAATTCTGCAGTCTTGTTTTAGAAAAAACCAAAAAGAAAAAAGTGTCAGTACAGCATATATAGTTCAGTGTAACTTGGAGGCATTGGTAGAGCCTAGAAAACCAAGAGGCAGATGGATCAGCTTTCAGCATGGTTCTGTTCCAGTCTGAGGTGCAACAGCACAGGAGAAGTCTTGGTGAAGACCAGGCTGTTGGGTCTGCAGGCAACAGATGACATGTTTCTAGTCTAAATAAGAATATCCTAAAAACATTTCAGAGATAAATTGCCTCCCTTAGCATACCATGATAGATGTTTTATGGTTAAAACATGTAATAAATTATAGGCACTTATTACCTGATGTTCTTGAAGGATATCACAAGTGACAAATGGAACCAACAGCTGCAACGCCATTCCATGCTGGTCATGTTTGCACATGGAGGATGTTTGTGGCTTGGATTAGGGTGTAGTCCTGGGATGTACAATGTGGAGCCTTTCCTTACTTTAAGCATCTGAAGGAGCATTTTGGCCCATCAGCCAATGGATCCCGATGACATCAAAATCCAAGAGCTGGAATCAGAATTCAGCATGACTGTGTGCTTTTGTTTCTGATTGACTTGAAAGGTGTATGCAGAAATACTTCAGCTAAGCAAGGGGTAAGGATCGTACTAAACTGGTATGGGCTTGAATTAAATTTGATGGATTTTACTAAGTTTCACATATTTGGGTAGAGCTCAAAATGTGTTTAGGAGTCTATATTTGTGATGAGAATATCCACTCAGTCATGAGCTAGGTCTCTCTCTCTCTCTCTTTCTCCCCCTATCTCTGTGTGCATGTGTGAGTTTGCATATTTGTATGTGTACATGTACATACAGAAAGATGATAATTTGGTTGCAGCAGTTAGTGGTAGCAAGAGACTGATACATTGCTGCCCAGGGCTGGCATGTAGAGTTGCATATTTTTTGGAAAAAAAACTGTGAACTGGCACTGGACATGGAAAAGTTTGCTGACCTGTGTCCTAGGGGCTCATTTCCACAGACCAAACCCAACAGATGTTCTTTTCCATTGGTACACTATGCATGCTTTAGCCAGGATGGACAGAGAAAAGTCATCTCTTTCTCTGGTTCTGTATCCATCTCAAAAAGCATTTGCAACAACATTACAGTCATTCTGACATGTAAAAGCACAGAACATTGTACTTTTAAAATATTGTCTCATTTGAACACTTCTGCACCAACTAATGGCAGCATGTTTCAGGACCACGGACAGCACTACATGGGCTATGTCTAAATAGAGATGCTCAATTTCAGAATAGTCTCCATAGCGCTGTCCTTGGGTCTGAATATTGTTGGCAGATGATCATTTTCAAGTTTTATTATTAAACCTGTGGTGTTGATACAGTATATGTCAAGGCAGATGATTATATCAGGAGAAGCTTTTAGTGTGGTGTAGAGTCACAGGGGTAATTTACATCACAATATGTTGACATCCAAGTTGAAAGAATCATTTTAAGATCAGATAACACTTTTTTTGATCCCCATGGAAAGTCATATGTTCCAGCAGCACAAAAGATGATTGTTGGTCTGACGCTGGGTGTTTAAAATACTGGACTGTCTTTTGAGTTAGTCATCGAAGTTACGTGGGTGTGTGACTTTGTCACACACCCACGTAACTTCGATGACTAACTCAAAAGTCTCAAAGTGTATCTTTACACCTTACAGATGACAGCGTAGAGGTGAATTTGCACAAGAGACTTAGAAGGGAAGATTAATGAAGAGAGAAGTGTATCAGATGTGATGTTTTGCTTTAAAACAGAGGAGAATTTAGTTTTGCAGGGGAAATGAAACAAAGAGGTCTGTGTACTTTGGAAGTCCTCCAGAATTTGTGCAAGTGTGGCTTATTCATGAGGTTTATTTGTGCATGCATGTGGATGGCACACCTCTGTGCTGGTCTGCCTCTTTGTATCATTGTGTCTGCCTTTATCTGTTTGCCTTTTCCTCTTTGTGGCATGAGCAAACTGTTTTAATCAGTGGTGTGTGTGTGTGCATGTGTGTATTGTATGTGCTCCTATGTGTGGATGAAGCTGAACAAATAAAGCTAGTTTCCTCTTTGATTGTGTTCACAGTGTCTAGCACTCAGTCTGTAATTAGCACACAGACGGCCATCTGTCCAAACAACCAGCTCAAAACAACTCCTGTCCTGCTCACTTTCTCTGCTTTCACAGCAGCCATCCACCGCTAACTCCTGTTTGCTCATTCTTCACTGTCCATCTGCCCGTCTGCCTCTGTATACCTCCATCTCACTCTCTCTGCCTCCTTGTCTCTCTACCTTTTTTATTGTTTGCTCACTTTTCCACTCCATTTGTCTGTTCTTTTTCCCCTCTTTTCTCATTTTCCATCTTTCTGTCTTAGAAAAAAAAAACTACAGTGACAGCTTTATGGGGAATATTAAAGGACCGGCGATTTTGCCAAAATATACAACCCGCGTACATGTTATGTTATTGACAACCATTTCCCAGAATCTACCACTGGAGAGGTAAATTTTGGAATGGTTTTTCCTACCTTCCAGACTGCCATTGGTTTCATTTCAATTTAGTATGCTATAAAAATCAACTTATAGAGACTTGAAACACGCTTGAGATAAATAATCCTTCACAGCAAACATTCTGTCTATTAGGTTTTTTTTTCTCTTGAAGTAAATTACAGATCTTTTTTTTTTTTTTTTNCTTTTTTTTTTTTTTTTGACACAGTTAGTCCTGGAATGCATTACAAGTTGATAATGCCTAAAAAATAAAAAAATAAAAAAATAAGAGCAACTGTTGAATTATCATATAAGAGGAACTTAAAAGGGATTGCACACATTGTACTTAATCATTTGAATCCAGTGATTTGGAACTTGCTACAAAACCATTTTCTTAATAAATCATTTTCCTTTTTGTAGGACTTTCTCTGCTATCATTCTGTAAATACTGGCTCAATTGCTTTATTGTCATTATGGATGAGAGTATAAATGGATAAAATGAAAACTAGGATTGCTTATGCATTGTGTGGATATGCAGCCTATTTGCAGTCTTGGTTATTGTCACACACATCAACACAAAAACACACTAACACACTAAGCACACTAACCCAAACTCACAGGGGAAATGATCCAATGTGCAATATCCTTCATTTAGAATGTTAAGGCCAAATTATGTCATAGCTGTGTGTGTGTGAATGTGTGTTCCTGTGGGGGGGACAAATGAAATGAGTGTAATTAAGTTGTCAGTCGCAGCAGACTTTTGTTGAGAATTAATATGTAGCAGCCAGCAGCCACCTCTGTGTATGTATGTGTGAAAACCTCTACCTCTATGCCCACCCCCCCCTCAAAAAAAAAAAAAAAAAAAAAAAAAAAAAAAAAAAAAAAAAAAAAAAAAAAAANCCCGCCCCCCCCCTCCTTCTGATGACTTATTTCTCAAATGTGGAGTCCATTTGTTTTTATTGTGTGTGTGTGCGTGTGTGTAAAAAGAAGAATGAAGGATTATCAGTGTGCATTGCATTGCAAAGCAACTGTCCTTTTATTCAAGCTATACATCATATAGAGGGGCAGGGAATGTATGAGCATTCATCTGGAACCTATTATGTGACTGAACAGCATAATGAACACACACGCACCCACACACTCGCGCTGGACTAGTCCGAAATTATGTATCTGTATTGCACGGTGTGACAGACTTTCACAGTCAAGCAGACAAACAAACTAGTATAAAAACAGACACACAGAGATTAGAATCAGATGCCCACAGGGTTCATGGCAAATATCAACATTTGCTGACGGCAGGGTCCATGTGCAATTTCTAAGACTTTAAGCACAGAAATATCTCTACAATGATATCTGGAATCTTCAGGGATTTTTCACTGAATTGGTGAAAAGTTTATCACAGCGATGCTCTGCTTTCAAACTGTGCTGTCAAGATCTGGCAATAAAAACACAGAAGGAAAACGTGATGCGTGCTAGGCAGAAGGATGGGATGGTGGATGGATAAAATTCCATGTAAAAGATTAAGGTTCTAGTGTCTGGTTGATGTGGTGTGTTGATTTAATACTAATAATCCTTAATTCGATGGTTGAAAGTTCATTTCTGCTGGTTTCATGATGGCAGTGCTAAAGTTATTGGCAAGCACATGTCACCGATGGTATCACTATAGCAACAGATGGAAGTGGAGATGGAAACCAGCAACTACCTTGTAAAATAGGAAAAACATATTTTAAAAATCCACAACACTGTTGTATGCTTTGGAAAATATTCAACAGAATTGGCAATATATGATGAATTTTAAGGGTGTAGCACCACCTCGGTCCTGTAAGAAAACTGAAAGTGATTCAGTTGGCTCAAGGTATCTATGCTTCTGAATACAAATCATATTTGATTTAAGAAACATTCCTAGTGTGCCTTTGTGTGTGCGTGTGTGTGCGTGTGTGTGCATGTGTGTGTGAGTGAGTGATTGTTTTGTTGAATTTTATCTGGGAACAGTTTCTAGACAGTTTTCATAGATCTTGGTTGGAGTAGGGACAGCTGGGTAAATCCATCTCTCACTGTCTCTGTCTGCCCTCATTTGTTTCCCTCCTCTTCCCTCCTTCCCTTCTTTACCTCCCTCCTTTCCTCCCTTACACATCCCTCCTGTTGTTCCCCCTCCTCCTTTTCTGCTCTTATTCTTCCTCAATCTTTTCCATTCCCTTCATCTCCCACTTTTTCCCCTTCATTTCCTCCTCCTTCCTCCTCCTTTGCTCTCTCTCTCTCTCTCTCTCTCACTGTAATTGATAGTACCCTGTGCTGTTATTTCATCCAAAGGGCCCTGTAAACAAAATTGTCTCTGACAGAACCAATATGGAAATCTCAAGGAGTGGGACCACGAGTTATGGCCTGGTATGGTATGTGTGTGTGTGTGTGTGTGTGTCTGTGTGTGTGTGTGTGTGTGAGATAGAGAGAGAACAAGATGAAGAGTGTTTCTCAGTTCTGCGTAATAAACTCTAGTGTGGCTGGTCATTAAGTAGGGTGTGAGTGTGGGTACGTATGTGTGTTGAGGAAGGGTCAAGGCCAAATTGACATCAAATGGTCTAAATTAGCCCCACTTGTCTCCATTGATTTACGGTGGGTGAGTAAATTGCATCTGTAGCGGGAGAGGAACGGTGGGGGAGGGGCTGGAGGTTTCTCCGTAATTGATCTCAGGCCTCTGCTGTGTGTTTGGGCACACGCTGTACAACATAGAGGGGAGGTGTCATCATGGCAAAAAAAAAAAAANAAAAAAAAAAAAACAAAAAAAAAACTTCAGTCTAAACTTCTGCTCTAATGGCTAGCAGGCACTGAGATCTGAGAGAGAGGAAGCAGGTGATCTCTGAACTCTTTCAAGTCATTATCAGTCATAACCTCCTAATCTGTTGATTTTCCCCATTGAGGGACCATGCCAGCCATTTTGCATGTTTGAGCCTAATATATTCAATTTTCATACGTTACATTACTGACAACCATTTCCCAAAGGATAAAAACCGTATTTCAGTTTTCCAGATATTTTGCAAAATCTCTTAATCTTTCGAAATCAAATACTCAAGTGATACACCCACCTAAAAAAAATCAGTGTTTCACCTGTTAATAGTTACGCAGCCTTATGAACTCACAGTTGTTTAAATTTTTCGATAAACACAGGTCTTCTTTTGGGACTATATTCCCCAGTGGAGACATACATTTACTCTGCAACTTTTATTGCGCTTAAACGCTAAAATTACGTAACTTTGAAAAAACCTGAATATATGTCTTGTTTGTGATGATGGATTACCTATCCCAAGAACGTTTCAAGTATCAATAAGTTGATTTTAATAGCGTACCAGAATGAACTGAAACTAATGGTGGTCTGGAAGGTAGGAAAATTTCTTTTAATTCACTGTTCCAGTAGTATGCTTTGGAAAATGATTGTCAGTAATGTTGCATTTATGAAAATTAAATATATTAGGCTCAAACATACAAAATGGTTGGTATGGTCGCTTAAATGTGCCCTGAAGTTACTCTGAAGTTTCTTTTCTCTTCATTGAGGCCATATAATGTTTACACTGATATATAAATATTCAAACAGAAGATACTCATGCTTCAATTTTATGCAAAATTCAGCCTGACATATTTGGTATCTTTGGAAACACTGGATCACCACTAAAATTCAGAATTCTGTGGGTTTTAATTGTGCTTGCACAAAAAGTAGAACACATGAACATAAAATAAGTTCACTTTTTATGGATTAAAAAAATCATGTATTTCCAAAATGTCAAATTTTCAGTATCTCTGAAAAATGCCTTTGTTTCATCTCAGTGACACTATATTTTAGAAGTTAACATTTTAACATTATTGTGTGAAATTACTGATAGTATTTTTTTCATAAGATTTTAAATGCAGGAGTTTATTTTTTCTTGTACGTTTCATTGTAATATTGACACTTTTATGTAAGTAAAGGATTTGAGCACTGTCCATCACTGCAGGTGAGTTAGAGAAGGCAGGATTTTGTGTTGAAGATGTATTACGTAAAGGGATGTCAAAATCATATATATATATCTACACACACACACACACATACATATATATGTATAATTTTTTTCAGACTTACGAATACACTATGTAAACTGTCAGTGATGGGATGAGGAGGCACACTAAGCCAGAAGGTTAAAAATGAACCTGTGAATCCAAAGATTTTCGTCCTAATCCGTGGATTGTGTGTGGAAATCTGGATGGGGCAAGCAAATGATACATTTTTTTCCGCCTCCCTGACAATAACTGCTGAGGTGTAGCAAGAATTGCAATGCACTTATCCTCCATTTTCCCTGGCAGAGCTGCTCAGTAACCATCGAGGCTGTGGTTGGTCTGGACGATTCCTATGTGAATGAATCAAAAGCTGAGAATCACATTTCATCACACCCCATTCATTTATTAAAAAAAACAAACAAATAAAAAAAAACAAAACAAGAATATTCAGCTAGGACCCTATCTAACAACTTTCAAACCAGACCACAGAAATGCATAAGTCTTGCTCACTCTAAATTTGTTGCTATGAACATGAAGTCCTGCAAGGTTTGTGTCCTTTGAAACAGAGGTTAATGTATTTACAGAGAAAAGCACATTTTGAAAGCTACATAATTTCAATGGAGTTACGTGTGGCTTTTTGCTTCATTGTGTAAAATTGTTTACTACCCAAACCTCTCTATGAAGCCGAATATAAAGGCAAGTTAGTGGGCTTTTCCTGGCAGGGAGATGGAGGAGAGGAAAGAGGAGAAAATAAAGGAGCTGAATGTGAGGGAATGAAGGGAGGTGGGGAGAGGTGGAAGAGAAGAGAAAGAACAAGTTAGATGATATGAAAAAATAAAAAGAGAAAACAAGCAACAAGTACAGAATTAATAGACTTAAGATGAAGTGTCAAAGCAAGAAAATGAAAATGAAGCAAAAAAAAAAAAAAACTTCTGGGTGTTCATGCATGTGTCTGGCAATTTGTGTGTGTGTGTGTGTGCATGCACATGCGTGTGTGTGCACTACAGTCTGTTTCCAATTTCAGATTGAATACAGGCAATATGTGATGCAAGTTATTGATTCTCTCTCTTCTCTCCTTCCTTCTTTCTCTCTCTACCTCCTTCCCTCATTCTCTCTGTCTCTCTCTCTCTCTCTGATTTGTCTGATTTGTAGTGCTTGATAGTGTTTTTGCCATGCATTAATATGGCAACAAAAACCAGTTTGAGCGAGACAGAAAAGCATCATGTCACTAATACAGTGCAGTACACAAACTAGACACACACACACACACACACACACACACTATGGTTTACATTGAAGCATGACCTGTTACACAAAATAATCCCGCATTCTTCCTTCGCACATGATATACATGATCAACAAACATATACGCACACATGCACATGCTCACACATATATACAGGGACACACACAAACACACACACAGCTGCACACTAAGCCCGAGCATGTTATCTCTCTGTCTCAGCACTGCTATATGATCTGTGTGTAAGAGCAAATGTATGTGCACCACGGTAAGTATGTGAGTACTGTCTACCATGGTATTCAATCAATGAACATCATAAGGCATCATATCCACATGTAGGAAGAAAACATTTGCTCCCTTGAAAGGACCATACCAATGTTTTTGCATGTTTGATTGCAATAAAATACTACATACTGTACACATTGCTACTGACGACCATTTTTCAAACCATAAAACTGTATTCTACTTTTTGTGTTATTTTGCCACATCTCATATTTCAAAATCAAATGTTCAGGTGATACACCCACCTTAAAATTCAGTGTTTTCACCTGCTAAGATCTCAACATATCAACGTCTCTAATGTCTCATAAGATGATTTTAGTAGCATACTAGAATAAACTCAAACCAATAGCTCCTGGGAGGTAGGAAAAACAATTCTAAAATGTATGTAGTATGTTTTGGAAGTTTGGCAGGCAGTTATGTCACGTGTATTGTATTAATAGGGATCAAGCATGCAAAATTACAGATATGCTCCTTTAATAGATGCTGCTGTATTTTGGAGTTACATATTATTTTCATGATCTGCTTTATGAATCTACTTCACAAAAACTTTATTGCCAGAAAAAAGCAAGCTAATTATTTTGAATTATTATTATTATTTTTTAAATCTGTGATCTGTGTCTACCGGTCACTATCATTTATTGACTGTGTCTAACATACTGCAGGTGGTCAATCCTGTTAGCTGACCCCAAATATTGACTGCATATTTAGACTAATTTGTTAATTATAATTAGGCCAATGCTTTATATCCACAGTTGCCAAGATTATGGGAACCAAACTGCTAGCAGTGATATTGCTAGTGCCAGCCTCCTGGAAATGAGCAACACCAGACCTGCCTTGAGCTGCCATAGTGTCATATTCCAGAGGTTGGCAACCTATTTAACGCCCCATGCAAGATTTAAAATAAATAAATAAAAAAAATTCTGCTGTGCCAGTGCGGAGCCATTATCCAATCTCTGTTGTCTGGTGTGACTCTAACCACTGAATCCAAATGGCAAATCATCTTCTTACTGTGCACGCATGCAAGCATGCACGTGCGCGCGCGCACACACACACACACACATACACACACACAAAGAGAGAGAGAAGGACAGAGAGAAACGGGGAGACCCTGCTCATTGACTCATGGATATTCACATCACAACTATCAAAGTATCCAACCATCCATCCATCCATTCCCTGCACTCACTTATCCTCATTGTCATGAGGGGGTTGGAGCCTATCTCAGGGTTCATTGGGCAAGAGGCACGGTACAATATGAACAGATTACAGTCAGTCACATGGCTAACACACACAGTGTTAGCAAATTTGGGTTTCCAATTCATCTAAACTGCAGCACTCACCAAAACCCCTTGCAGACACAGGGAGAACATGAAAACGCCACACAGAAAGCCACCAGGCAGATTCAAACCCAAGACCTTCTTGCTGTGAGGCGATTTCAGGCTGTTTACTCCTAACCGTTGCCAAAATACATGTAAAGATACAAAGAATGTGACTGAAACTTGTACTGCTTACCAAATTAGTTTGATCCTTGTCCCTGCTTGCTGTGGCTGAGCTGCTGTATCTGTTCATAGGTAGAGTTTCATAATCCATTCTCATTTCCCAGTTCAGCGTAATTGTCCTTTCTCCCACAGGAAGACAGTGATTACAACAAGACACTCAATCTAAAGCCCCATTCAAACATGATTAATATTCCAGAGGGAGATAATAAAATATTTGTCTTGCTCCTCAGTAACCACACTAATTTTTCCACATGGCATATCAGCTGTTGTCAAATTACAGAAGGTGGTTCTCAACACTTACTCAAATGGGTCCGTTTAAATTCTCATCGACATGCTTTTAACAGTGTCTGCAAGGTGATAGTAAGTGTAGCCTACTATAAACCACTCCAAGACAGAATGGTTATGTGTATGTAAGAGCCAATTAAATGACTTTGCTGGGTTTCACTGGCTTTTTTTTGTTTTGTTTTGTTCCTTTGCCTTATGGGTTCTGCAACATCTGTTCGTGTTAGCATCTATCACTTAAGCAAAAACCTTTTTTACTTCTTTTATTATCACACAGAACTCAAGCTGTGCCCTAAAGTCAGAAATACACTTAAAAAAACAAGGTGTTTCTCCAGACAGAACCTAAATTGGAGGAACAATAAGTACACAACAAGTATTTGTGGTTGTAATTACAGTACCACCCCTAGAGAAATAAATCTCAACTGAATGGGGCTTAGCACAGTACTGTCTTCTTGAATGCTGTCTGTGTCTTCAAGAAGACAGGACACATGCTTGAAACAGACAATTAGCCCACATGCTTTTTCTAATATTTGCCATATATTGCTGGTGCGTATTCAGATTTGACACAAATGATTGCTGGAGTGGCTTGATGGTCAAACAAGTTGAGATACTGCACTGTTAGTCTGTATGCGTGAGTGGTGTGCATGTACTTGTATACTAATACTCTCCATAAAATGTGTATGTGCAAACTTGAACATGTTACATACACTACTTCTAACAAAGTGGCTGGTGTAGTATAATGGAGCAATTTCAGCACCATGGAACTGCCCACCAACCAGCACAAAGAGCCAAGCTATTGGCTCTATTAACATTGCATTGTAAGATGTCTTGTAGATCCAGTGTAATGACTCTAATCACCAGGAATAATTTGATGTAACTTTAATTTCTTTTTCTTTTTTCAATTATCCTGTTTACTTGCAACCAGGTATTAATACCTGCAACATTACCTGCTTAAACCATAAGTTGATTATAGTTTTACAAGCAACTAAATATAATTGAAGTATCATCAAATCCAAGTGCTTTTATCACAGTTTGGGGCATCCTCCATTAAAAATATTGGCATGGTGAAAAACAAATGGCCAAATGGCCTTTAAGCTTCTGTTGGCATCTCTTTTTTATGTGCTTTTTTATGTTATTACATTTTGCTGATATCCCTTTAAAAAAAAATAGGATTACATGTTTCTGTTATCACTAGAGGAAGGATTATAGAGATGGTTTATACATGTGACCTTGCTGACCACACCTCAAATAAATGATTAATCTAGAATAATAATTTGATAAATACATAGGAAATCCCATCGGTAATAGTTAGGGTGTGCTGATTTTGGCTTGGCTGATAAGCTCATCTATGAACCTTTATTAAACAATTACATTGAAATTGAAAGTGATACTCATTGGGCTGGACTCTTTTCATTATAGTTTTCAGACCTGCTTTTTGGTAAGTCACAACATGATAGCATTATACATGAGTGTGCTTGGATCCCAGGATGATGGATGATGGATATGCTTTTGACCAGTCACAATGTCTTCAGAGGAAGCAGTTGTAGTAATAATGGTAACTTCCAACTTAATACTAAATAACAGGATATTTGTGAAGCAAACTTCTGGTTCATTTTGTACTTTTCCCAAATTAGGGTAGAGGATAAATGCACTGAAGTAGGGTTGTGGGTGGAAGTGTTTGTAAACCACTCATATAGATAAATGGTTCTCAACCTTTTTGGCTCACACCTCCTAAAAACAAAGTAATGCCAACTCACACAATTGGGTTTGTGCCTTCTTGTTGAAAAGCATGCAGATTCTAGGGCAAAACACTGGTTCTGTTCCGGATTCTAGTGATACACTTCAACTTCAGAAACGTGTGTTAGGTTAATGCTCCTGCCATTGCCCTTGACCAAGGTACTAGGCTGAAAAGACCTGGAGTTGGTCCCTTGGCACCATACTGCAGATGTCCACTACTCCTAGTAGTTTCAATGGGTCAAATGCAGAGGACAAACTTCCCACAGGGATCCAAAAGAGTATAAAAAAACTTCTTCAGCTTACCATGACCTCTGACCTCCTAGTACCAAAGAGAAAGAACAAGGGTTTCCCTACAGAGATGAGCAAAGTACAGAATGGTTATTATTCCACAGAAGCACATAAGACTGCAGGAACTATTTTCCTTTTATTTAAGGACAGGCATTAGAGCAAACAGGTGAAGACATTGGCAATGGTGTGTGTGACTCAGAAGGCCAAGAGTGATGTGAACATTTCAGCCTGTGACACAATATGTGAAGTGACTGCAGTGCAAAGGTCATCTCACCACTGTGAAAACATCAGGGAGAGGACTTCGATGGGTGCTTTGATGACCACTATCACCTCAGGGTGGGAACAGCGCAGCAGCAGACTGACAGTGACGAAGGAGGTCATATTGTGATTCTTTAGTTGTTCATGGCTGAAGTACATCTGAGACATTGCTGAGAGCTCAGCGTGTTTTTTTATGTGAGAAGTAAAAAGATTCCTCCATACCTGTCTTTTTAATGACTTTCTCTATTTCCATCCCCCATCCCCCATATTAAGCCTGCTGCCTGGCCTCTGTCTTCACTGGATACTTGTCTGCAGCAGGTATCAGGAGTTTAAAGCAAATGGAAATCATTCAAGTCTTGGCTACATTGTATTTGCCAAGTATCATTTTCAGTCTTGATTATTTTTGGAAGCAAACTTTCAAGTGATTAATGTATCTTAAATGAACTTTTTGCCAACATTATGTTTTCCACTATAGTCTGCACACTATATTAATTGAAATGTTCATTTTGCTGAATTCATACATTACTAATTGCTTGACTAAAAATTGTGAAAATGCTGGTAGAAGGTTCAATAACTTGAGTTCTTTTTATTGACAAACAGGAAATTGGTGGTGCAGTCTTATCTTTTAGAAATGATGTTTCCTGTAGTCATGGTAGCAAACCATTACTCCTCAAGTTTTTTTTTTTTTTTTTTTTACTTTATTTGACCTTTTCAGGCAACATGTTTTTGATCATTTATCTTGGATTAGTACACTGTATATACATTGTTTTTAATACTATACCATAACCAGACATTCTGAAGCTAAAAAAAGAGGGCAAAACTTCTGAATATTTCCTCTTGGGGGATGAAAACAAAGTGCAGCAGTAGTCCAGTAAGGATACACTAAAAGTGGGACTTCTATAATTAAAGAATTTAGCTGGGAGTCATCCTGAGTGAAGTGCAAAAGTAGAACAGGGCAATGTCAGCCTAGCAGTGAAAAAGCACAGCAGCCACCATGAGAACCATATATAGAGAACATATTCTTCCCTATTTCTAAGTCTCTGTCATTTATTTATTATATTACTATTACAGAAAGTGCTTCATTTCAGCATTACAATTCAATCTATGTGAGTTTGAGTAAAAGTTTAAACATCTTTTCATAGGTGCTCAATGATAAAAGAACATGGATGTTAAAAGAAACAAGGATGCTTCCAATATTTTACCCACATTTTTTAAAACTCATATTGTGAAAGATGTAATATTTGCTTATGTCTCCAGATTTAGAGGGAGATTATCTGCAGTTCCTTTTGCTGTGGGTCAACTTTCTTCCAAACATCCAGCAGGGCCTCAGTGGTATAAAAACATTATATTTGTACAAGTATCACTCTGAATCTCATGCTTGCTTTGGCTGCTGCCCTGAGAGGAAAGTTCAGTAACATATTTAAAACTTCAAGTTATAAGGGATGGTTTCCTGAAGGAAATTAGAGTAATGTCTAAAATATTTAGATTTATTAGGGTTGGTGAGTTTGAGATGTTATTGTTGTTAGAGCTTTTTTTTTTTTTTTTTTTTTGTCTTTTAGCTATTTTACCTTTTTAAAATTATTTCATTGCATTATCATCAAGGAGGAAAGATATTTTTTCTCACTCTGTGATTGCAATATGGTTGAGATGGCAACATGGCTGAGCTGACAACATTTGAACTTTGAACCTAGATGTGAAAAAGTAGAAGAGTGAGCAGAAACTCGGATTTATTTATTTTTTTTAAAAAAAGCAAATGAGTAGTGACACAGGACAGCATAAATTACAGAAACAAATAGCAGAAAGAAGTATTAATGGACACTTTAAGATGGGAGACTTCTTCAGTGACAAACATACACTAGAACAGATGAGAGATGAATGAAGAGTGAGGAATCCTCAGTGTGATTACCTGTGAATGTCAGCTCATTTACTGACTCTTCCTGAAAGGCGACACTAGGGGGGGCTGTCGCTCTTTTGTAGCCCCTTTGAGAAGCCCTGGGTTGAGACAGACAGGCAGTCAGACAGACAGGCAGACAGACAGGCTCACGTATCCACGTCTCCGGAAATCCTCCCATCCTCCGCAGACGGACTGATTTGCAATTCAATAAGTCACAATGTCATCTCTTTAGCTTTTACACATTTAGCTGACAAAGGGAACCAGGCCTTATGAAATATTGTCTCGGACTTAAAGAAGAACTTAATATTCGCTCATCTGCCTTCTTCAGCCTCTCTCTCTCTCTCTCTCCCTCCACCATCGATAGAAAGTGACTGAGTTTTATTACAAGGTGCTGGGTGGATCACATTTTTGCCTTTGAACGAGCAGTCACGCCATTGAAGGCGGATGTGTGCGCGTGCGTGCTCCGTGTGCACTCGGGCGAAGTTGCGTCTATCGATTACAGAGAGAACAGGTGTAGTGTGTGTCTGGCTATGAATAATGCAGGAAGAGGCTTTGAAAGGATAAACACACACACACACACACACACACACACACACACTTCCTTAACTTATGTTATGTGGGTATGCCATTGTTCATCTAGCAGTACATCTTCTGCTTTCATTAATGTTTTGAATCCCTATAATTATCCTGTATTTTTGTTTAGGTGCATCATTTTGAGTTTATTTAATTGTTTGTTTGGGTTGTGTCTGCTGTTTAAAAAAAACGATTTTCAATAACTTTCAAAAATAACTACCTAACTACATAACTAAATAGTAAGAAAAACAACAGCAAGCGAAAAAGAAATCAAAATATAAATTGCAACCGCCTCCATTGGCTTCCTCAGTTGTCACTCAAACGCCTAAGCCCCGCCCACCTACCCCACAGCCTCCACTGGCCCTCCTTCTCCTCCTCCATCCACCTCTTCTGCCGGCTGGTGGAAACGTCGGACCTCGTCCTCTTTTGTCCTCTCCTCTTCTCCCTCCATCCCGCGGACGGGTGTACACAGCCTCTCAAGTTGAGCCCAGACGCACAAACAGAAAAAGGAGAAGAGTAGGAGGATAAACACAGGAAGGAGGGAAGGAAGGAAAGAAAAGGGAGAAAGCGGCCGGAGTTGCGACAGGGCAAACGCATTTTTGGATTTTGTTCATAAGCATTCTGGGGGTTTTGATCCTAATTCCGGAGGGACAAACATCTATTAAGTCTAGTAAGTTGACTTTTTAGGAATTCTTAGTTCACTCTAACGGTCTCTTTAAACTTTGAAAGACAGAAAAGTGTGATGAGGAAGCAGAGAGGCTGAGGTATCAGCTTTAGCCGTCCCGTTTGGATACATAAAGTAGAGGAGCGCACCGGGGAGAAAAAGCTCCCCACGGGGGATAACGTGTTCTTTCGTTGATTCTGGCTTGAAGAAGACACACCGCAGACTTTTTGGGAGGAGGATTAAGAGAGAAGTCAGCCTACACCGGAATTGTCCATCGGGGATTTCGCCTTTATTTCTTAACCCAGAAGGATTTATAATTGACTCAAAACCCATTTGCGTGGTCAAGCACGGTTGGAGCGCAGTTTGTTTCAAAATGAGATTATTGATGGCACCGATACGGTAGTGCTCTATCTGGGGGGGGGGGAAAAAAACAAAGATATAAAGAAAAAGACCCCTCTTGTCCGTTTAGTGAATAGTCTCGGAGGTTTTTACCGACAGGAAGGGATGGAGACGTTGCGGGTCTGGAGAAGTGGAGGCGCGCCGCTGGTGAGATTCCGTCTCTGGAAAGCGGTGCTTCTGCTTTTCTCGTGGAAAGGTAAGAGATGACATCCAGGGAAAAACTTGTTGACGGATTGAAACGGTGCAAATTAAGAATGGCGTACACATTTTCAACACGTCTTTTCTTGATATTATCTTTGCAAAGGAGAATTTTAGGGTGGGAGTAACTTTTTGTAGTCTTTTACCTACTAAAAGCTTGTTGGCTATTCTTCGTCGCATCGTATGGAATATTGTTGGTATGTTTTCTCTGCTTATTTGGTGCCTTGATGTGCGGTTTGGAGAGGAGTGATACTCAGACTTCGCTCTGCAGAAAGCTAAAAACTACTTCTAAACTGACTTTAACCACATTTTAAAGTCTATCATAAATAATTGACAGTACCAAGTGTCAAACTGGCCTAAGTTGCACGAGGATATCGTCTTTTTACGCATTTCCGAAAATATGAGACGTGAGTGGAGGTCATGATGCCATCCTTTTAATTTCCCACCACACCACCGGCTTTAATATTTAAGCGATGTCAGTTTATTTTTTCCCCCCTAACTGACAATCAATTAGTACATATTCACCTTGACACTTCCTGTGCCCGTGCGTGTGTGTGGAATAATAAGTAATTGACTGAGCGAAGCTCGAATGACAGATGCGCGCTAACTCTAAGCGGTGCCACCGGAGATGAGCAAACACCGGTTAGTCGGATCTGTCTGACCCTAAAGGGTCCCCGCTTTAAGGCTTGGAGAGTAGTAAAGAACTTCCGGCAATGTTTGTACAACAAACATAACAAATCATTTCTTTATTATTCAGACAGTTAAGGAGAGACAGGACGGACCGGTGGATGGCACATGGTTTCTATTTCTCTGCTCCAGGAACTGAGTTCAGAAAGCAAAATGTGGAACAGGCGGTCTGGTCTCTGAGTTCTTGGTTTAGGGTGAACTAAAAGAAAAGCTGCGCTAAATATTCTCACCTTCCTGTGTAAAATATAAAATAAAGTACAATCAGAATGATTAACAATGTGGAGTTCTTCATAAAAAGCTTCATTTGGACTGAGGTATTTTATCACCTTTTAGAGAGAATCAGACAGACCCAGCTTATAACAGCATTTATCCCACAACTCCATTAACATTAACATTATTGTTAGAGTGCGCCTCTTGCTCAAAGACACTTCGGCAGAACAGAACTTGAGATACTCCCGCTTTCAGGTCGCCACCATCCCCAAACCTCAAAGCAAAAAAAGGGGTAAAAGGTAGAAAAAGACTCACATATCTGAGGATGTGTCTGCGCGTTTTTATTCCCGTGTTTCCACACAAATAATAGCCAATTATATATCACATTCCACTTAACGTGTCTGGATTCGCGCTTGGATGTGTGTGTGTGTTTTTATCAACTGTGATCATTCACGGCCACTGAACAGTCGCTGCGTTGTGCGCATGGAGCGCACGGTGGTCGCTGTGGCACGGAGTGGCGCCGCGGAGGAAACACGGCGAGCAGCGGCAGGACCGACGCGCTGGAAAACAGCTACGCGAGCAACTAAAAGATGAAATCAACCTCTTCTCTTCTCTTCTCTTCTCTTCTAACTACTTCACTGGCACTTAAAACTGAGAAAAATACAAGGATGTCCGTTTTCCCAGGGAATCCCTTACTTTTGTCTGACAATGCATTCTGCTGTCTGACCGCTCTTTAGTCGCTCCCACGGTATTTAGGAAGGCAGAGTCTCACACACAGACACACTCACACACACACACACACACACACACACACCGCTCCGCGCACTTTGCTGTGTTTATTGGGGAATGGGGAGCTTTGGCCCTAATGGCAGAACAGCCAACCGAGATAATTTGAAAAAGTAAAACGCCAAAAGGCTCTCTCTCTCTCTCTCTCTCTCTCTCTCTCTCTCTCTCTCTCTCTGTGTGTGTGTGTGTTTTCGAAACCTTAGGCAATGATGTTGGTATATTGGTGCATGTGTAATCTGTCCTGAAAACACATTATGTACGCTTGTATTGCAAGTGTGTGTGCGTGTGTGTGTGCTGCAGCTTGCCTTTGCTGTCATCTATAATATTTCATTATTTACTACCACATGTTTGGCAGCACCCTCATAAAAAGACAGAGAAAAAAGAGAAAAAGGGCATCAGTTTATGATTTCTGGCAACTTCACAAACGTCTGGCAATCACATATTGTATGAATATCATGCATGTCCTTATTTTGTTATAAGTGCATCCCTCTAATTTTCATCATATTTATAGAAGCTGATCATGTTGCACAAAATGCAAATCTCCATTTATTTGTCGTTGCTCTGAGTGGTGCTTGTGTTTCATGTCACTCCATTTCATGGTAATTACATCACCCTCTTGTTGCATCATCCTGGTCATATCCAGGTTGTCATTGTCAGTTTAGTTAGAAGTGGAGCATCAGAGCGACACAGCTTCAGAGGCAAACAGGCCACATTCATTTGGTTTTCAGTGTTATCCTATACGGATACAAATAAAATAAAAAGCCAGTGTATATTAAAGGTTTTGGTATTTGAAATATTTATCAGATGGTTTGATTGCTAAATTATCTAATCAAATTATCTTATGATTTTAAACCAAGCAGTGGCAGCATGTGGCACCCTGTGTTTGCTGGCATACTGAGCTGAATGATTCACTCCATATGATAAAAGAAGATTCCATCCATCTCTCAGATTTTGTCAATCTTTTGTCAATCTTTCCCCAACCTGCCTTTTTTTTTTTCTTGCTTCTTTGTCAGTTGGTGTTTTCCTACATTTCTGAGAATTTCTTAGACAACCCACACAACTGTTGTTCACTTTGAAACTGTGTTATTTCAGAGAAATGAAAAGGGTTTTAAAATATGTTTTTGACAGTGCTGTGTATTTTAAGGCAGACATAACAAAAAAAAAAAAAAAAAAAATTAAACACAGTACCTCTTTTTTTTAAACCACAATTACAGGCCTGAATGTCCCGTTACATCCACACTTTTGAAACAAGCTGCGCTAGAATGACAGCAAAATGTGAATGATAGCTGCTCTGTTCCCTTTGTGGATGGGAATATAAGCCACAATTACACTTGAGGTTGCACACTAAAGCTGCTACGCTGTCACTCTACATCGCTATGATTTTCTACCTTCTCTGACAAAATGTATGTATGGTAAGGTGTGAGTATGTGTGTTTATACAGCTGCTCTCTTTAACCCATCGCTGCTGGAATAGTCGTGGCATAGTTTGCACTTTATGTGCAAAACTGGAAAAACTCTGCACTATTTAACTATTTAAACTCTGTGTGTGTGTGTGTGTGTGTGTGTGTGTGTGTGTGTGTGTGTGCCTCTAGCGTGTTTTCCACTAAACTGTTAACCTGTAGCAGAATGTCAGCACTATGCACCATTACTCATGCAGTACAGCACATTAATAATTACTGACATAAAATCACTGACACACACACACACCCACACACATACAGAGAGAGAGACCAGCAGACTTATCTTTCAGTTCCGTCCATTTTTTCTTTCTCACTCCTCAGACACATACAGACATGCACACACACACAGATCGGACACTGATAGATGCACACAGGCTGTGCACCCAAACACACCCCCACACACAGAGTCACTCTTGGAGAACTAAGTAACACGGAGTGGATGGTAAATTGGAAAAGAGACATTTCGAAGTTGTTCAAAGATGGAAAATGTGAACTTTAACATTTACTTATGAATGTGGGGGTGGAAAAAGGTTGTGGTATTGAAGCAAGAAAGTGTGTATGTGTGTGTGTGTGTGTGAAGCTGGCTGCAAAGCACCAACATGTTAAACAATCATACTCCTTTAGTGTGAACTTTTCTGTTTCTGCCTGTCTCTCATACATGCTTGAACATACATTCACATGGCGTTTTTGCCATAGAGAGAAAGAGAGAGAGAGAGACAGGCAGAGAGAGAAAAGGTCAAGGAGACTGCAAAAATGCACAATTTCCCTGGTCATAAAATTTTTGCCTTTTTCCCCACTATTGATTTTTGTGTCTTTTATGATTGTGTACATTTTGTTTCCTCTTGTAATTCATTCAGTCATGCTACCGGGGAAAGAAAAGTGTTGAACTTTGAGAGTTGCACAGGGGAGAAACAAAATCTATTCCAGTGATCTGGTTCTTACACCATGCAGCCTTGTGAAACCATAGTAAAGTTTCTGAAAGGGTTTTGGTTTGACTGCCATTTTTGGTTCTCAGCCTGAGCCTGAAGCAAGGCATTGGACCCCCCTGTTCTGCAGTGAAGCTTCTCTGTTGCCACTATCACGGGACCGTGGGCGGACCAATGTGATCATTTGCAGTTAAAAGTTGAAATCTTTACTGTGTTCTAATTGTGTGCTAATACAGTGTATGAAGTATACACTTTGCATGAATGTTGACAATGTCCTATTTTGACAGTTTGGCGAGAAATCAGTGTACTTTATAGGAAATGATACAATATGTGCAGTGACAGATTTCTTATTTAAGTAATTGTTAAGTTTCAAATTAGCTACTGTATGTTTTTCAAAGGATTTATCATTTTGTTTCTGAGCTGTCATGAGCCGTCAACCTTTTTTTTTTTTTTAACCCTTTATTAAGGAACGCCTAGATTTATTGTTTATTGTGAGTTTCACTGTGAGACAGTGTCCATCAACATCAGCCTTAAAAAAAATCAAGTAAGTTTTGTTAGTGTGTATGCAGGCTTCATCTTGTCAGTTGTCTGGTGTGAAGGCATGACAGGACATTGACAGACGTGGTATATGGTATGCAGTTGGGACAAGTGTCTGGTGAATTGTGCATTCAACACTTTATTGCCCTCTTAAAAACCGCTTGTATTACACATACTTTGAATTCTGTCGAACGGCCTGGGTAGAGAAATCAAAGAAAATGGGTAAACGCAAAGGTGTGTGTATTTACTGTACGTGTACATCAGATATGCTATTTCTCATAGCATTTTGCCCCATTATAACCTCTCTGTTCTCTCTCTCTCTCTCTCTCTCTCTCTCTCTCTCTCACACACACACACACACAGATTTGAGGAGCAAGATGATAAAAGAATTGGCTCCTGACATCGTAAGGAGACAAGCTCTCTTTGTCATAACACAGAGAAGGAGGGAGAAGAGGCAGAGGTGGAGAGACTGAGAGAGGGAGAGAAAGAGGAGCTGCCATCCCNCCCCCCCCCCGGAGAACAAATTCTATCCTACGTGTCCCTTCTTTGTGCATAGTATATATCAATAATTTTGATCTAGAAGGATAGTGTTTGCTGCAGGGCTTGAACATATTTACACTGAGGCACACGCACAGACACACACACACACACACACACACAAGCACACACTCAGAAATTTTTAGACAGTGAAAAACCAATGCATACAGACACAAAACATGCGATGCCTGGAACAGACAGATTCTTTCTTTCTCTGTTACACACACACAGCAGCACATTTTCCTCTCCACTGTAAGCTTTCTGTGGGATTCACACAGCAGATGTGTGACAAAAGAATACATATTAGCATATTAAAGATGCACATCCAATCATATGTGATCATATGGTCCCAATTGCATTGCCTAATCCTCTGTCTTCCAAATCTTTTCTTGCCAAACATCAGTCCATAGGGAAGGTTATCATCTTACTTTTAAAGAAGGGCATTAAAATGACTCATAACTTTGATTGTAAATATTCTTTTTTATATGTATATACAGCATGGGTGGCAATCAGTGTTGTATTATGCAAATAGAAACAATAATGCTGCAAATGCTAATTAGCGTAGAATGTAGTTTGATGAGCTATGGGGTATAGAATGAATGCAGTCAGTGGAGGGTAGAAGTAAATGTAAACGCTACAGGGAGTTTTGAATATGAATATGTGTTCATATGTGTTCATATACACACCCATGTCTGTTCCAACATATCCACTTTGGACAGCCTTATTTTTTTCCATTTATTTTAGGTAAAATATTTCAATCATTTGAATACACTATTGAATAGTTATTGATGTCAGAAATAGTTTGCTGTTTATCTTCTAGACTGATTCAATCCTGCTATTTACTTTGTATTCATAGCATAAGCAAACAGTTCTGAATAGTCAACTGATTACTGTGAATGTCTGTGAACAGTCCAGCTGCCACTGTGCAAGTGTGTGTGTTTGTGTGTGTATGCGTATGTGTGTATGTGACGGCTAGATTTCAAAGGCCTGTCAAGAGGTTTAAGGGCCTCAGTAATGGGCAAGTCATTTTCCCTCAGATTAGCATGAATAGTCTAATTTTGTGTGTGGGTCTCTGTGCATGTACGTATTTTTGGCGACCCTGTGTGTCTGCTTGTGTGTGTGTGTGTGTGTGTGTGTGTGTTTGTGTGTGTGTGTGTGTGATGTGACAGCTATTGTAGGTCTGTAAGTCATGTCTGGGGGGGGTTTAGGTTGAGCTAATCAGCAACACATTTCCTCTCACATTAGCTTCACTTGGCTGATTAACCTCATAGTGTGTGAGTGAGAGAGAGAGAGAGAGAGAGAGAGAGAGAGAGAGATAGAGACTGAATTGCTGATCATTATCTTCATGACACAATAACTCAGAGGAGACAACCACTGGATTATCATTAGCTTTCATTTTTCTGATTAGATTTCAATCGGCTGGACTTCTTTGGAATGAAGTACAACAGCATGTGTATGTTTGGGCTTAAAGCAGAACTACAAGCTGCATTTCAATGAGTAATTGAAAATGTGTGGATTCAAAGATTCGTTTTTTTTTTTTTTTTAACNTTTTTTTTTTTTTTTTAACATGGCTTTCATGTGTGAAATACAATATGCACGTGTGGCTTCAAAATGAGAACATTTCCATTTTCACGTCTCTGCATGTGGTTGTCATGGCTACAATTCAATATGATCATTGTTGTGTTTCCATATAATCACATTTTGATGAATTTCAAACATCTATTTGGTGCATTAGTGTGGTATGGTGATTGGAACTTTTGAGGCCTAACGCCTCCTGCAAACCGCAATAACTGATCTTTCATTGCATCTCACAGTCTGTGAGATGCTAAAATAGTCTTAGTTGTGATCTGTGTCAGTATGTACAATCAAGTTTGATGTATGGTGGATTGTGCGATGAATGCCTCGTTAATTGTTGCACTGTGAGAAATAGGAAAAACTATGTTGGCTGAAACGCAGCAGAAACAGGTTGTAGCAGCATTCAAATTAGGAGGTTTTCATTCTAAAATTTGACACTGTCAGAATTTTGTTGCAGGCTGTCTTTGGTCGCTAGAGAACTAAATTGGAGGTTTGGACATGGACATGTTTCAGATTACAGTATATAACAGCTCAATTGACAATTAATGATTTCATCATGATTCTCCCAAGATTATTTGCAACTGACCAAAATCACAGCTCTGTAGGAGGTGTAAGAGGGTTTCTAAATAAGAATCGCAGTGGTTAAAGTCCACGCCTTCTCTCAATTTTTTGTGTTTTTGGGGGGTTTTGTTGGGATCAGTNGTGGTTAAAGTCCACGCCTTCTCTCAATTTTTTGTGTTTTTGGGGGGTTTTGTTGGGATCAGTAGCTTTTGTTTAGCCAATGGTATTTATAGACCAGCTGAGCCACTGGGATTAGCATGAATTTTACTTTTTGCCATGTGATTTTTAAAGTGTAATTTATTGTAACTGCTATTATTTTGCAGTTTTAATTCTTTGTTTCATATTTTTTTGATCACACTGTTCTTTCATCAGTTATTGAGGGTGGTTGTGTGAGTGTCTGGGGATGCTCATAAGGCCCCCAATCTTAACAAAAGATGCTGATTGCTTAAGGGGGAACATTGACCCCTGCACAAGATAGTTCCTGCTGGTTCAACACCAATGTCCTCTGTGTTCCACAGACTTTGTGGTACCCAAAGTTCAGACTTGTAATTAAAACTGTATTATAAGAATGTGAGGTTACAACATATATTCATGTTTGGTGTCATTGGAAAGGTCTCAGTTCAATTGGTGAAATGATCTCAGCTTCACAATGAATAAAATAAATCCATTACAGACCCAGGTAGATAAGTTAAATCTACACTGCCAGGCTATTGTAATTCACACAGCAATAAAAGTCACATGACCTGAAGGAACCTGGTCTTCTAGAGATTCTTTAGCCAATAGTTACCTGTTGATCTGATCACATGTTGCAAGACAAACTTTCAGTGTAATCTGGGTATTTAAGGGAAAACAGCAAAATAAATCTTTGAGATTCTTTAGGGCAGAACTCCCACATCTTTGGATGTGTAGTTTATGATTTAAGATTTCTTTGGAATAGAAACTCCCACACCTCTTCTGTCTGTAACTTATTTATTTCTTTCTCTTCCATGGGAGAATATTTTGACTGTATTTATTTTAACATCTGTTAGTTCATGGTTGGAACTCTGTTGAATTGGCCTGCTAAAGTTTCTGTATGTAAATATGCTTTATTGTTAATTGATTGCTAAATTGGTTCTGGTAATAAATTTATAAAACTAACTTCTTCCTGACGTTCCTGTTGTACAGATTATTTTTAGTATAGTTTTGAAAGGATCTGTGGTTTCCATGATTTTTGATGTAGGACTTTGTAGCGCTAAAAATTGATGGGTCTTCTGCATGGACACATCTGCAATACTTTAGGTCCAAACTAGTCACAGAGTCAGACACAATATGTTGAAAGCATCATATATGTAGATTATTTTAAGTAAGTTGCACCCTGATCACTATATGCAATGGAGTGCATGGAGAATTACAGGGATAATACTCCTTTTGTTTTGGTCCTATAGGAACATGCACATGCATCACTAAGTATAGGAAGGCAAATTTTGCTCTATTTGGCACCTGGGTAGACATGTACTGAGTGGGCGTACCTCTGAGCTCCCGGGAAGGTTTTTGCTTTATGCCCGGATGGAGTTGGACGTGTTAATACGTTGCCTCTGAGCTGATTTGGTTAAATCTTCCTGGAATGAACCTAGTATGGCTTTGGTAAACATACAGTAATCAATGTTCCTGAGTTACTGGGAGGATATGTTGAATGCCTCAACCGCAGAACTGATCTCAAACTCCATGATTTCAAGACCATGAGGTTTCAACAGGTTCAACAGTCCATTGTTCATCTCAACGACTGCTGGTACAGCCTGGGAGAATGGGTAATTCAGTCCAGGTGGGTTAAGAAGAAAATATTGCTAAATTACTGTATGTATTAATCTGGATTTCCAATCTCTGAAAAGTCAGACAATCGGAACTAAATGTAACTATTCAGGATTATTTATTTATGGAGTCAGATAATTTGAGTCAAATTTAACTCACTTTCTACACTGTGTGTACAAATTGTATTAATAATTACAGTAATAACCTTATAATATTGTGTATAAGTACATGCAGTGAATGCCTTCAACCCTGACTCTGGTTTCTGGGCCAGGTGCGGTGAGGTGTGTGCGTGTGTGTGTGGTGACTTGATAACATCCTAAAGCCTGGTCATACATCAAGTTCCAGGTTTTCACACATTTATTCCTTACAAAAGAAACTGTTATAGTGATATTATACTACTCTGCACTGTCACAGCTGTGTAAGAACTGTTCACCAACATGTCACCAAGAAGCACATGTCTCTTAATGCTCCACATGTGACTTTTTAGTACGGGGAACATACAGCATATTGGGATGTATAGCCAGGCATTAAAATGCTTTGCTTCAATTTATTAATCACTCCTTTTCCTCCCATCCCCTCCCCTCATTCTGTCTGTTTTTCTAATTCCCTCTTTGGCTTTCTCATATTAATTCCTCTCGTATTAATCTATGACTAATTTGCAGTTTTTTCCTCATCAGAGTGGTGATATTGAGCTGGCGGTCTGCCGCCCTACAGGCTCTTTTGATGCCTATAGTTTATGTTCTTTTAGCACTACATTATTTTTCTATGACAAACATCTGAGTAGCAGTAATAGGGGTTTAATTGGCTCATGATTAGCACGCACCAGAAGAAACAAAATTCTCCTTCTCTGCCCTTCCCTCTCTTTTATTTCTTCTTTGCATTCTCTCTTCCTTCTCACTCTTCAAATAGTTAGTTGTTACATATATAATTACTGTCATTCTCTAATCAGTCACTCTCATACTTTACCCATAATCTTTTCCGTCTGCCTTTGTTACGTTTCTCTCTCCTTCTTTTCTATATTTTCTGTCTTTCTCTCTACATATAAAGTTCATTTTTCTTCCTCATGATTACCTCTCTCACTTCCGTTTCCCCTCTCTTACTCCATATCTTCCTCTCCTGCTCGTGCATCTCAGATTTCATTTTCTTATCTTCCTCTTCCCCCCCCTCTGTAATGCAAATTTTCTCTACTTGTCATTATCTCCCCCTCCTTTCTGAGCCCCCCTACTCTTTTTCATATTTTCTCTCCTTTTTCCTCACTGTCTTCCATCGATATTTTCCCACCTGTCATCCTCTTTTTCCCCTCTCTCCCACCCCCGCCCTCTGAGCAGCTCTTAACCAGTCCTTTGAGAGTGTGCGAGCTGCTTGGCCTAAATGATTTTCTATTACCGCCGCCTGTTAACAGCGCTCCATTTGATCAAGCTAATGAAATTGAAAACTTTCATCTCAGCCAAATTGATTTTGAACCTGAAACCACGTGCAAAAAAAAAGGAAAAAAAAAATCAAGTGTGTTGTCTTAGTGGAGCACGATGTTCGCTTTAGTCGCATGCAGAAATCAATTAGCCTGTCTGTCGTTTTGCTGTTGTCCTTGAGAGATGGAAGGCTAAGTCTTCAAGTGTGTCTTTGTGTGTGTATGCGTGTGTGTGTGTGGGGGGGGGGGNGGAGAGAGAGAGAGAGAGAGAGAGAGAGCAAGAGAGACTGGATTTGTTGCTTGTGCATACATGAAAGGTTGAGTTCAAATTAAGTTTACTCTCGTTCAGATCAATGTTACAAAATATTGGAAATACTCGAATAATTTGGGTTTCCTTTTTTCATATAAGTGGAAAATATGGCGTAGCAGGTGCAGTGTATCGAGAAAAAAATGCTGGTCTGATCTGTGTCTTCCACTCTTATTTATAATGGTAGTTGATTGGGATGATTTCTGAGGTATCCTGCCATACAGTTTTAATGTTTAATGTTTCTGCAGGCATGGAAGCGGCAGATCAGCCATTCCAATTTTTTCTGCTCCATATTTCCAAGGCACGTCTGTGAGATGTGGAAATACACACTTTGACTTGTATCTGTAAATAGGCACAGTGAGGAAATGGGTAATCTACTGATTTTATTCTGCTGAAGCTTCTGTTTCCCAGTTGAAACCAGTGAATGAATGATGTCTTAGGTTACCCTTTTATTTTTTCCTCTATTTTTCATTGTTCTGTAGCCTGGTTTATTCTCTGTTTTGTCAGTCCTGGGCCTATGAATGAATCTGGAAAATTACTTTTATATTGGGCCAACTGTGTTTACTGATTGAATTTCTTGAAAAAAAAAAAAGGTGACCAGTGTGTGTTTCACTAAGAGCTGAGGTAAATAACAACGAGACCTTAGAGAGACAGAGAGAAAGAGAGGGGGAGAGGGAAAGGCAGAGAGTGGGAGGGAAGAAGAGGGAGTCACAAGAGAAAAGGGACATAAAAGGTGCAAGAATGAAAAACCAGGCCAAAATCTGGAATCTGTGGATAAAGAATGGGATGAAGAGATGGAGAGAGACAGAAAGACAGAAAGTCAAAAACAGGGTAAATCAAGCAGAAATGAGACTTTGAGGGGAAAATTGAGAAAAGAATAGAGCATATGGGCACGAGAAAGAGAGGAGGTAGGGAAGGGGAGGCAGGAAAGACAAGAAGGAACAGAGAAAGCAAGATGGATAGATTTGGGAAACAAAGAAGGAATGCAAGCAAGGGGTTCTAGGCGATCGAAGATGCCAGGGAGGGATAGAGATTACGAGAGAGAGAGAGAGAGAGAGAGAGAGAGAGAGAGAGAGATGGAGAGATTTAACATTTAGCCTGTAGGCCAGCATTACATTAGAGATTTCATCTATTTACAAAGCTTCCTGGATCTTAATCTACATAGTGTTTAACATGCTCAACTCAGCTACTCTGTCTGTTAAAGATTTTGGGCATCTCTGAGGCCTACTAGGAGACTGGAAAGGGGGAGGCCAAGCCTCTACAGAGTGGGAGGAAGTGACACTGCAGTAGAAGCCAGAATAGACACACATCACCTTGGTTGTATTTGGTTAACTGTCATTGAAATGGCATCTCTGGTTTTAAATTTTATTGTCTAGATAAATGTTTAAGAATTGGGCAGCAGACCATAATGCACCAGTTTTTTCCGTGTAATTTCTCTGTTAACACACTGATTGGCAGAGCTGATTATAAGGCTGATCATTGCAAAATCAAAACTGTTCCCGCTTTCCCTTAAAACTAAGGATGACAAAATAGAAGCAATACAGAAAAAAACAGATGTTGCTCTTACAGTTTGACTTGCAAAGAAAACAGCATACAAGCTAAAAGCTCACATTTATGCCCAAAAAAGACATCTAACTGCCTTCAAGTATACATTCAGTCCATCCCATCACTACTTCCAGTCCTCCAGAAATAAACAAATGAAGCTGCATCTGCTGGAGATCAATGTGGCAGGCCTGGTGATTAAAGAGATCACACTCATTGATTACCTGAATATCAGAAAGACTGACTTCTTCAGCCTTTTGTGGAGAGAAACTGAACTTTGGTTGTACCTTTTTCAAGTTGTTGCACAATGATCTTATTTTTTTCTTCAGTGACTTAGTCATCCACACTATTAATGATAGTAAAGTTGTGAACACCCCACATAGCACTTTCATAAGCAGTTGCACATACATTGTGGACCATAACAACTGTGTATGACACTTTTAAGGAGGTGTTTTCGGTCCGCTCACAATCAAACTCTGGAGCTATTCTTTTTTGATGTGAACATTATCAGAATTAGTTCTGAACCAACGACAAGGTGAACTATTCATCTGTTGATCTAATGATTGATATTAGAGCAGAAAGTGCTCGGTGTGCATGGTCAGTGTGAGTTGAACTACACCTTTGACTACCCATAGGAAATCAATGGCATCTCTGGTTTTAATTTTATTGTCTAAATAAAAGTTTAAGAATTGGGTAGCAGACCATAATGCACCAGTTTTTTCTGATGTAATTTCTCTATTAACACACTGATTGGCAGAGCTGATTATAAGGCTGATCATGCTGTGAAATGCTGTGAAAGGGTGGTAACACATCACGCTTACTTAAGTATTTGGATTAACACGTTCAAGGTTAACATGTTGTATGTGTTCAACTTGCGCTTCATCCGTCTGTTCAGTGGTCTGTAGGCAGCACGTCTTCTTTGCATAATGTGAAGCAATATGTAATTTTTGAATTTGTATCTATCATGGTTCTGAACTGTTTTCTGTGCTATTATGAATAAAAATACCAAATACCAAATACCAAAGTATTCACATTGTCTTACATTCACACCCTGCCATTGGAAATGGTAGTTTTATGCTTGAATTTTAGCAGTAAAGCAGAGTACTGGTGGACGGTGGAAGCCTTGAATAGATTACATTCTTAGAAGCATCCTCAGCCAATTCCTGTCAGCATACCCCTGAGCAAGGAACCAAATCCCCTACCTGCTTCAGGTGGTCTGGATTGCTACAGCACACTGAGCACTCTTCGCTGAAATATGTGTTTGTGTTTCCTGTGGGGTGCATGTAAAATATTGGTATGTATAAATACAAACTTTCTAATTATGTTGTGATGGATAGCCTACATGCAGTGACACTCCGTTTGCCGGCTTGTGTGGCTGGGTCAGTTTTAGTAAAAAGGGTCTTTTCAGTAGTTTGTGTATTCTCATAGTATTCTGTGCTTTAGATTTTACTTCTCCTTTATTTCTTGAAAGTAGCATACCAGTGATCTTGTATGTTTGATCCAGTAAACACAACTTGCATTCATAGCATTACTGCCAACTATTTTCCCAAAGTACTACAGAAGTGGTACATTTTCACATTCTTTTTCCTACCTTCACTAGTTTCAGTTCATTCCCTTGTGCTTTTAAAATTAACTTGTGGAGACTTGAAACATGCTTGAGATACGTAATCCATCACAGCAAACCAAATGCCATTCTTATTTTTTTGTCTAAGTTACCTAATTTAACTGGTCCAACATGGAGCTGCACAGAAGGAAATGTATGTCTCCGCCAGGGAATATAGTCCCAGGAGAAGATAGTCTTTACAAAGAAATTAAAAGCGATTGTGCTTTCTAAATTTGGACATACGAGTTTGCAGAAAATTTTCAGGTGGGTGTATCACCTGAACATTTGAATTTGAAAGATTAATGGATTTGGTAAATAACAGGAAAACGACAGTCGATTTATTTTGCAAAATTGTTGTCAGTAATGTAACATGTATGCAGTTTGTATATATCTGGCTCAAACATGCAAAATCACCGGCATGGCCCTTTAAGATTGTATACATTGACTCCTCTTTGACTAGCTACACAGTTTTTTTTTGTTTTTTTTTTTTAATTGCTGCATATTTTGTGCGTTCCAAATGAGTGTGTCTTTTTGTGGTCAGGAGTTTTTCAGTACACTGACAGGTATCCTTGACAACATAATGGAAGACTTCTTGACCTGTGTGTGTATGTGTGTGTGTGTACATGTATATGTGTGCGCTCGTGCTTGATGGTGTCGTGCGACACAAGGATCATCCTCTTCAACTTCCTTCTTCGCAGTGTGAGTGTGTGTGTGTGTGTGTGTGTGTGTGTGCTTTCCTTGTACAAACTTGGTCCATGTAAAGGAAATTCTTCAATACATTGACCAGGTCTTTTGTCCCTTAAGTGCTAAGCAGCTACGTGTAATAAATATGTTAAGAAGGACATTGTGTACGAGTGTGTTTGCTCACCAAAGTCTGTGTGTACCTGTGTGTGTATGTGTGTTTCTCCTTTCAACCAGCCTCGCTATGTGCTTAGTGGGGAGTCTTTTCAGTACTTTGGCTCCACTGTTTGTCGAGGAAAGAGGAAGCGATTAGCTGTCCATTAACAAAGCTCGTAACAAGCCTCAATAATGAACCCTGAGGGCAGCTATGGGACGGCCTCGATGTGCCACCACAATTAGACTGGCAAATAAGAGCTCGTTATGCAAATGAGTGAGAGTTAATCTGCATATCTTTACCTGAGACACTGGTGTTACACTGACAAATGTTTACCCAAAGGCAACCAGGAGGAGAAAGAGGAGGGAGGGAGGGAGGGAAAGGAGAAGGAGACAAAGGTAACAGAGGAGACAAAGGTAACAGAGATTGTAGAACAACAAAGTGTGGATTTCAGAATGACAGGATATGAAGGGACCTGTCATTTAGGAGGATAGAGGATAAGAGGATGAAAAATAAACAGAGGCATATAAGAACGAGAAAGAGCAAAGCTTCAAGGAAAATAGAGGAATGTCAGTGTTTTCAGTTGTTTTTTCTAGTTTGCATTTAGCCAATTTACTGCCAAGTAGAGCAAAAAATTTGCATAAATATGGGGAGAAAGGGTTTCCGGGATACAATCACTTCCATAGATTTGCAGAGAATCCAACTTGCAAACCCTTAAAATTGCACCTAACACATTACTAAATTACTTTAATTTAATTGCATATCATTTGTTAGAGTTACTTCCATAATTTGTTTTATTTATATACAGTATGCATACACCATTCTGGTAGGATTGCAACTCCAAAACGTAGACTCCAAACGCAGAAGAAATATCTCTGACAGAGTAGAATAATTCTTGATATCACTTATATCTGTTGTTTAGTGACATAAAATCATCTGGTTGTCATTTCATTTTGTGTGTCAACATACACAAAAATAGAAAAATCAATGGCAGCTTCATGTATAATTCACCCGCTTTTTCTTTTATGGCAATGAACAAAACTCTGCAATGAAATATATTTATGGTACAACGGTGTACCCCTATGGTGACAAAAGTACCTTTCATTATTTTGTTGGAGTGCCCAGCTGTACTCCCAAAACCCTGTAGTTAGAAACTCAACACACTTCAAACTTTGTATTCCAAAACACCAGCTCACAAAAAACAAATTTTAGTCATTTTTTTTACTTGCCTGGTTTTGTAATTTTCTTGTTTGGCTGGAAAGGAACATTTTAAGTCCGGTCTCCACCCTGTCCTGTATAAGAATGACCTATGGTGTGCTGTGAAGCATAAGAGACTTGTTGTGATTGGTTCTTGGCTATAAAGTGCATCGTCCTGGCAACGGTCTTCGGGGTTGATGGGTTTGACCTCTGCATGGCAGTGGGGGATCCTGATGGATCTTTCTCTACAGCCAGCAGATGCCCAGGGCTCTGCTGCACATGGATATGCAGTATGTACTACAGTACATATACATTTTAAGTTTGTACCTTCTGTTTGAAAGTAAATAAGTGTAAACATGCTGTACATGCATCATTAAGTGAAACCTAAATTTGTGTGTATGTGGGTCACTAATTTATTCTGACAGGCCAAAGATTCCAACATTTGTGAGGACCCTGGTCTGTTGGAAAGTTTGATAGAGGTGTGCCTGTGTGTGTATGTGTGTGTGTGTGTATTTGGCTCATTAGTGTAGTGGTTCAGAGGTGATTATTTATCCTGATGGTGCCTAGCCTGCTGAGTTGTGGCACAGTCAGCAGCCACACACACATGCACGCACACAGGCACACACACACACACACACACACACAGGAGTTCTAAGAGTTATTACATGTTTTCATGTACCTTACACACAGGAGAACACAAAGAGTCACATGAACCCACACACCCTCATAACTTACTTTAAGCCCCTTATGCCACCAGACAACACAAACACACACATCTGCACACACGCCACGGCCTGCACACTTTCTCACATGCGCACACAAACACTCACTCCCTGGCTCTCTCCCTGCTAATCCAGACCTTGTCCCTGTGACCTTGGCAAGTGCTGCCAGTGGCTGCTGCTGAGATTTCTGCACAGGGGGTTGGAGGGCGGATGGAGAAAGGCTTGGCCAGGGATCACATGACTTTCATCCCTCTATCATTTGGTTGTCCGACTGATGAACGAGAGAAAAGTTTTCACCCTCTGTTGACAGATGACTGTGAAAGTTTTGGGACTCACGAGGAGTTCATTTATAATGACGCACTTCTTGGATTCCAACTCAATCAAAAACATCATTTATTTTCAAATTGTGCGTTAGAGCAATTCCTGAAAACTGATTATGACTGATTACAGAGGAATTCTGGTCATATCTCAATTTTTATCACATGCCCACTGATCTATTCCTGTACTACCGCTGTGCCCCCAAGAGTGATTGAAAAAAATATATATGGTGACACTTTTAGCTGCTTGACATTATAAAGAATAGACCACTAAACAGCTGGACAATCATAGCTGAAAGGTACAAATTTGTGCAGCAGACAACAGGAAGGAAATTTTAGTCAAGTATGTGCATAATAAAAAGTCAGTAACAGCCTACATGTAAAACCATTACTAAAGCTGTGTAAAACGTACATGCATAGACATTCTCTATTAGGTTGCATATGTGGTAGGAACCTAAGAAATGCTTTTTTGCTCGTCATTTCTGCAAGTAATTGAGTAATTAAAGGGCTATACTGGTGAGTTTGCATGTTTAAGCCCCATATATACAACCTGCATACATGTTATGTTATTGACAACCAAGGTCCACAACATAAAACCGTATTATAGTTTTCTTGTTATTTTTCCATATCAAATGTTCAGGTGATACACCCACCTTACAGTTCAATGTTGTGCCTTCTAACACTTACGTGTGATTGTAGAAAGGCATCATCATTGTAATTTCTCACTAAACGTCTTCTTATATTTCTTCATTTCTGTGCAGCTCCATGTTGGATCAGTTAAAGTTACTTCAACAAAACAATTATTTTCCATAATGTTTGCTGTGATGGATTACTTATCTCAAGCATGTTTCAAGTCTCTACAAGTTGATTTTAATAGCANTTGCTGTGATGGATTACTTATCTCAAGCATGTTTCAAGTCTCTACAAGTTGATTTTAATAGCATACCTGGAAGTAAGGGGGAAAAAATTATACTCCAATAATATATTTTGGGAGTGAGTAACATAATGTGTATGGAGGTTGTATAGTTTGGGCTCAAACATGCACTGTTGCTGGTATTGTCCTTTAAAGACAGTAAACATATTGAAAGTCATTTTTTCTGAAAGATCTACCGTGTTGGTGGTGTATTGGTGTGAAAATGCAGCACACTTCACAGCACTGTTGAAGCACTGATGTCAGGAAGACACAAGCTTCAGTGCGTCTGTGTCTCTGGCTGCGTCTGTGGCTGTGTCCACAGTCACAGTTTTATAGCCCATACAGCTGCTGGTTGCCATTTTGAGGAACGGCTGACATTTGCCTTCTCTCTCCATCAGATACATTACTGGGCATGGGCCTCTGACATTTCTGAATATGTGTGTGTATGTGTGCATGTGTGTGTAATGAGTTACTTGGGCATGCCCCCCTGACATTTATAGGATGTTAATGGTATTCATCACCATGGCAGCTGCAGGGTAGGTGGCATGGCTGTCTGTGTGTAAATGGCACCTGTCGCTCACCTGTATATGTGTGCGCGCCTGTGGCCTTGTCTGTATATGAAATGGCTGGGGTAGGAGAGTGTAAATGGGGTCTTGTGCATGTCTGCATTTGAGTGTGTAAGCATGTATATATGTTACGTCTTCTGACAGAAGGCAGTAGGGAGTTTTGCTGGAGTTTGTACTTTTGTTTAGGTGTGTAAGTGGCAGTCAGTGTGCATCTTTGTTAAGGAAGACTGCGGATTAGGCTGGATTTTTAACCTTGATTTGGCAGTTTTCTAATAATTCCAAAAGTCAGGGAATTTTGGGCTGTTTGGCTGACATCTGGCATGCAGTTTGAGGAGGACTGTGGTACCCGATTAATTGCCCAAATGATCTTTGATAGGGTGAATGGATGGATTTCTGACATGTCTGAAAATCTTGCAGTGTGAGAAGTCTCACAAGCAGATTTCTTAAAGTCATGATTAGAATTTTCAAAATTTGTTGTGAAGATATCAGTTAATGTCCAAGCAATGTCCAAGAAATCTTGACAGACCCATGTGTATGACAATATTGTTTTGAATAGAATAAAGATTTATTGGCAGTCATCAATAGATCTGCCTAGATCGTAGGCTTTGGCTGTTTTGAACAGATAATGCAAACATGTCAAATTTCTTAAATCATACAGTTTTCTGCTGTTGTAAAGCTCATTTCTCCTTAAAACATTTCCCTACTTCTGCATTGTGCACACTCCCGCACTCATACTATTTTAAAGGAAAAACAAAAGATTTTGTTTGATGATGAATTCTGCTGGTAAAGAAATGCACGTGGAGGTCGAATCATTCCCTTAATAATCATAATATGAGAGAGAGAGAGAGAGAGAGAGAGAGAGAATTGGGTATGTGCACATGTTTGCGTGAATGGTCTCTGGTCTTCCTGTCCTCGTGTGTGTGTGCGCGTCTGGAGGGCAGGCAGATAAAGATGCCTGTTTTTTCCTGATAAGGACTCGCACCTCCACCTCTCTCACTCTACTGTTCTACCACTCTCCTTCTTTCCATCTGTCTACCATTTCCTCCCAGTCTGCACACTCTCTCTCTCTGATTATGATTATTAAAGGAATGAAATTCTCTCCCTACCTCTCTCTCATTGTCAAACTCTCTATCTTTCTGCCTCTCTCTATCATTCTGCCTGGCTCTTCTGTCATTACTCATCCAGCTGTTTAATACTCTCATACTGGAGTCAGTGGTCATTGAACATTTAACCGGGCTATATGAAGAGCGTTGCTGATACTTTCCAGATACGTAACCACACAAAAGCGCTCACTCAGCTAGGCTAGTAGAAATGGCTAATCGTTAGGCTAATAACATCCCGGCAAAAGAGAAACTGCAGCAAAATGTTGAATCTGTTAAGATGATACAACTTTACATTAAGTGACAAAAAACAAATGCAGAGCCATTGTTCTTTGAACTGATTTGCTAAGCTGGAGAAAGTTTAAAAAAGTCATTAATGACAAAGTTTAAGAACACAAACAAGATCTGAGACTTTGTTTAGGGACTAACATATCACCAGCACAAAGTTACTCCTTGTCGAATAACATTTTAAATATTTGTCTCCAAAATGGGAGTGCTAAAAATAAAGAAGGCAAATTATGGAGATTTCTGTCTTTCCAGAAAAGCATTGTACTGCCCACTCTGTGGTGCTGCAGACATGTTTTTTTTTCTTGGTTATATTATTATTATTATTATTATTATTATTATTATTATTATTATTATTATTATTATGATATTTTGGTCTGTTCACCTACCAAATATGAAACAGTTATGACTTTGAATGCGCTAGATAAAGCCCCAGGTTCTCATGAAAAAATTATACATTATATGTGATGCTTATGCAGAATGTGCTGAGTGTAACAAATGTGATAGACTCAGGCTGAGTCTTGGTGCTTGTTTTATTGTCAGACCTATAAGGGTTAACATTTAGGTGACCAATGTAGCAGGGTGACTCTTACCAATCACTTTGCTTTTGTCACAATCTCTACTGTAAAGTGAGTGTAAAATAGTTTTGATTTAAAAATGGTCATACCTTGCTCAGTTCTGTAAGAAAAACATATTTTTTTTCTTGAAAGGTGAGTATCAGCCATAGTAACAGCTGATGGGGATTCAGTTTCTTCTTCTTCTTCTTCTTCTTCTTCTTCTTCTTCTTCTTCTTCTTCTTCAAGGACATTTCAGTGAGACAGACTTTTTACTGCAATGGGTTTGAAGTGAGGTCCTCCACTTTAAAGAAGGTCCTCCATCCTGCTGATAAGTGGAAACCTGACATACATAAAGATAGAGCAGTAAAGGATTATCCTGTAAGTGACACTCAGCAGGTAACCAGACAGCCTGTGGCTCTATTCTCTGATCTCTCTCTTTTTTTCTCTCTCTCCACCAGTCTCCTCTGTCATTCTCGCTTACTCTCTCTCTTTTCTTCCTCTCAGTTCAAAGCATGAAAGTCAAGAAAAAAATACCAACAGTGACAGAAATTCAAATAAAGTATTCACTTTCAGAAATATCTCTCCTCTTGTTCACCGTGGCTGTCTCCCTCTTCTGTGTCATGTTTTTTCCCTCTCTCCTCTACTGGGCATGTTTCTCCCTTAATCGCTGGAGGAGAAGAGGAGGATCCTTCCGTATGTACCTCCTCTTTTCTGCTGTCCAACATATTCTTACCACTTTTCTGTTTGATATCTCTCTGTATTTTAACTTTTATTCCTCCTGGTTTACCACCTCTCACTCTCTTTTCTCTCCATCTCTTCTGTCTTCCATTCTCCGATCAATCTTTTTTAATCCCTGTTTTCTTTTTGCAGTCTCTCAGTCCTCTCTTTCGTGACCTCACTGTCGTCATCCACTTCTATTCCACTTTTTCTTTTTCTTTCTTTCTTTCTTTCTACTTCTCTCCATCCCTTTCTATGTCTCTCTCTCTCTCTCTCTCTCTCTCTCTCTCTCTCTCTCTGTCTCTCTGGTCTCTCCCTCCCAGCTGGCTGTTTAAGAGCTGTTTGCCATCTGATGTTCCTATGAGAGGTAATTAAGGCCTGACTCACAGACTGTATGTGTGTGTGTGTGTGTGTGTGTTTGTGTCTTTGTGTGTGCTCTATGTGCATTTGTATGTGTTTGCAGAAATGTGATAATTTCATCACTGTTTTCTCCAGACTATTTCATAAACTGGGCCAATCCTGAGCATACCCCCCCAATACACACACACACACACACACACACACACACACACACACACACACACACACACACACACACACGTGCACGCCTAAACATAAACAACAAACACAGCTTACACCATATTTCTGATTTTTCACTACACAAGATTTTCAGGTGATGAAACTAGGTTTCGAACGATTACTGGCCTGGTTGATTATCGGATCCGATATTCATAATTTTCCAATTATTGGTGTTGTCATTTTATCTGCTCTGATTGCCGATTAAATAAATACATAAAAAAAAAAAATGCGCTCCTTCGGCTCTGATGCAGCCGCCTCTCTCTAAAAGGTTCTGCTTGCAGTCTGGCTCCATATCCCGCCCACAGCTAAATCTGATTGGTCATATGTCAGGAGGAAATAGCCAATCAGTGCTGTGCTCTGTTTTTGAGACCTGGGAAAGAGGAATGCTAAGCAAGTGAGGCTGTCTGAAGTATCACAATCATTATGATGTATTTCTATGATGATAATACCCAGTTTCATTTTTGGGGGGTGTGAGAGGCTAACGTTACTCAGGATTCCTGAGGTTTTCCATGCGTTGTGCAAGACTTCATCTCAAGCCGTGCGCACATGTGAAACTCCCAGCTGAAACATGGAGCTCCCAATTGAAGCAGGGAGCTCTGAGCTGAAGCACGAAGCTCGGTTGGAGTTAGTGTGTGGAGAAACAGGAGCTGAACTGGAAGCTTCACACGCGCAGCCCCAGACTAGTTTTTAAAGTTTAAAAGCAGACACAACGGTTTTGTGCATTCATAGCACTGGTGTAATATATGTCTACTATGTTCAGAAATTCCACATTTCTGTTTTGCTTTAAGTTTTTCTTACGTTTCTTTCCAACAAGATAATTAATCACCATTACGTATTTCGGCTGAGTTTTTAATAATATACCCAACTTTTGGCTAAAAGCATCCTTTAAATTCTGCTGAATTGTCTAAACACAGGCTGTTATAATGTCTAGATAAGTTAAACAATTTCATAAAACGTTGTTATGTTGCCGTTTATGGAGCTTTTCTTTTTCTTGCTTATTATATTGTTATTTATTAATTTTGGAAATGTATATTGTTAATTGTTAATTGCTTTGGAGCTTGAATAAGCTTTACTTGTTTTATTTATTTTTGCTTTATTTATTCATTTGTGCAGGAAAAACAAACCTTTGGGGAGCTATTTAGTTAATTGTTTAATCTATTTAAAATCTCAGTTCAGTTACTGCTGCTAGGAGCCCCCTGCACTTTTTTAAAATGTTAAATACAATATTTAAAGGAAGTTTTTTTTGTTGAGTTTGTGTTGCTGTAAATTTTGACACTAAAAGTTTCATTTTTATTGCAAATACATATTGGCTCCAAATGTCAGTCTCCTCGATTACCAATCATTGGTCTCAGTATTGGCCCTGAAAAAAACACATTGGTCGACCCCTACCTGAAACACACCTGTTTCACATGGTTCTGAGTTTTTCATGGTGTTGCCACCTGGAAATTTGGCGCGGAACGCTTACAAAACATGCTCAGCATGGTTTTCTCAGCATGGATAGACAACCGTGCTCAGCGCAGAAGAACCGTTTCAGCAGGCGGGCTGATGACGAAGGAGTTCACTGATTGGTTTGCTCAGTTTTGTGACTCTGCATCTGATAGCCGAATCATGAGCCAAAAGATAAGTCTGTTTTTTAAGTTAAGCCTTTTATTTTAAACATCTGGCATAATTCTGTTGATATGGAGTATTTTCAGCAATCGGTGCATCTCCTATCAGCTGCATTTCCAAACGCGAAATGTGCTGCTTTCACTTGCATCACTTGCCCACAGATGGAAATAGAAATGGTAACTGTCCCCACAAGTCTGGAGCAGTGCGTAACGATACGAAGCGGCCCTGGTAACCATTTGGCCTGACAGTTGAAAAATGCCCTTTGACATTGTCCCTGCCAGTTTAACCACAGTTCTAAATCAGAGCTCTTGCTTAATCCAAAGCAACAGTGTGGACGCTTCACAGTGACACCAGTGAACCTCACTGGTGAAAAGAAAGTAACCGATTCTAGACAAATTTTCATAATGAATAAAAACTAAATAAAAACTTGGATAATTATTTTGACGTCTCTTGTTGCCTGTTTGTGAAATAATAAATCCAATAAAACCTGACCTCAGAAAGTTTATAGATAAAACTATAAATTACATTAAATTAATTGAAACCACATATTAAATTAATAAAATCAATGACAAATTGTCAAGTCACTTAATGATTCCAAAGGGTAACTTTATTAAATTGCATTTAGAAATAATTAAAAAATAATAAATGACAAAATGTAATCAGAATTATAATCATTCATGGATTTATCATTATATTTGTCTAACCACTGAAATTTTCATGTCTATTTTTGTCATTTAAAGGCTCTGCATACCCATTAAAACACCCACTCGGGGTTTTTTGTTGTTGTTGTTGTTGTTCACTTATTTTGTCTGATTAGATTCCAGGACTAATCAGGACTATAGCTGTGTCTCAGCCAAGGGGCAGGACCCTGTGGAGGACCCAGCTTGATCAGATTCAGTCCTTGATCAAAGGAGGAGGGCTAGATGAACGCCCAGAATCAAAGATGTCACGAAAATGCTACAAATCTGACTGGGTTTAATATTTCACTTCTTTTCATAAATCAGTTTTATGCCGTGCTGTCTCACTTGACCAAGCCAGACTGATTCCTGATTGGTTGAGATAAGGACATGCTACTATCACTTGTAAATGACTGCCGGTGATAGAGGTGACTCCAGTCCACGGATGCTGCAAGGTGCTAGCAGTGTGACAGAGAGGCAGGATGGCTCCAATAACTCAGAAAGAGTTATGGAAATTGGATTTTGGTTGTATTTAAGGAACAAACAACAAAGGCTGCGTCCATGTTTTATGTTTTATGTGTCTGTTTTTATGCGTCTCAGTTTCTGCTTTATTTCTCTGTATATACGCATAACTGTTGGTCTCTCTTACCTCATTTCCACCGACATGGTGATGTTGCTGCTTCTCGGCCAAATTCACACCAGCTTAGGAACTGAACAAACAAGGTCATAAGTCTGTCTATCAATATTTTTGTGCTGTTTTTGTTAAGGTCGCTCTTACACTCCCTGTACCTCTTCTTTAACTTCTTCAGCTTTGTTATTATTTGGTCTGTCATGCATGAAACACCAGTTTGCACTGTATTGCCAATAATGCATTGGCAACTTCTGAGGAACAGTTTTGTTATTTGCTGAAATGCTAATAATCACTGCTACTGCTTAAAAAAAAAAAAAAAAAANAAAAAACACAGGAAAATGACAAATGGCATCACCTACCTCCAGGCCTGTGACAAGAGGGGTTTTTGGCTCCCGAGTAACTTTTTTGGACACACAGGACCTGGATTTCAGACCACATTCTGGTGTTTTTGCAGTAGTGGTGGCCAGGTCCTTCGAGAGTTTTATCTCAATGAGTTTTTTACCTGGTAAAATGAAGGTCAAATAAATAGATGCTCTGTCAAAAGTTCTCAGCGTTTAGTAAGTTTATTTGTATGTGTGTGCAGTCGGGGATGAGCTGAGAACTCTGATGAAATAATGCACTTTTTATGAGCACGAGTATCATCCGAGTGAAATGCGTCGAATATCCGTACTCGTGAAGGGAAAAAAATCTTATTAGGCAGCGCTTACTAGCGCTGTGTCACATGGTTCCATGATTGGCCAGGCAGCCACACACAGAACTACTGCTGCTGCTCCACACACAACTCTCAGCCACTCTGTCCACACTAGCAATAGTAGCGATCTATTATCTGTAGTTTGCAATTCTCAGATTCGGCTCAACATTATTCTCACCACTCCACAGTAGCACAGTTCATTTACTGTGGACATTCACATGTAATGCAAACGGACATTTGTACTGGCTTCTTGTAGCTTCTAGGCTAACTAGCCAGTTAGCTAGCAATTCTTAACGCTCATGTTAAGTCCCGCCCACTTCCGGGTTAAGGCCCACCCATGTGAGTGCGGATATGGCTAGGGATATTTAGTTAGTTGAATGGATATGGATACAGATATGGATTGCTCATCCCTACTGTGCAGGTGTGTACTGGTGTCTGAGAGAGAGAGAGAGAGAGAGAGCGAGAGAAACGCTTCTTGTTTAATAGAAGTTAACACATTTAGATACTGTAAATGAATTACTCATTTCCACCTTTAACTTTCATTCCTTATTCATCAAGCAAGGCTTCACTGAGTGTGTGTGTGTGCTCCTTTTCTAGTTCACATTTATCCAGTTACACATTCACACGTAGGAGCTGCCTAACACTGCTGCTCTTTTGCTGCTGACCACTGAGCAGCTCCAGAGGAGTAACTGGAGGTTAATTGCTTTGCTAGTGGATACATCACTGGTAATTGTTTAGGGAGGTAAAGAGTGTTTCTCAGTCAATTTCCACATTCAGATTTTCCCAGCTGCTCTGGAATACAAACAGGCAGCTTTCTGCTCATGGACCTGCTTCTAAACAAATTATGGACAGCATAGATATGTGTTTAATCTATTAAATTCAGATTTTAAATGAATAGGAAACTGTCTTTAAGGAGCATACAGTGATTTTGCATGTTTTAGTCCAATAAACACAATCTTCGTACACATTACTGCCAGCCATTTTCCAAAAACAAAAAAAACAAACAAAAAAACTACTGCAGTGGTAAATTTTTTTAATTTTTTTTGTTTTACCTACCAGACTGCTATTGTTTTCAGTTCATTCCATAAAAATCCACTTGTAGAGACTTAAAATGTGCTTGAGATACATAATCCATTACAGCACACACAATATCTATTCACTTTTTTGGCAAAGTTACTTAATTTATTGGATCCAACACAGAGCTCCACGGAAGACAACATATAACTCTGCCAGGGAATATAGTCCCAAGAAAAGACTGCTTTTACCTAGAAATTAAAATGGCCATGCCTTCTACAACTATGCCTAAGTGTTTGCAGTGAATTTAAAGATACAGTAGATGTGTCACCTGAACATGTGATTTTTGAAAGATTAGGGGTTTGGCAAAATAACACAAAAAATAAAATATTTTATGGTTTTATATTTTGGAAAATGGTTGGCTGAAACATGACATGCAAGTAGCATTTATTGAGCTCAAACATGCAAAATCATCAATAAGGTTCTTTAAGCTGACTTTAAACTAACTTAAGTTTCTCTCTTTTGTTGTAGTTGCAATTTGAACAATATATTAATTTGCTGATATGTGATGCTGATGTTGGCCTTTTTACTAAAAATGTAATTTTGGCAAATAAAATTTTCCACCTCTACTTTTCATATGATGCATTACATCCATATTGAATGTTATTGGAGTATTGGTTGTAACAGGAAATAACTTAATCTTATGCTTTTATTGCAATATGTTTTATTTGGCTTTGAGTATCAATGATGACATAGATGTTGACAAATGACAAATTTGTGTGCAAAAGGGAGGAAAGAAAAAGAAAAGGCAGTGAGATAAAAAAAAAAGGAGAGGAGAGAATATTTGGATTGAGCAAGTGTTGATGAGCAGAAGGAGGTGGAGTGGGTGGATAGAGACAGAGGAGGTAAAAGGAAAACAAAAAACAGTGCCGGCTTGAATAAAGAACAGTCGAGGACAGAAGAGAAGGAGTAGATGAGAAAAGAGGAGGGCAAAGACCACAGCTTATCGATTGGAAGCTCCTGTATTTGTCAGCAATGTTTGAGAATTAAAACACCTTTGTATCTACAAGGAGAGAGGGCGATAGAGCAGTGTTATCTGTCAACCATACAGACAACAGCCATGATGTGTGAGAGGGAGAGAGACAGGGAGGGGTGCAGAAGAAACAGCATGGAGGAGTAGAAACAGCAAATAGAGTGGACGTGGAAATGAAAGAAAATGTAGGGAGAGTGGGGAGGGAGAAAGATGGGAGGATGAGAAACGGAGTGACGGTGATGACACAATATTAACACAAATGAACAGAACGAAAAGCAGCAGGGAGAGAAATTGCATGATAGGATGGAGAGAGAAAGCAAAAGAAAGAGATGTAAATTCTTATTTGCCTGTGGTGGCGTAAGTTATAAATCTTTAAGAGATTGAGAAATCTCCTTTTCACACACAGGCACAAACACACTCTGTCATTTACTCTGCCACTCTTTCCAGTGTGTTGTATTATGTTTCTTAATCATTGAATTTATTGCCGAAAATCATTCAAAAGGGAGGAAAGACTGTCCGTGGAGGTGATAGTTTACCTATGTTGCTTAAAGGTCTTACAGAAGTTTTCGTTATTTGCAATTCCATCATATGGAGTCCCTCAAGGTTCAATCCTGGGTCCTATTCAGTATTCTCTATAATCAGCAGAGACAGTGCCATATGTATGTTTAGGAGCAGTTTTCTGTATAATTTAATAAATAAATAAAAAATTAAAACTGATGCTCATTTCCAGGCCATTCTGGAGTTGTCTACTGCCAACATTAAAAAACAAGAACTCTGTAGCATTTGTCTCAGCAGAAGCATTGCCATGTTTGTGACAAAAAGAAATAAGGATACTCCAAAGAAAATGTATTAAACTAACTCAACATATTTAAAATTTGTAGTTGCAAAAAACCCCCACCTTTTATTCTTGTTCTTGTTTGTGGTTCTACTTGTTTCTCTTTTATCAATTGTTTATGCATCCCTCGTGTGTGTAGATCACAGTGAGAGTGGCAGCCTGTGGCCCCTCAGGGGATTGAAAGTTTGAGATGACTGCTCTACAAGAAAAAAAGTTATTTTGAATTGGGAGTTGTCACAAAAGCTACTTACACCTGGAATGCGGGAAGAAAAAATTATTAGTTATTTAAAAAAAAAAAAAAAAAAAANAAAAAAAAAAAAAAAAAAAAGGATAAAGTTTGCCCATGGTGCAGGAGGAGATGCTTGTTTGTGTTTGGCTTTAACAATCCATCACTAATATGCAGACAGAATCCAGATTATGGGAATGTTTTTAATGCGTAGTATAAATGCGAGTCCCAGCATCAGGTGTCATTATCCAGATTTGGATACAGAAATGGCAGTTTAATGCAAGGTGTAAGAGGCCAGAGTGACATGGTTTATGCATCAAAGCTGTAGAAATAATCTGCATAGACTTTTAATTAATTTCTGTGTTTGTGTTTTATTTTAAATTACATCTTTATTTTTTTCTGTATTTAATGTCAGTAACGTCTGTATTTAATGTCACTATTCTCAGTGACTTGTGTACATTTTACCTGAAGTATGAATCAGAATGAGGAAGCAACTGAGATAGGGCAAGGGGTGGGGTGGAGGTGGGGGGAGTGATGAGACAAAGAAGAGGGAGCAAAGGGAATTTGAGGAACGAATGCAAGGGAGGATGAGATTAAGTCAGAGAAAAAGTGAGCGATACACTCAAGAATTGCGAGTGATATTAGCCAGGGTGAAAGCGAGGACAAGCATTTTTTCTTTCTACCCTTCTGTCGTTTACTTGGCAGCGCTGCTCCTCTGATTGTTCCAGTTTGGCATTATCACTTTGTACTCAGCCTCCTTCTCTCATTCGCTCTCCAAGTTAATGTGGAAAAATGAAAGAGCTCTTAGTGTGTGAAATTAAATTAATGACCAGACAAAAAAACATTTTGTTTAAAGCTGCATCTTTTTTTCAGTGTCTGTTACAGAAAGAGTTTAATGCCAGCAGACATTGTATTGCATAATAATAAATTTAATAACTCTGAATCTGTCACATTTTAATTCAAATTAAAACAATAGCCTTCTTTAATGAGTGGATTCAACAGATGAATCTGTGCAGCACAATTTCAAAGTGTATCCAGTGGCCTCCATTTGCACATGAGGAGGGGGGCAGAACATTTTTATTAACTCTCAAAAACAACCGCCTCCAAAATTGCCACAGAATTGAATCAGCACCTCTCTGACACCGGTATTTATTGCAGGCTTACTGTATTGGATTGCATTAGAGTGTAATAAACTGGTAACTGTTTGTACATGTCACTATCACCTGAAAGCCATATATCTGTTTGGTGGAGAATGTGTAAAAAGTTTTATTTAGCTGGACAGCATTAAATCATCTTTAACAGAGATGGAGCTGTTAGCCACATAGTGCCTGATGGCCTTGGTTTAGCTTACAATGGAAAAAGCTACAATTCTTCACTCAACAATAACAGCAAAAAAGATCAAATCAAAGACTTGTCAATGATAGCTAAAATAAAAATTAACATTAAGATCACACAGATTTATGCCTTATAAATAAAACTGAATGAATGCAAGCATAACATGCTTAAATTTATATCATGTAAATGCAGTCTCTGCTGGTGCTCTGTTTCTCTGAAGCCATCAACAAAAACCACTCATCATAATGGCTTTGAATCTTGCTCTGGCTGCTTTCTAGTGTGTTAAGTGGCACCATCAAACATTGCCTGGATGTTGCCGTGCCATTTGCACTTCTTATTTTTAAAAGACAACTGAGTCAAACTCTTGCAGAAGGCAGCACAAGGCAAAATATTGCCTTGGTGCCTGTGTGAGACTCAGCGTGGCTGCTGGATTGATTTTTTTTCTTTTTTGTTCCCGCTGCAGACTCCCCACCTAGCTTTTGCTGGACATCCAACATGATAATTTTGTTTAGATACAAACATTGTGTGTACTGTATGTATGTTTCTGTACTTTTGACCTATTCTGTGATTAACATGTTGTGGCTGTACTCTCAGGAGGTTGGTGAGATTTTGTGTATGGATGTGTATGGATGTGCATGTCTGTGCACGAGCGCACGTGTGTGTATGTGTGTAGTGTGGCACACCGTCGCAAAGCACGGCACTCTGCTGAGGGAACAGCTGTCAAGGGAGGGGCACTGGTAATGATGGCTGTTCATCACTGTGTGTGTGTGTGTGTGTGTGTGTGTGTGTGTGTGTGCGTGTGCGTGCGTGCGTGTGTGTGCATGTATATGGGATTGTTGTGAGACAATAGTGTTTGGTATACATCATTCTTCCATGTCTTTCTATAAGCTGCTGGGTGCCTCTAGTCTCTCTCTGTTTCTGTGCATGTGTGTGTGTGTTTGTTTGTGTGTGTGCGTGTGTATGTGTGAGCCTGACAGTCTGTCAGAAAAGGTTTCTAATTGTGGTTAAAAGATGGCAGGCCAGAGTCAGCCTAATTTATCATTCACCTAGCACACACACACACACACACGCACACACACACACACACACACACACACACATACACATACACATGAAAGTAGCTTGTACAATTTACCACATTTTTTTTTTTGCTCATTACCAGACAGCACACTGGTGTCTGAGGTGAGTTATATGAAAACACACTATATGTATGTAAATTTGTATTTATGAATAAAGTACCTGTTTTGTCGCCACTGACGGGAAGCCAGGTGAGTAAAGAAAGAGATGAGAGGAAAAGAGAGGAAGAGGGAGAACAAAAAAAGGAGGGGAAAATCGAGGAGAAAGTAGGAAGTAGGAAAAGTAGGAAGGAGCGAAGAAGAGGAAGAGGATGTCTACAGGAGGAAAATAATTTTCATCCCTTGTTTTTTTGGCTCTTACGGCTCTATATTTCCATTTTGCTGATTTGTTCCCCTTTTTTCTTCTCCTGTTGATTTTTTCTTATATTTCTGTGTTTGCCTTTACACATATTCTCTGCTTGTGTCCGTAAATTTGTAGCCTGTTGATAAAATATACACATTATACATCTGCCTGTGCGTGCGTGTATGAGCATGTGTGTGTGTGTGTGTGTAGGCTCTATATAATGATAGACTGACGCAATCTTGTTTCAGAGATGCGATCCAATTTTGGCATCTCTGCCTCCTGACACTTTCCCTGCATTCAAACCAAATCAGCATCCTACCACACACAGTTAAAGCAGCTCTCAGTTAAAGCCAGTTTATATCTTGGTCACTCAGGCACGGGTCAAGATTAAAGGATTTCCTGCCAGACGAGTTGCTCATCCCTTGGCAGGAATGTGGGAAGCGGGGGAGAAAAAAGGAGGGTGGGAGAGAGAGAGAGAGAGAGAGAGAGAGACAGAAACAGAAAGAGCAAGGTATATAGAAGGTCAGACAGTGTGGACAGCTAACTAATGACAGTACCTGCCTGTCTTTATTATTATTAGCATTACAAAGGCATAGTGCTGACAGAAAAATATGCCTTATGTTGACACTGCCACAAAAGGTAGCTACACACTCCACCCTGCTGCCATTTTCTGAATAAATATGTAGCCCAGTTAGCTTGCATGGAGTNTTTTTTTTTTTTTTTGTAAGTATGTTGTGTCATTATAAAACAATCAGACAAAAAATGCAAAAGCTTCCTTTTAAATCAACATTTTAAATCTGTATTTAAACCCACAAAACAGTGTTGTCCCATCCCCTTAATGCAGATGCCAAAGTTTGACCCTGTTTACACAACTTATATTTTGCTGTCAGATGATTGAAGAAGTGAAGTAGTTCTCTCTTTCTGCTATTTTGGGCAGCCGAGATAGAATGCTGCCTAAAGTAGATGTTCCTGGTATAGAATAGAGACTTGAATTTTTTTTTTTTTTTTTTTTTTTTTTTTTACAGCTGTTGTGGGATTAGAGAAATGAAGAGTAAATAATAAAAAGTAGACAGAGAAATAGAGTGGAGGACTGAAAATCTGCCCTGGGAAACTGTAGAAAAGAAGAATACATGACAGCAGAAGATTAGAAAGGTAAACAAATGCTGAGAACAACAAGGAGAGATTCATGCAAAGGAGGAGAGGAGGAATGAAGTGAGAGACAGAAGGGAAAGGAGGGGAGAAACAAGTAAGAGGTACTTTCAGTTAAGAGGGAACGCCTGGAGGTTGAACGAAGAGGAGAAAGATTGGGAGAGAGACCATGGGTGTGTGTTTGTTAGCAAATTCACTGAGCATGTCTGTCAAAATGTTTTATCTATGCATACATGTTTTTATGTGTGTGTGTGTGTGTGTTAGACACTGGTAGTTGTTGGCATTTTAGTGGACTGTCTCCATATGTATGTATTTGTGTGTGTCAGCATGTATGTGTGGCGTGTGTTAAGCTGGTGGACATGCCAGGGGACTGTTATACTTTACCACAGGAGGAGGCTAACTAATCCCCTGTGTGTGTTTGTTTGGGTGTGTGTGCGTGTGTGCATGCGCGTGTGCATGTGAGACAGGCAGCACTGTAGGGCATCACCTTGGCAGAGGTATTAAATCTTTTTCATCCTCTCCACAGGCTAAGCGAAGGACCAAGAGCCAGATTTTTCTCATACTCTCTCTCTCTCTCTCTCTCTCTCTCTCTCTCTCTCTCTCTCTCTCAGACACACATACACAGGTCCACGTAACTGCTTTGTGCATGCTGAAACAGGAACATTTTGCACAGGCACGCACGCACACACACAGACACGCATATGCATAGAGGAAGACAGTGTGTAGCAGTCTGCTGGTCTCTAAGTTAACAGACTCTGGAAGCTGTCACCGTGTCAGTGAATCATGCTCTGATTCACACAGCAGTCAGTAGAATCCAACCTGGCATTGTGGTACATATGCAGTATGAGCTGTAACACCAGTGTTGGGTTGGAAAATGTGTCCCTCCAAATTTTTTAGTTTCCTTCAAGCTGCCTTCTGGTTATTTGTGAAAATCTGTGTAATGAACTCAGATAAGTCCAGGCACTGTACAGTAGAAATCCCACATTTTATTAAATGTAGATCTTATTAATTAATACACTTTGGTTTCATTCTATGAGTGTGATAGTGCTTTACAATTTCATTTTTTTTTTTAAATTCAGATCATTACTGTCATCAAATTATTATTCATGTGCTTTGTTCATTTAGATTTTGTATTTCAGTTCATTAATGAAATACAGAGCGCTGTTTTCAGAGCTGTATGTTTTAGGCTTGTTAACAGTTGGCAACCTGCTCACAGTGTTCTGTGCCTTTAACAAATGCATGCTGGGATATCGGCCCCATGATACTCACTTGAAGTAAATGTGCATAAAATGGATGAGTTAGCTTCTTTTTCACTCTGGGAGAACATTTGGTTTAATTCACCTAATGAGAACTTTGGGTGTTTTCACACTTGGTCCGTTTCAGCTTTTTAAGCGAACTCAGATCGATTAGTCAGCATTTTTTGTGCATATGTGAATGCTCCAAAAGATCTCAGACCCCTCTGAAATGATCTGTACTCAGACCACCTGCCGAAGTGGTTTTAGTACAGATCATTTTGAGTTCTCTTCGTGGGCCTTTTGATTTTTGCAGTTTGAAAGCAATATGGTCTCGGGACACTTAATGTTTTTCTTCCACCCATGCAGTGCTTGGAGTGGGCCAGTACTCACAAATACACAGTACCGGGACCTCTGTGATTTCCATTTCAGATTTACATTTTCGGTTACCGGAACCTCTCATAAATCTACCATACTCTACTGCAGAACAACGCAGAGGAAAATAATAGCAAAGGTTGAATTAAATCGGAGGACCACAGTATACCAGAGACCTCATTTATAACCGTACGCGCAAAAAACGGGGCTTGAAAGTTGCGTAAGTCACTTCCCACGCAAAGTTTGGGATTTCTAAAAACAAACTTGACAGGAGAATTTGCTTGTATGAAAACTCTGCACCATGCTACACACATTTTGGAGACTGGGGTGTTTGGTGACACAGATGGAGAAGCAGAGAAATGAAGCAGATTTCTCAGTGATTCTTCCCACACAANTTGGTGACACAGATGGAGAAGCAGAGAAATGAAGCAGATTTCTCAGTGATTCTTCCCACACAAGTCATTCCATGGACTCAGACTCTGAATTCTAGTATAGAACCACTCTGACAGAGCTGGTTTAAGCTACATTTACTTCAAAATAGCTCCTCTTCATGCATTGTGATTAATAAACTGCATTCATGTGACTTGTTAATTTTGATATCATCAAATGTGCGAATCAATTCTTCTGATTTCCACATAAATAACGATAGCAGCGGTGTGTAAAGGTGCTGTGAAACAACAGAATATGCTGATCAAGACTGATCTGTCTGAATTTTTCATTGATCTATCATAACTGAAAGATTGTGACGTTTATTTTTATTTGTGTATGGTTCTGTCGTTTATAACCTGCATGTCAGAGGTGCAGCTCCTCACTCCATTTCCAAACCCTTGGAGCGCAGAGTAGCTCAGCCTGACACGCTCAGAGCTGCTGAATGTGATGCGTTTATGAAAATAAACAATCTAAAATGGATTTACCGGATTCACCTGTACGTCATATATACTGAATGATAATAGATCATTTTATATACTGTTTTTACAGTAAAACAGTTTACCTCCCAAAACAGCCCTTTCTGTTCTGATTGGCCAGCCATGACATGGCCAAATATTTGCTCAGTAATCTTGCACTTCTAACCAGGTGTGGCTTTGATTTTTGTAATTTACCTGTTTCTACACCTGCAGCTCCTATTGCACAATTGGTCATTTGAAGAGAGGGAATCTCTCTTTAAATAGCCTTTCCACTTTCCTTATATAATAAGGGTTTTGGGGAATTTTTCCTTGTCTTCTTAAAGAGCTTGGGCTGAGTCGGGAACCGCTAATGTGTGGGTCTGTAAAGCCTTTTTAAACATTGTATATGATCCTGGGCTATACACATAAAGTTGACTGGACTTGACGTGTGTTACATTGTGACATCAACATTTACACAACTAAAGGGCAAATCAAAAACTTTAAGGGTAGTTTGGGACCTTTGGGTTTACCTCACCTGATCAACATACTGTGGCACTTTGTTTAGAAGCTTTGTGGAATATATTTGAATTATAAACACTACTTTGTCAGAATTTATGTGGATAATGGATAAAGTGTGTGTTGGGGTATTACAGACACAAGCATGTGACTTAAATGCTGGTTGGACCATGTTGAGCGACAGGTGATGTAATGCTTCCCCCATCCGCTATAAGTGTGTAACCAGATGGGTGTTAAAATGTGTTGCAGAGAAGAGCCTACATGTTCATGTTCTCCCTGGAAGTTTCACTTGTTGGATTACTGCTGAAGGTCTCTCTTTCTCTCTCTCTTTCTCTCTCTCTCTGTCTCTCTCTCTCTCTCTCTCTCTCTCTCTCTCTCTCTCTCTGTGTGTGTGTGTGTGTGTGTGTGTGTGTGTGAGACATGACCCTGCAAAGAGGCTTATGGGGAGATTATGTCTCATGTTTACACACATCAAGATTATTTCCAAATATTCATGTTAACTGTCTGTGCCGGTAGTATTACAATTTCACTTGTAATAAAATATTCAAATCAACACCACAAGCTTTGAAGCACCCTTTTACTTTTGTCTACTTCCCAATTTTTACAGTTTGAGCAAAGAAAACTAAATTTAAACTGGTTAAATTCCAAATTTCTGAAGTGTCCTGGAGCACAAAAATAAGCCCCACTTTGCTCACCTACTGCCAGCTGATTGAACAGCCTTAGATACAATCATAAATTGTGTAATACATACCTGGGCACACTATNCCTGGAGCACAAAAATAAGCCCCACTTTGCTCACCTACTGCCAGATGATTGAACAGCCTTAGATACAATCATAAATTGTGTAATACATACCTGGGCACACTATAGCCCACAGACCAAATCCAGCCCGGCATACAATCTAATCTGGCCCACAAGCATATTTATAAAATATATAATACATAATATTCCCAGAGCTGGGTCCATTTAAGTTTACACAGCCCACCAGGCTGTCATTATTTATAGCACATCTCTCTCTCTCTCTCTCTCTCTCTCTCTCTCTCTCTCNATTGGTTGAGCATGATATCTAGCATTACGTTTCATTTCTCATGTTTTTTTTTTTGTTGTTGCTGGTGAAGTAATCTCATCTGAGCTGGACAGAAAATGTGAAGGTGAAGTAGAAAAAAAAACACAATAAAAGAAAAAAAAAGCTTTATTGGAAGATAGCACAAAGTGCTTCAAATTAACTGGCCATTCAGTCCATGAGTGGCTGGTGTGAGAGCAATCCGGAGAGAGCAGAGAGATGTGCAGTGCAGAATCACAAGCTAAAAACGAAGAAAACGAGCAACTGAATCAAACATGAACAAGAATCAGGAAAACAATGGCACACTGATGCTCCCGATGTAAGAATTAATTAAATAATTATTAAATCATTTGTACTTTTGCAATGCATATATTATGATGCCATGCTATATGGTATCATGGTGGACAAAATTTTAAGAACACCTTTCAATATATTGCATATGAATACATCAATAACATAAACTCCACCCTCCAAAATGGCCAAGTGGTCAAATCAGTGCCTCTCTGACTCACCAAAACTGAATAAAACAACAATAAATTCCATAAGGGTATGATGTATTGTGGGGTTATGGGATTGAATAATACTTTACAAACAGAGCTGAAAACTGAAACTGAAAGTTTGTTGGTAAGTTTTCGTGGATGGCACATGCATACAACAATAAAATATTATTTCTCAAAATATCATCTTGTTTTGCAGTTTATGATTTGTGTATTAATCTACATTGTGCCTGTGTCCTGGAAGGGTGTGATGGGATTAGGAATTAAATGTTCTTACACACACAGGATAATATATTACCTTTCATCTGGTTTCAGAAGTTCAGCTTGGCTGTTTGGGTGCAGCTTCACATCTTTACACACATTAATTGAGACCTTCAGTCTTTTTGATATCTGTCAGTTTACAAAAGATTATCCATTATTTTTATGTTTCTGTAGAAGTGAGATAAAAAAAAAGTTGAAATATTTGAAAAATGTGTGTATTTACTCAAATATAGTGTGTTTAAGTGGAAAAGCGTTATATCAATAGACAGTGCAGAAAGTGTGCAAGCTGTCTGTGACCCAAAAATACTGATAAATTTTAAGGATTTAACTGAAGGCATCCTCCTGCAACTACATAGATGTAGTGTGTATGTGCTATTTGTGTGTCTGTGTGCATTTTTGCTTGTGTGTTTTTGTATAAATCATAAGCTTTCGTTGGTATTATTTGCAGCAGTGCTAGAACTGAGTTGCTCTGTTGCAGGTTCCTGTAGGCCTACATGTCCAGCTTCCACAGACATATCCATAAACACACATACACACACTTATACACATACACACTTCATATTTTATGCATACTAAGAGTTTTATGTTTTATGTAAGAACACTGAATAACCACTAATACAGA